>QDHC01006364.1:27519-46237 GCA_013186455.1 Papilio dardanus tibullus
ATAATTGTAACTGCATTACTGCAAGAGTTCTTAAAACTTTAGATTGTTATATAGGTACCGGTAAATGAGACTCATTTTCAGTTACTGTAAAGTTTTCTATACCTTATTTATATAACTTTTGCTATATTTTGGTAGCGATATCTTGCTTTTCTAAGCAGCTGGTCTATAAATGAAAAGTGTGTTTCATAATTAAAAGTCGGCGAAAAGTGAACCTGATATTTTGTTATCTTTGGGTAATCTTAAATATTAGACTGGCAACCCTAACCGGAGAGTTAGGTCGTAGACATTGCTGTGTTTTTGGTTGCAAGCTTCACACGACATATCCTTCAAATGAGGACTCTACTACGTACACACCGTCACTGTGTAAATAGTCAAACCATGTGAGAACAATGGAGATTTCCTGCATACCGGCGTACATGTGCAATTTGTTGAAGCGATTTTACACTAGATCTCTGTAGTTAGTGAAAACTACATTAGAAAATATTAATATAAGAACAGTAATTATGTGCATATTAAGATAATTACAATAAAATTCAACAGTTCCTCCGCATTTTTGCGGTCTAATTCAAGAAAATAATGTCAAGACATTGATAAAAATTAAAACAAACCAAATTAATTCTAACGAAACACATAAAGCGTTTCGATTGATTATGATTATTCTCACTGTTAATTTCGGGTCAAACATAAATCTGTTTTATAATGCAATATTAATAATGCAAACAATATGAATGCAATTGATACGGTTTAATCTAAGTTGTGTTTAATACATTTCTAATTTCTAAAAAAACTTATCTTACTACAGTTTCAGGAAACTTCGCTGTAAAGTACAAAAGAAAGATCTTGGTAATTTACTCATATGTATGTATTCAACAAGATAAGACGTTAAATTGATGTCAATTGTCTCATCTCAAGAACACGACGTTCAATAGAATAACAATAAGACGAGTATTTTTCACATTCCGCCATCCGTAACGAAACGATAATGATATGCTAATGTCATTTTTCAAGACATTTTGCAGTAAATTACTTTAATTCAGGCAACATTAAAAAAATATGCAATTTAAAACGCGCAAGGACATCGTGACACCGATACTCACTTTTATGTTTCATAAAAAAAACGTTATCATTAATTTATAAATCAGAGCAATACGAATATAAGTAAAAACTTCTATTTCTGCCCGAACTGTGTCAATTTCCTACTGCTCACGTGAAATTACAAAGAATAAGTTATAATGTTTTTATACTTGCGGTCTTGCCATCTTAAATATGCAATTAAGTTACAACAAAAAACGTTAACCTATTTAAATAAATAGCTAAGATAAGCAAATTACAATACATTTTAAATGAATGACCCAAATCAAACGACACGTGAGCAGCGGTTATACTTGCAGTTCAATAAACTTTAAAGAAGCTTCAACCTAACTATAGAAACCTACAAATATAATACTAAACCGATTTCGAGTTTAAGTTACAAAGACTCAGTTTACGGTAAACCCATCCATTACGAGGTACGCTCCGGAAGCAATCGCTGAAGAGGGAAATACTAATTACCTACTGCCTCTGAAGCTACTCGTACATAAAGTATCTACATATATGTCAAATACTCAAATATAACAACACTTTCAATACTATCGACTTGCCCGATGAGATCACTTTCATCAGAAAAAATCGTAGATTGTAGCTTTCTTTTCATAAGGCGATCGAAGAAATAGTTTTATACGTCACGTTTGTTTTCAGTTCCTTAAAGTAGAATGTTCAAAGTTGTTGGTTCAGTTTGAAAACTTCGTAGATTGAATTCATATGAAATTAGATTGATCGATAACATACGTAATGAATTGAATAGATTTGAAGTTTCTCCATTTAGTTAGTTTAGTACAGACACAGAGAAATATGTATTCTGTTACAGCGTAATCCTGCAATATAAACATGGGGACTAAACTTTGTGTTCATCGATGAAGAAATTTAGAGATTGTTTTGTATCGTTTCTTTCACTAATATCTCACCACATGCCAAATGTACTCCTTTTCTTTCATGGGTAAATGATTTTTCATTTGATTTTGTTTTGATATATAATCAACAGTATTGTTTTGATCAAGAAACCACTTCTTTCTTTTACAAATCAAAATTGATAAATGCTTATTTATAAGTGTATTTGTATTTGTAAGTTGAAGGCGAAGTGAGGTGAGGTAGTGGTACATCATTAAAGCATAATAAATCGTTCGATCGACCTCGGCAGCGCAGATGTTCAACAGTGGTCTGATAGAGGTTATAGAATTCACTCACCTTGACCATGTGTTCTCGCCGAGGACTTTCCCATGTCGGCCGCACCATCGGCACTCTCACACACTCGCGCGCGCTCCAATACTTTAGACACTACCACTGTGCGTACTCTATCTTACTACTTATATTTAATTAGGTCGGTGTAAAAGTGGCGTAAAAAAGATTACACTATTCTATCTAAGGGCACTTGCGAGTCGAGATAGGTATCCTACGGGAGCGTCGACGGTTCGGCGGTATCGGTAGGGGCGGAGGGCCGCGCGGGGCGATCGGCATCCTGCGGACCCACTCGGCACTCCTCTATCCTGCAACAATACACAACACCATTAACATTGCAAAACACATTCAAACATTCGCTAAGTATACACACTATCATCTACCAATATCCAACATGTTCAAAAAACAAAGTATCCACGAACCACGAAAAGTGTGTGCTTCTTCCATTAATCAAATAACGGAAATCTAAAAGTGATTGGCTCTTGCTTAAAATTTATATGTCCGGTGTAGACCTACCGTCATTCACTTTGTGCACACGTATTATGTGAATTTAAATTAATCTAAGGTGGTTAAGATTTTACTCAAATACAAACAAAGAAGTGTAAACAAGAAATATCATCGATATTTCCTATCCGCATACTATTGCGTAAGCAAAAAAACTAGATCCAATTACCGACGGTACAATGCACTAAGGCCTTGTTTCCTTATGAGGCACAGAGGTATTAGTTACCTGCAAGCCTTACCATAATCTAAAGAAACCGCTTTTAGCGTTAAACTCAATTAGTGTTTAGTCGGTGCTTGTCTTTTAAAAGCAATTGAATATCTTAATATGAGACTATAAAACTAAATAACATAACTAAACAACACAACACGGACATTACAAAATCCTAACTATAAATAATTCTTATTCATACTTTTAATGATCCACATTCGTTTTTATAATGTTAATACATACACAAACTAGTGAATTACTTTTAAAATGTCAAGCTTACGACACTAATATGATGTAAAATATACAGTGGTCTCACGAGACGTCCATAAACTATGACCATGAGGCGTGGACATGTAATGAGACAATTAAAATAGATTGGCGGAATTGAGATGCGGTGCTTGATAGGAGCCAACCGGAGACAATGAGCGTTTATCAGACACTTTATTAACCATATTCAGACTAGAAATAAATATTGTATTTCTTGTACATTCACTGATTGTTTACCGATCATTATTATTCATACACTGATTGAATAAAATAAAGTTTTCATTGAATTAAAGAACCCTCTAGAACGTCCTTAACGTTTGGAGCAATCATTAAGATGAAAAGAAAAGTACAAAAATATTAGCAAGCTGTGATTACGATGTCTAATATTGTCAGGAACATTCCTTTTTAGTACAGAATTATAAGATTAACACAGATTTAGTGCCGTCTCAAACAAGAATATAATCTTACATGGATTAAGAAAGACGATAACATTAACACCCATATTATAAAGTTATGCTTTATTAGTGTTTCTCTCGCCACCTCTGCCGGTAGACAGAACAACATAGGTCAGGAAAAGAGTTAGATCTCTTATTCGAGACAAGGGCATGATGATGAAGTTACACTCACGTTCTCAGTCTTTTTTTAAACCAACTTACGATTTTTCTCGAAATAAATTTGGAATACGAAGCTTATACCCACTGGTAAGTATAAAATGGATTAACTTTAAACTCTAAACTAGATAGACTATTATTCTCTAGCCAAGCACGTAAAAAGGGGGGGGATAGTTAGGATTGAGATCTGACTATGGTTTTACACAGTTGATGGTTGTTTTAATGTTTGTCCCCCTGAACCAATACGTGCTTGTCTGTAGCACAAGTTTTTTGAGAACTTGATAAAAAAGTATTGCAATTTGTAATCAGGAAATTGTTTAGGAAATTACGTTTGCGAATTACGTTATCATCGGTACGGTCCATTGGCTTGGAGTTTTTTCGATAAAACGCGTGGCCTGTGTTTATTTTAGTTTTTCCTCAGCTCTACGTTAAAAAAAATGTTTTATTTATCTAAGTAGAGTAAAACAGAGATATCAAGATATTTATCTTAAAATCCGAATATCTATACTCGCATATTAATAGTAAACAAATCATAGAATGGATTCAAAGTATTGATAAGTTGATAAGAGCTCGATAGTCATCGATAAATCTGAATCACTATCACGTTCCTCGTTGCAACAGATGCTTCAAATGTAAAATGAATCTTAGTTATTAAGTTAGCACTTGATAAGGTGCTTATACAATGTACAAATTAACAAATATTACACCTAACAATAACTTCTAATTATTACTTATAAACCATAAGAATTTAACATCCCCGTAAAGATAGACTACGCTTCTGCATTTGGAGATGTCATGGGCATTCAGATGGCGAGTTGCTCGTAAACTACAAAAAACATAGTACACAACAAATAGATATTTTATTACACCGAATAAACAAGCTACAAAAATGACGTGATGATTAATTACCTACATAGAGTATAATTATTACTAATCCAGCTCGATAATTGTGTTTACAACCTACACATACCGATGATGGATTCGTCATATATACTAATAGTATTAAGAGGGAAACTTTGTATTTTTTAATTTTTGTATGTATTGAAATAACTCAAGAACTACTGGCCTACTTCATGCACCATTGGAAAGCTACATTATCCCCGAGTAATATAGGCTATATTATTTAATTCCAAGCGGACGATGTCACGAGCAACAGCTAGTAACAAATATTGGATGTAATCGGTAAAATTTTCGTCCATTTTCCGAGGACTTCATAACTATTGCTTTATTACTTTATTTTTTCGATTTCTATAAATTTATTAGAAAAATAAAGAAAGTTCTCTTCTATGAAATAAAATGCTAATTTAGGTTATGATTTTACTAGAAATGATATTCTAAAAATTAGTACTAGAAAATTTCCATCATTATTTAGGGAAAACTGAAGCACCTTCATTTGGTATGAGCCTTAGTATGAGCTAAGAACGAATTACCTAGCCTTCTGTTTATTAGTAATAAATCACTAGATATATAATTTGAATGTATGAGTATGTATTTTTAACCGACTTCCAACAGAAGGAGGTTATCAAGTCAATGAGTTTTTTTTTATGTATGTTCGGAAATTGAGCAGCGAGTTCTGAACCGATTTACGTGATTCTTTTTTTGTTCGATGCAAAATAGCTGCCATTTGGTCCCATATTTACGTTAAAAAAACTATTTAGTAGTTTTTGAGTTATTTCTAATAAACATGAAAAAAAAGGGACTTTTTTATCCATTTTATATCGCAACTAGCAACAGTATTGTTATATCACAATTTTCTATTGTAACAATTTAATGTAACGTAAAGGTTAACAAAAGCCTGACATTTAATAACGCATGCCTTCGTTGTTCTAGGCAGGAGATCGTAAAGTTACATTATAACGGTAATAAAATTAGAATAAAAAATTAATGCCATTTTTATTTTTAAATATTACAATATTTGTAGCTAAGGCTTTCTAAACTACTAGACACATTTTGTTGAAACTTTAAAGATGTATGTCCTAAAATTTATGTCTTCATTAGACCGAGTTCACGATAAAAACGGAGATTTTGCTTCGGTGTAAGGCCGTAATTTGCGTGACTTTGTTCTAATGAATCCGTAGGGTAAGAAACAAAATTAAAATATTTTTCAACTGTTATGACGGCTCCCAACACGCACAAGTACGACATATCGTAATACTATTTTGATTATTTAAACTTTTACCATATTAAAAGATACGGTTACTTATTTAGACTGCCGGCAAAATCATCCAACTCTAGTCATATCAGGCGCCAATGCCATTTAACATTTTTCGATGATGGCACCCAACAGCGAATCTATGAGTTAATGATGACGTCACAGCGACCATGAGATTCAATCTGAGCATAATTACTTTTTATTCGATTCATGGTTCGTACATTTAGGTCAAACGTGTAGTCTTATGGGACATCTAGCGGACAGAAAAAGCATTGTAACGCTTATAATAATACAGTCGGACTTGGATAAGCGAGATTCTAAGGGACCGCGATATAAGTCTCGCTAATAGAGGTTTCTCTCTAATCAGGTATTTCGCTTATGAAGGTTGTCAGCGAGGACTAGACAATGCCACTCGCTTACAGAGGTTTCTCCCATATTCAGGTTTGACTGTAAACTTATTAATAACAGTTTTCTTAAAAAAATATATTATTGGTTCATAAAATTAAATTTATGGCCATTTAAACCAGTCTTTAGAGGTCATACAGACGTCTATAACAGAATAGCCTGACATTATCAAGCACGTGGTAAACAAGTTTTATAAAATGACATTTTTCCTTAATTACATTTATAATTTATAACGGTAATGCAAGAATAGTGATTGGAAATCATTGTTACTATGTAAAAATGTTAGTGACAATGTTCATCAAACTATTGACATAATCCGTAAGTTGGATCGTAAGAAAATATTTATAAACTCTGCCCTATTCAAGGTTAACTATAACCGCAAGTGTTGCAATATTAGATAATTTGATTACGTGGATGAAGATTTACTATCAATGTATACTGATACTGTGAAGCTTGAAACAATATATTATTATGGTTAGCATAGAGAACTGTAAACTTCAATAAAACCTGTAAAATAAAAAAATAGTAAAGAAGTAGACGATCCAAAAATATTGTAGTCTGAAGGAAATTTTAAAAAAGCTACATTTAATAATGACAGAATTTTAAGATAAATTCACTATAAAATATTTGGTACAACATAAATATACTATTTAATGCATCTTGCCCATGTACTCGTATTTATAATATGCTTTGGGTATTTTTATTTTCAACTATCTATCCACCAAATTCACAAATCAACGGCAATTAATAAAAATCAAATTTTACATCGACATTCCCTAAAGACATTGTTAATATGACTCCACAAAGTTTCCGAGAAGAAATAAACCGATTGTGTTATAAAATATAAAAGCATATAAAGACCGCCACAAATACACTGACGAACAATTTTAGTTACACTTACATCATAAAATCAGCTAGACGAAATAACAGACAATCCAATAGTAAAACTTAAATACACACTAGTAAAATTATTTGATGTTATTATTGTTTTAGATACGAACACTTAAGGCACATATAAAATCATTCATGTAATTGTTGTACAAGGTGGAGCGACAACGTCCGTCCCAAAGCAGCGATGGCAATACACTGTTTTGATATCGTAGTATATTTTAACGTAGTATTATAGCAAACCTCAAGGTGAGTGGGAGTAACGGAGTCCACCATATTTCCACTTTCATTCGCGATTGCAGAACACTCTATATTACTTGCTAGTTGCTACATTTTAAATGTCAGTATCTTCAGCAATGTATGCGACAAAAAATACTGTTTTACAACTATTGTTGTATATTAAATTTATTGTAAATAAATACATATTCTGTACAAAAATATTGATACTAATATAGAACATGATGTATGTAAAAATTTCCAAAAATGTCACATTTACTTTTAAAGTCCTGAACTCCTAAATAGATGTAAACTAACCTAATTAGTAATTACATTATTATACTGGAAATGAGAATTTTATATCGCTGTAACCGGAATCAATATCAGAAACTTTATTTTAAAACATTTCATATTCGTTATAATGTTTACTAATGAGGTCAAGGAAAAATACATCTGTTTATAATTTAAACCACGTTTGACTCAATTTAAACCAGTACTGGCATCATCAAACGTGTATAGAAATGTAATTGCTTATAAACAGGCAATAAATAGTATGGAAGAATTAAGAAAAATAAAATTTAATACTAATAAAATACTGATACGACCAGACTATACAATGAGACAAGGACAAAATCACAAATACCTTCTTATGTATTGTATCTGTAAGCTTTAATTCCTTTGTCTTTAGTAGACTTCAGACAAAATTAAAGAAAAAGGATTTTTTCGTTCCTTAGATCGTAACTTAGGAGGAATCGGAGACTTTAATGGAAGCCGATGGATTCGCGGTGAAGTATAGATTACCACTTCACTACCATATTACGTGTACAAACAAAGCACTTTATAAAGTGACAAACGCAATTAGTCGACACAAACAGGGTACAAATAAGAGGTAACTATTAATATTTAACGATTAATAGTATTTGAACATGAATTAAAGTCTTAATTAGAAAGGAAACTATAAATATAGAATTAGTATTTTGTTACGGAATCGTAAATATATTTCAACCCGGCACTTCAAGTGCTAATGTATATAATAGAAAGTTATGTTCGTCGTTTAATTTTGAAAACATCCAATTTAATTGATATAGAGATATTTGAAACAGTTTACAAGATACTTTCGTAAGTCGGTGAACAAAACCTGTCTCGTTAACCTTGAATTAATATTTGTAATGAAACGAGATCCAGAATAACTTTATATAAATGTTAACTGATGTTTATATACATATTGCCATGGAAAACATTATTTGATACAAGTTGATACAAATTACACTAATGTAAACTCAACTGTTATTTCTTAGTAGGTTTTGATTGCCGTGACATGTAATACATATTGCAGTCTTTATTTTATCAAAGAGAATGAAAGAGATAGCAATATTTATTAATACTTGTGCCCAGTCGAAACCCACTGTTATTCTTGGTCGGTGCAAACTTCGGACAGACGCACCGAGCCCGCACTGAGCCCGCACCAAACAAGCACCGGAGTGCGTGTTCACTTGCGTAAAAGGTATTTGGTACATGCAGCGACAACGATGTGTCTTACAGAGATAACCGTAAAAATAAAACGTGTTGAAAAACTTGACAAGCCGTTCTTGGATGAACTAAAATGGCTAAAGTATGAATGGGATACCATCAATGATGCGAGTAAAAGAGCAAAAAGATCTGCAACTTTGAAAAGTTACAGGTCATACACTATTACAGGTCACATATTTATATTGACGGACTTATTTAAACTTAGTCAACGGGAGAAATGTGTTAGAAAATAATTGTTAAATTGCTTTATATTTAAGTGAGTAGGGGAAGTGGATTTTGCGGAGGAGGGGACGCATAAGAATAGTAAATCCTCTTCCTGTGCGGCTTCTCCTCCGTAGTTTAAATGTAACCTACATCTGCAATC
Organism: Papilio dardanus tibullus; assembly: GCA_013186455.1. Taxonomy (NCBI): domain Eukaryota; kingdom Metazoa; phylum Arthropoda; class Insecta; order Lepidoptera; family Papilionidae; genus Papilio; species Papilio dardanus. The sequence continues at coordinate 36,939 of QDHC01006364.1, forward strand.
GCAGATGTCTATTGGCAGCGGTAGCTTCGCTATTTCCGCGAATCCAGGTCGCATGCTCGTTTGTCACCTTATAGTATAAAAAACACAGAAAAGAGTTCTTTGATGTTTTATTTATATTGTTATCTACACGCTTACTTGACTTGAAATTATTAAATCCATCTTTTTATAAAACTAACAACCGATTATCTGAAGCTTAACCCTTTACTAAATATTAAGACTAGTCATGGACAAAGGTTATGGAGTTATAAGGGGACATTGTTTATGTACGTGGTGGTAGTCAGGCGTCGTGAATTCATAATAATATGAGCTTTTACGACGAAATTACGTGACAGAATCCAAAACAAATGGACGAAGAAAAAGTATTGACCATAGTTGACACAATTTTAAACACGAAAAAAAAAAACTACGCGGAAAAGTTCTTTCGAAGGAAAATCTTGACTTTACATAATCTTACTTCTTACTAATATTATAAATGCGCAATTTACTATGTATCGATGTTTGTTTGAGGGCATCTCAGAAACGGTTAAACGGATCGCGATGAAATTTTGCACAGATATAAAACATAGTCTGGAAGGGTAGTTTTTACAATGGTAGAGCCCGCTTTAACATGTTCGCACGAATTGGCCGGTGAAATACACGCCCACACAGAAGACAGGCGTCAAATGGAAGCTATTCCGTGTTTCGTCTGACGAGTGTGGTGCCGGAGACCTAATTTTACTACACATTCTCTTCTAAGGAATTGATGGGAAGGGGAAGTGGATTTGGCGGGGAAGGGAACGCACGGGAACAGGAATAATCCTTTTACTGTGCGTCTGCGTAAAGTAAGGGTAGGCAACGCATCTGCAATTGCAAATCTCTATGGGCAGCTATGGGTCGCTTCGCGTTTTTGGCGAATCAAGGTGGTCGCTTGCTCGTTTGCCATGTTATATATAACTAGCTGTTGTTCCCGACTTCTTCCGAGCGGAATTAATAAAATATAGCCTATATTACTCGGGGTAGTGTAGCTTTCTAACGGTGAAAGAATTTTTGAAATCGGCCCAGTAGTTCTTGAGTTATTTCAATACATACAAAAATACAAAGTTTCTCTCTTTATAATATTAGTATAGAAAAAAAAAGAACACATGGGCTACTTAGTTATTAAGTTGTTTTTTTGTCATGCGCGGAGTCGCGGGCGACAGCTAGTATACGTCATTTGATCATCAGCTATCTTGATAATAAACCTATATTTATTATCAATACGTTACTGTATCCAGATTTACTAAAGTATCTTGTTCATTACATTATCTAAATTGTTTAAATCATTTAATTTTCAATTAATCTTCTTGAACCGACAAACTTGACCTTTACAGATAATATTTAATGTGACGTACACATTGTACTTGTATTAAGATTTAAATTGTTATTCTTCTGGTACTTCTATTAGATCTTAGCGTCTCCATCGTCTTGGGTCAAGCAAATTTCGATTTCGCATAGAAATATGTGAAATGTGATAATGTCATCTATACTAATATTATGAAGAGAGAAACTTTGTATTTTTATATTTTTGTATGTATTGAAGTAACTCAAGAACTACTGGGCAGATTACAAAAATTCTTTTACCATTAGAAAGCTACATTATCCCCGAGTAACATAGGCTATAATTTTTAATTCCACGCGGACCAAGTCGGGAACAACAGCTAGTAATTTATAATATGGTGTCATTTTTTGCGAGCACATTGAAACTAATTTTAATAACTTTCAAATTGTAGTTTACGATTAGAACAAATGACTGCGTTTAAGTTACACTTAAATACAGTGAATATTCCCCTTTACATTTGACATTCAACTCAGATTACAGCGAAGAGAGAATTTTATTTATAATTGCGTTGCTACTCGGATGCAGGCATACCAATGTACTTTATTGCAAATAAAAACATCATTATATTTAAATGCTTAATTAAGTTAACTAAAATAACTTAAATTAAGTAATTTAAGTTATTTGAAAAAGTTAGATTTTAAATTATTTGATCACAATTTTTATATAACCTATTTTCCCGGGTGACTTTATCCTTGACAGACTCATTCGCCTTATCACATACCAGCTTTCATATTTCTTATGTATGTAGGATCGTCGGAATATGGGTAGGTACTATTCTTATATAACAACATTAATTAAAATACAATAACGTTATCACAAAATTAAAGTTCAATCAATACAAATTATGTTCATCAGAGGGCATCTAAAATTGTTTATAAATATTTCGATATGAAAGTGAAACAGTTTGTAATATATCCGAGGGATCCCCGGGGGACCGGACCATTTATGTAACATGTCCATGACGTACTATCATTATTTAAATGGCATTTAATTACAGATAGTAGTGGCCTTGATTTACAAACACGAAACCCGTGGGAAGCGTGCCTTGTTCATCATGACATTGTGTATTTTACTTCAGCATGTAGCTACTCAATACTGGGATCATAATGAATTTTATGAAATTGTCTGTACGAAACTTAAATAAAATAAATTAAAAATTATAAAATTAAATATATGTGCAATATTATGAACGAAAAAAGGTTGAAAGAGTATACTGTCAAAACTGAATAACAGCGAAACGTCTATATGCGAGCGTCAATATCTGGTCCGGACAAGCTACGTCCATAAGCGAGAAACTCGGATTAGTGAGAAACCTTTATAAGCGAGAGATATATCGCAGTCCCTTGGACTCGCGCTTATACAGGTTCGACTGTATTTCAATAAGATTAAACGCTCTCAATTTGATAAGACTTTTTCGACAATGTACCAGTTCACTAACTAACCTTCTTGGTCTCCAGATATCCGCTACTGTAAACTATTTACGTTAATCCCAGTTCCCAAGGTGCTCTTGTATACTCTACGAAAAGCTTTAAAATTAACAAGATAATAACAAAGTCGTGTCCACTCTGTTTAAGAATAAATAAACTTTGGTCTATAATTGTTTTAGATGAACACTGGCAGGACTAGACAAACAATAATTTATTATAAACACAGCTGGGCCGTGACTTCATACCAGCGCTGTGAGCTCCACCGACATCGTATCGCCATTCGATGATTAAAGTTTTTACAAGATACAGGAACCCTAAATTATTTTATACGAAGGAGACCATATGGACTACGCCAACATGTTACGCCGATATTTACATGTGCTTGCGAACATATTATTTAACACAATAATTCAAAGAGACACAGAATAAAAGAGCCTAAACCGGTTGAAAATCATTAGCAAGTCTTGGCGATTGATAAACAAAATTTAATAGATTAACCGAAATTTCTAGGTCCTCGGATTATCACTGTAACAACTTTGGTACGTTCTTTGTACAATATGAAGTAACAAAGACGCTATTTACTACTTAATGTAAAACATTAAACAGTGTCAAATGAAAAATGACCGAAAATTAAGTCAACCTTCCGCCGTTTGAAAAGGATGTACTTAAAATCGTTAATGTATATCTTATCTAAACAAAGAGACTGGATTATAAATAACATTGTGAATCATACATGTAATAAAAACCTAAATATATGAATAAATAGAATCTAAAAAGAAGGAGTCTGGCCTATAGCCAATTTTACTTCTTAATAGTGTTAACATTTTAAATGAACACAAACAAAATACTCTGAATGTGACGCAAAACATTGACACATGTACCGCGCCTTCGCGAAATTAAAAAAAACAGACTTCTTCATATACTACCAAAAACAACGAAGAAATGTAACGATCGGAGTAAGATTTTATAGCACTATTTTATAAATCAGTTTAATAAAGTTAATATTTAGAGGTGCAGCCGTCCGTATGATTGATATTCAATGTAGATTAATTCTTTAATCCATTACAGCGTTTGTCCTTACTCTACTAACCAAGAAAAACACAAGGTAACTAGCATGGTAATAAACCACTCTATTGAATTAAAATAACTCATTAATGATAAGAGATTGACAATAATGCCAACCTAAGAATAAGGTGCAAATGTGAACTCTTGAAAATAAAAATAGTCTTTATACAATTTATTTAAATTGTTTGAACCCATATAACATAGCGCCAAGCTGAATACATAAGATGATTATTATTGGCAGCTTATAGAGTTTATACTACAATGGTGTTATAATACATACAAATTAAAATAAAACTTTACTATTAGTTCTAGGCGAACTAGCGTCTAGGTAGCTGAGAACATACAAATCAAAACATATACCCCCTGTATATTCACTAATAAATTGGATTGCTCGGTATCAGTGGAATATCAAGTTTATCACCGACGCATAAAGTATACATTAGATTAGCAGGGTTAATAAAGGGCCGTGCTCTAGTTCGAGGCGCGTTAAAAGCTCGAGCCTATGTGATCGAGTTAGGAGCGGCATGCGGCATCACGTCACCGATATAGACAATGCCATCGCTAAAGTAAACGTCCGTTGCAGATACACTTACAGACATTTCTATAAGTATGTATACCTAATACGTACATGTTACATCAAAGACCAAAAAACAGTATTAAACCATTCTAGAAGTAAAACTAACGTGTAGTCTAAGGTATGACTTCAGTCACACAGTTTGTATTATTTGTTCAAAAGCTATCTATTGTATAATGTTAGTATTACTATACTACTCACATCCAATCTCTACTCAGTACCTACTTACTGAGTAGAGATTGGATGTGGACGGATACAAAGGTAGAGGAAGGCCAAAGAAAGTATGGATTGATTGTAAGAAAGAGGTGGTAAATATGCGAGATATGCTAAAGAAAAGGGTTAGTTCAGTAATGACGGCTGATAGAGAAATATGAAGGAGTGGTACATACTGTGACGACCCTCCATAGGGACACGGCAGGGTGATGATAATGTTGATGCATTGTACTAAGGTAGGAAATCAAAGTGCAGTAAAGGGCGAGAACTTAGTATTGCTTGCTAACATCGATTAGTATTTCAAAGAGCCATTTATATCCACTAAAACGTCATAGTATTTTTCTTGTTGAACTACGAATTAAGCTCTTAAGCTTTGACACTATTGTATTTGAATAGGTGAAGTTGTTAAAGAGCAAGTGGTGACATTTAAAAAGTCCGAGTGCGTAGGGGAACTTATGGTCGCTTAAAAATATATACTTATATGCACTCTCAGTAAAACGTTTTCTATTTGAATACAATAAAACATAGGTCATTTAGTTTCACAATTATAACCCTTTCCCGCTGCCAAAAACTTAAACTCCGTTACTTTACAGCTATGGGTAAGTACTTTAACAATTTTCAAACAAAGCATTTCAAGTGTCAGACACTTAACAAACTTGTGAACAAACAAATTTCAAACTTACCTAAGCTAAGAAGAATATTGCAGCAAGGAGGCCAGACCAGAATCCACCGTAGCCATTGCGTACCTGGTAGATTACAAAGGAATACATCATTTTACGATGGTTATGGTCAGTAAAAGTACACGTTTTCCTATTCTCATATTAAAAAAAAAACAAAATCTTTCTACGTCCATATAATTTGTAACATATCGTTACAATGAAAGGTATCGACTTGTACGAAGTCCGTAGTGTCAATAAGACCGATTGGATCGAAATCACGGTGACCACAAATAGGCAAACAAAGCACCTCGTCACCTCGACCCCTTTACCCTATTGTCCACAATATATAGTCAGATTAACGAGTAACGTATAAAGGAATTAGGTCGGCGCTCAGCGGGCGGTCGGAGGGACGATTTGGACAAGCCGTGGCGGAGATTAGGGTGGGCAGGGGCGTGGTTGGCGCACCGTGAAATGCCGCGCCATTTCGCCGCGGCCCGCGGGGTGACGTCACGGGCACTCCTGACATTTCGGCTAAGGCAACACTGGCCCTACCTTCCTTCACAACTGATAACTAAAAAAATTGTCCGTTCTTTTTCCAGCAACACGCTACGTGAGCCCGCACATTTAGCCGTGCTGTCGCCTTGGCATTTGCCAAGTGAAACAAACCGCCTTTATGTATGTCACAATTTTATAGCCTTTGGTGAGTTTATTTTAAGCAGTGACTTCGAACTAAGCGAAAATATCGTTCTTCTTTATTATTACAACTATGAGTAAACTAAGTCTTTTAGTTTTTGATTTCTTTGTTTTTTTTTTTGCAAATATTATTGAATCTGTAATTGTGTATTGTTCAATCTGTTTCACTGTTAAAGTAACAGCAGAATCATTCAAGTGGACTATGTAACAAATAATGAAACAATAACTATGATGAAGGAAATATAATTAAATGACTGATTGTTGGAAATGTAATAAATAAGCCGATTATTACTGATATCTCATGGAAAATTTTATACATAGATAGTTCAAGCACGCTCTTTACATTCAAGAAGCATTATTAATCGAACTATCTTTATAATGGCGAACTACTCGAACTATTTATACAGGAGGTAAAATTTCTTGGGATCAAAGGGTGGCCTTTAAAAAGTACACAATCTCTGATTATAAAACCGTAAACAATCCCAATACTAACGTATAATACGTCACTTTCATGGGATACGCGTAGGCCACACAACAAAAAACATAAAAAATCGTAAGCATGCTTGACCATGCGTAAAAAAATGCGTTGTAAATTGTTACTTTTACGTTGTACAAATTGCGCGGGAATTATCCCCGACATTAAACCTCTTCTATATAACCTTTCGTTTTCATCGGCGAAACATGGACACAAAAACATGTTACGAGTATGTATTATCTCAATTTTAAAGAATAAGATTTACATTTGATTATAATAATGTTTCAACAGTATAAAACTGCGGTAAAGGACATCAAAAAGTTTTGTTGGGCAGTGGAAACGGACGGTAAACTGACGGAATTGTAACGCAGGAAAATGGACCGTATTACTACTATCGATGGGTTCTTATGGACTGCCTTAGGAAGGAAGGATAGTCAAATAATTCGACAGTTACATAGAAGTAATTAATTTACTGCGTCATATTTCAATAGATAATAATAAATTTAATAAAAATATCGTGGGAGTTTCGCCAGCTGTAGTCTTACGAAACAAAGTATTTCCAGTTGCTCTATGAACAAGTACGTAAGCCTGTTATTAACATAAAACAAAAAAATATAGCACAAAGAATATTAAATTACCTGATTTCTGAGAACTGTACATTTGAAAAACTTAAACTGTAATTACAATTCGTAACTTACAAGTTATATTAAATACGACATAAATAATAATCAAAATAATTAAAACTTAACGAAATTATAGACGTAACTATGAAAACATGTTTTTTTATTTATATGTCGTGCGCGCGGTATTAAAAATTATAGTTTATGTTCCTTAGTGATTTTTGAGTTCTTCCAATACATACATAGTATAGATGACTGTGTTCCAATTGTTCCAAAAATATGTACTTATATGATTTCTTTACTTTTAGATTGAGGAACGAAGTATAATTTTAAGTAACATTATTTTTTCCTATTTTTTTTTATAAGAAAAGAAGGCATAGGGACATGGACATATGCAATACCAGAGGAACCACAGACGCGCTCCTGGCTTTTGAGAAGGTGATACGCTCCCTTTTTGAAGGACCTTAAGTTGTAGCAGTTTGGAAATAAATAGTATTATCGTAGTAAATGCAGGAAAAAAGAAACTAATTTTAGATTCAACATCTATGTCGGTCTGTGTAAAAAAGGTTGGCTTTCGTCATTATTCATCTTCAATTTAATCATCATTCTTGTTTGAAATATTTCGTCCAACCTGGATAAGCAAGAATCTAACTGAGAGGTTTCTCTGTAAGCAGAGTTACACTCTTATGGACACTAATCAATGACTTGCTTATAGAGACTTCTCACTTGTCCAGGACTGTATTTATACTGTACATAATTTTTACCTTTAGCTCATAGTTAAATCAAGTGCCAGTAATGATTTTACTTCTCAAACAATTCAACATACATGGCTCACTAGATATTAAATCCCTCAAAGTCTTTTTTTAAATAACGAAATAAATATAACATATTACATTTTCACTTATATTTTTTATCCAAATGAGAAAGTGATTAATGTTAAAGTTTCACAGAATTGAATATTATTTGAAAACACATAAAGTTGTTATATCTATTATAATATGGCTGTAATAAAATATCACAAACACATAATAAAACCTGCATTATGTCTCCATAGCAACATGATAAATAAAACTAAATTACATACAGAAACAAGCCAACTATTTTACACATAAAACATTGCATCTGCACAAAATTAATATGTCCTAAGATAAAAGATGACAGATAAAGGTCAGCATTAAGTCCATGTACTCATATAAATGCTAAAGTTGCAATAAATAAACCACCAATTGTGTGTATAATATTTTTGTTTTGAAATAAATTACCTATAGGACTCTTAAGACCCCTTAACTGGTTAAAATAAAGTTTAATATTAGAATTGTAACTAATCATAATAAAACTATACATTACATGTTAGTACACAACTTTTTAAAAAGGTGGACTATGTAAAAATTTCATTGAAGGATACTGACTCTTTTAAAAAGTATCAATATTCTAGAGCTTGAGATCCAAGAGCTGGGATTTTATATTCGTAAATTACAAAATCTTATCAGATTTTCTGTGTTCTTGTTATGATATATTTTATTTACTACTGAAAAGTGCATATTAATTTGATTTTATTATAAATCTTTTAGGAACTACTTCTATAGTTCTTTACTGCAACAAGTTGACGGTAATCGTAAAATGTTTAACAATTAATTTACGATATCAATACTATTGTACTGTTAGAAACAACTTGAGAATACCAAATTGATTACGTATACAATTCTGTTTATATTAAAGAAGTCATTGCTAATAAAAGTGAAAGTACTGAAATTTTGACAACTACTGTAAACATATACACAAGAAAACAATTACATTACAAGACACGTGTACTTACCATTAATTAATTTATAGTATTGCTTGTCTTCCACTATTTGTCACCATAAATAACTATTCACCAATTTTATTCGCGAAACGCGATTTCGCAAAGTAGAACCCAGAAAACGCACTTTCTGACATCAGTTGATGACATTACAGAAACAGATGCATTAGGAATTCATAGAGTAAATAACAAGCATAAACATTTAGAACATATTATACCTACTGTTCCTGATTTCAACTAATAACCAACATGGTAATGAAACAATCAAAGTTATATTTCTTGTAAACAGTCTAGATGTAAACCAGCCCAGACTATGATTCTGAATAACAGCGTAAGGCATAATTATTTTAAGCTTTTTTTTCTCAATTCATAATTTGAACGTTTGGCATGCTTGCATTTTTTTTTTTTTTTTTTT
>QDHC01006364.1:55913-124051 GCA_013186455.1 Papilio dardanus tibullus
GGTTCGGCAGCGGCTGACGGTTCTCGGCACCTTGTTGAGGGTTCGTACCATCTGAGGAAAAAACATTTTTACTGATAGACTAGGGCTATTTGACTACTGAGGAATGCCCTTAGTGCCTAATGGTTCGATTAAGTAACCATTAAAAAAATGTGACTGTAGCAGATCTGTACTTTAAGCTAAGTAAAGTAAATACTGAAAATCTATTTAGGCACAATAACTAACCAGAATTATCAACCAGTCCAGAGAATGGATTGCCGGCCATGCTGCTGGCTACATTCAGCATTGGCTCCTGTATATCACGATACATGCGCTGCAGTGCATTGTATCCACCTGGAACAATAAAAGAGCATATATTTACCAACTTCTTTGCCACAAATGTGTTTGCAAAAGTTAGTTGTTGGCACTGAAACTGTTAAGAGACATACCTGGTATACTCTCAAGGTTGGATATGGCGCGGTCATGCGACCTCATCAGCTCCTGCAGCATGGCGGGATTGCGAGCCAGCTCCATGGTCTGACGCAGCAGCTCGGGGTTGTTCAACATGTGACTAATTTCCGGGTTTCTCTAAAATATGAACATATAGTTATAGGTCAGTGGACTACGCCCAGTCGGAAGCTACATATAGCTGTTAAAAAAGAAGACAAAAGAAAGAAGGCCTTGTTTCACCATCTAGCATTTAAATTACAGAAAACTATCTTACACTGCAATTCCATCCTATATGTTAATATTTGAAAAATGTCTTATTGTCCTGTTACTTGTTGGCATTTTTTAATTATTACTTACAGACATTAGATCCTGCATTTGGGGGTTAGATGTTATAAGAGTCCTCATGTTTTCGGGGTCATTCATCATCTGTTGCACTAGAGGGTTGTCCAGAACTTGTCGCAGCATATCTGGATTTGTCAGCAACTCCTGTTGCATTCTTGCCTAAAAATGGATAAAAGCAGATGTTGCTATGACACTTCAAAGAAAAAGTTCAGAGATTTTTCTCACATTTTTAATGTTTTTATATTTTGAACTTTTATAGTTTTTTTACCTGTAAATCCATAAATGTACTTTGTCCTAGGCCAAGGCTTTCTAATCCAGCCAGACCCCCCAATGAATTTAATCCAAAAGGTGTTGCACCAATGTCAGCTGAAAAGGAATATATTTATTGAGAAACAAAGTTCTACAAATATAAATTATAAGCAAGTAATTATCATGTTTTCCGAAATGTGTGTGTCAGGATCGTGCCAAATGGAGGTCCATTGTCTCTGCCTACCCCTCTGGGTTACGGCCATGAGTTGTGTTGTTGTAAAACAGAAGTCACAATTTTCAACACTAAATTACTATGTCTTGTAGTAGTAGTAGTAGTGACTATGTTTTCTACAAGTAGTACATTTTTGCATTTACCAAGACATTTTTGCCACCTATTTAAACTGTGCTAACATAAAAACACTGTAACCATGGTAACTACACAAAATGTAACCATTTGTGTAGATTTTTGATACATTGCAATGTAAAGAAATGGTCTACAATTTTGGACATTTGACCAGTTCAATACATTTTTGTAATATCAATTGGTTTGGTTCATTCTGTATTTGGAAAGATTGAAATTCTGTTGCAACAATTGCTATGTATTTATGTGTTCCACTTCCCATGCAGAATGTTCTGTGTGAACATGGTTTCTAGTATGTTCTTTGAGTTTATACCGCTGAAGTTGATTTAGTGTTTATGAATCATGCACAAAATGAATACCTGGCGGACGCCGTGTCCCTCCCTCTGGCTCCGGTCTAGGAGGCGTCTTGATAACAAGATGTACAGTCAAACCATCCTTGATGTTGTGTTGTTTCAGAGTGTCGTTATCATTCATTATTTTTCCAGCGAAAATCAGACACAACTGCTCAGGTTCGGCGCTGAACTTGGGCGACAGCACTTCCTTGAGCTAAAATGCGATACAAATTAATTTTTATATTCGTAGATGATTAAAAGAAATGTCACCACTGATTGCGTGTCTAATATCTATGTTATTACGCCATTTAATATAGATTCTATAGTCCCATACATACTTTTTTGATATCAGCATCATCCTCAATTTCCACTTGTTGTTTCTCTTTCGGAGTTTTTACTGTAATTGTTATCTTTTTCGGTTCTTCTTGGCCTTCTGCCATTTTACTTGATATCGATGACTCTGTACTTTAGAAGAACAGTAAAATTTATGTACCACTACAATTTGACGATAAAAGCGCCTGACCACAGATAAAGAATGTTACGAAGAAAAATAGTGATGTTGAATACCACCATAGACAATAAGTGATGCAATATTTTTTACGGTTTTGTAAGAAATAACTTCTATAAATTATTTCTTAATGTTACTGCTAGATAAATCTCAAGTTTATTTTTGTTTTGAAATTAATTTCCAGTCATTAACGTTTTTAAAGTCACAGTTACATGTAAACATACATGAAAAGTGGCTAAAAAATGATCAAACCTTTTGTAACGTTTGACATTTTTTATAACATGGTCCGTAACTATACAGATTTCCTGTATAAAAGCTGGTAACACTACAGATTTTGAAAGGACTTGTTCCAATGCCTTAATAATTTTTTTAAAAAAAAACAGGGACTTGTCAAATTTGAACTCAAAAGTCAGTTCCGTGTTATCGTGTGGTTTTGGGTTTGGTAAATTTATTGAAAAGATGTTGTAAATGTATAATATTAACTTAAACGTAACTATGAAATACACGTAGAATTTATTAATTAAGTAGAATGAAGTTACAATTTTGAAGATATAATTTAAATATAAAATAATGTACGAACCAACTTTACGATATGAGAAGATAGACTTTCTGGGAGAGGGACAGGTACAATAAAAAAAAAACTAACTGTAATAATTATTAAAATGAAGTTTAATGTTAACCAAAATCCTATTTCATTTTATTGGTGATAAATTAATATGGTCTTTGACATTAAAAACTGAATTTTCTTTTGAACAGTTTGCTACAGTATATAAAGCAAAAGATGTGAAAAGCGATAAAATTGTCGCTGTTAAGAAGATTAAAATTGGTTCACGTTTAGAGGCTCAAGATGGTATCAACCGCACTGCTCTCAGAGAAATTAAATTGTTACAAGAATTGCAACATATCAACCTCATTGGACTATTAGGTTTATTATCATTTTAATTATTGATTATATTGTTTGTTTAAAAAAAAATTGTGCCCATGGACATAGTCATAGACACAGTTATAGCCCATGGACATAAGTTTCAAGGTTTTTCTATTGGTTTAAATGAAAATTCTATATTTCAGATGTATTTGGACAGAAGTCAAATGTATCATTAGTGTTTGACTTTATGGATACTGATTTAGAAATAATAGTAAAGGATAGCAATATTGTACTTAGTCCTGCTAATGTTAAGGCATACACTATTATGACTCTCAAAGGTAAAAAAATTGCATATGGAGCTTATTCATCATAACACGTTGTTGACTGGCAATTATATAGTAAATTATTTCATGTCACCGGCAAATGGAAGCGCATCAGGAGTTTTTCTATGGCCCGTCAGCAACATTCGGTTTTATAAACACAAGTTAACTTATGACCGGTCAACAATGTGTTAATTGCTTTTAAATTTGTATATATTTATTGCGTACATTAAGCCTCCTACTTGGATGATGCAATAATTGTAGATGCCAAGCGACATACAAAATTGCCTAGAGGTTTGTATACAAGTACATGATGATGATGCACTCAAACCTGGATAGCGAGAGTCCAAGGGACTGCAGTTTTTTCTCTAGAGGTTTATCTCTAATCCGATTTTCTCGCTTATGGAAATTGTCCTTGGGGACTGGTCAGTGTCTCTTGCTTATAGAAGTTTATCACTTATCCAGGTTTGAATGTATATGACATGACACAAAATTGAAGATTTTTTATGACAGAAGCAGATATTTTCTGACAAAGTCTACTATCGTAATTTCCTTTTATTCACATTTTGTATTTGAAATAACATGTAATTTGATCCATTAGAATATCACAATTGACTTTTACTTAGTACATTTTTTGATTGTCTTTCAGGACTTGAATATTTACATCAAAATTGGATATTACATAGAGATTTGAAACCTAATAATTTACTTATAAATCGTGAAGGTATATTGAAGATTGGTGATTTTGGTCTTGCTAAAGCATTCGGGTCACCGACCAGAATAAACACTCATCAAGTTGTGACAAGATGGTATAGGTAAGGTTCTACATGTGTGGGAGAAAGTTAGGCTCTTTATACACAAGGTTACACATAACTATTGTACAAAATGATACGGCAGCACGGCAGCTTATATACATTTTATCGTTGGTGACTTAATACATTCTTAAACTTACTTTATAAACTTTAACTTTATCTTAATTATTTACATATTTACAATTAACGTAAAAATCTTTATGGGACTACATCATTGTTATATGTTCTCGAGCAATTATCGCCTGTTTTTTCACTTATCTTTTTTACCAAATAAAAGGCAATGGTCTCGCGGCCATTATGCCACCAGTGTTGCGATATTAACTGAACAACTATAGTTGCAGACTTGCATAGCCTTTTTTTTTTTTTGTTTTTTTTGGTGACGCGGGGGAATGCTTTTATTCACTTCGCCGCCCCTGCTGCCCTCGCAGCAGGGGCGGCTTCGTGCGGGGCTCCCGGCCTTGTAAAGAGAGGCCGGACTACCCGCTAAACCCCCGCGGTGTTCCTCCGTCTCCTTGCCGGACCGTGGAGTCCATTATTAGTATATCCACGGCCTTGCATAGCCTTGTGTAAGTAGGGCCTTAAAAGATTATGGCTAATGTTTTCATTATAATCTTGTATAGGTTTGTAAATTGGTAGGTTTTTAAATTTTCTTTTGTTTTCATTATATCTTCGTACTTCATACTATTATTATAAACCTGAAGGTTTAGATAGATGGTTAGATGTTTGAAAGTATCTCTGAAACAACTGAATGCATCATGACATTTTTCACAGATTTCTAAGTTTTTTAAATTTCGCGCGGACGGAAACACGAGCGACAGCTAGTTATCTTGTTACAGATCTCCAGAGTTGTTGTTTGGTGCGCGGCAGTATGGAACTGGTGTAGACATGTGGGCGGTAGGCTGCATACTGGCCGAGTTACTGCTGCGAGTGCCCTTCCTGCCCGGAGAATCAGATCTGGATCAGCTCTCCCGCATCTTCCAGGTCTTTGGAACACCAAATGAGGAAACATGGCCCGTGAGTTCCTAGTTCTAATTATAGTTGAGTCTATGGTTAGAGCAAGATGTCATAGATTCCCTGTTGTAGGCATAGTTTTTAGTTTTTTCAAAGAAAAAAAAAATCTTTATTTTTTCTAACAAAATATAGTTCAAGTTGCTGACATGTTACATGCCGATATTTCTTCTATATAAATTACCTTATTAGGCAAATCGCTGGTATCAAACAGTTTCTTTACCACAGGGTATGAAGAACCTGACTGACTACGTGCAGTTTAAGCAGTTCCCGGCGCAGCAGCTGCGGCACATCTTCAGCGCTGCGGCGGACGACCTGCTGCAGCTGCTGGGGCGCCTGCTGGCACTCTACCCGCCCGCGCGCTGCGACTGCACGCAGGCACTGCAGATGACATACTTCAGGTATCAACTACATGACTATCATCATCACCAACTAATTATCTTTCCACTGAGGGGCGCGGAGCCTACCCTAAGGGATGACTAAGTCATAGTCAAGCACGCTGGCCCAGTGCGGGTTGGTCGACTTCACACATATCTTTGAATTTCTTTGCAGACATGTGTAGGCATCACGATGTTTTCCTGTCATATATTGAATTTGACGTAGGTACCTCCGTTTACTATGTTTCTCGACTTTCAATATAAAATAAAACATATCTGTGGTAAAAATACGGAGCTGGTATATTAATAATTATTTACATGAATTTAAAAATGAAGTATTATTTGCAGTAATAAACCAGCACCTACGGTAGGCGCGAAGTTGCCCATGCCTACAAACATATCCAAAATGGAAACTGACAAGCCATCGCTTAAAAGAAAACTATTGGACAATATAGATGGCGGTAGTCTCGCTAAACGACTACAATTCTGAACTTCCAATAAGATGTGAGCAAACACTGCCATTGCTGTGGACTTAGCAAGTGCAATACAATAATAATAATGCATTTGTTGATTTTATTGGTTTGTTTGTTACAAAGCTGGACTTTAAGCTTGACTTTATCATAGACTATTGATTAATAATTTTGTAAAACAGACAAATATATTTTAATAAAAAGATATAAATTGTTTTTTTTTTTCACAAATACCTTTTTTGAAGCCAGAAGGTAAAGATCTGTGAGATTTTGAGTAATACGATTAAAAAAAATGTAAGAAAAATAAAAACAACATTATCTATATTATCCATGAAACTATATTTCTTTTAAAATTAAATACAATATAATGGAATTATCAGTTTGTGTATAATTTTTTGTAATTATATTATTTAACAAAAATCTAAAGTAAAAAATCAGTCAGCACTATTGGTTGCGTTGGGACAAGGACCGAGCCGTGCGTCAATATTTAGCTTAGACAAATCTAGGTCGAGAAACTGGCAACCAAGTAACTCTGCAACAATAAGACTTATGTCACCGACAAACTGCAAAATATCATATAGGCCTACAAGGATATTATGTCACTCGGAAAATCTGTGAACTATAATAACAATGTCATCTTGACAGCGTCACATTTTAACCAATCAGGGAAAGGCAGCTGAGGGATTTTGAAAGAAGTTAGGAAATTTTTACCCATTGTTATCGCTAAAACTTTGTAGGCGCCCCCCTGTTAATGTCAAAAATGTGCCAAAATACCCTTGTAGAACTATACTATTAATTCTATCTAGATTCAAATCCAGACAGTTAATAATTTTATTACGTTTCCTTTAAAATAAAATAAAAATCTCACCTATTTCTATGTCACGTAGATAATTCCTTCACATACGAGGTCCAGAGATAGTCTACATTCAACGGCAAAATGGACGTCTCATGAAAACTGCATTGCGACACTCCACGTGAAACACTGCCCACGGTTATATAGAACAACAAACCATACATAAAAAACCTCATTGACTTGATAACCTCCTTCTGTTGGAAGTCGGTTAAAAATATAAGAAAAATACGTTTATATTGAAGATATAAAATATACAGGGTGTTTAATTCCGCTCAAAATTTAAAGATAGTTTTGTGGTAAACAGTATATTTATCATTTTTTTAAGAAACAAATCAAAAATAAGACTTACATTCGTTTGCTTTGTTTACCTCGTTGCCGGGTTCACAGAGTGTTGGTGATTTTGCTTTCTTAGCGGCAATCTGCACACAAGAATTTGTTCGGTCCCATCATTTTGATACTTTTTATGTTCTATTTTTTTTCTTATTTTTTGTACGTAGCGTTGTCAATGTTATATTCTCTGCAGAAAAATGATTTTTGTTCTTCTAAATGTTGACTCTCTAATAAAGGCAAATTAAATTACTGAATTTAAATATCGCATAAGTAGCTACTGTTTTTTTCTTTATATTAATTTAAATATTAATGACCTTCGGTGAGCTGGATATTGCAGTCAGACGTCCGTAGACACCATATTTACGTTCATCTTCAGGTCTCAAGGTTCCCATTTTTTTCATCGCCAAATAGATCTAGAACACGTAGGAACCGCAAATAAAGCAAACAGTACAGCTACTGAGTCATATCTATTCAAATTGATCAGGCGAAGATCCATTTGGTCGTCAAACATTTTCTATATCTATTTCTGTTTATTCCACATACTAGGTTAATCTAAATCTTTACCTGTTCCAACATCCCGTAACTCCTAATGAGGAAGTCTCTCTGAGCGAGCAAGTTGATACGTTCGCGCTCCTCCTTCTCAACGATAGGATCCGGCTCGAACGAGCACGACACGTACGGTGTCTTTATTTCCTTTTCCAGCACCTGTTTCAATATAATAAGAGATTCTATTTTTAGCACATCCGGTAGCATTATATATGTTACTAACTCGTTAGCGGCTTTTTGGGAACACGAATAAATCCTATTTTGATTATAAAAAATAATAAAACTAACAGGCACCGACTGTACGGATATTTTGTCTTTCTCATGTCTCCCTTTTTCCTTATCTTCATCCTTTCGTTCTTTCTCTTTCTTCTCTCTGTCTTGCCGCGGCTTCGGCTTAGGTTTCTCTACGACGCTCTCTCCGGCTGTAACTGTCGTGCTCTCGTCAGATTTCTTATCGCTCTCTTTTATTGGTTTCATTTGAGATGGCTTCTTAAGAGCTTCGGACTTCGCTTTCGTTTGCTAAAGAACAAGTTTATCATAATACACATCACAGTATCGGGAAAATATTTCTAGCACTTACGTAGGCTATATCACAAAAACTGGGATGTATTCGTGGCCTAAATAAATGAAAACAATAGCAAGAATTGAATCTATGTTCTATTTGGGATGGTAATCAAAATATACACCTTAGTGACTTAGTAAACATTTCCATACTCTCAATTTTGTTTGAATCTTCTTACCTCGAACTGTTCGCGTTGCTGGCGGGCGCAGTCGCCGCGCGCGCGCGAGGCCGCCGTGCCCGTGTACAGGGAGCCCGAGGGCTGCTGGAACAGCGCCGCGTACCGCTCGCCCTCGGGGTACACGCGTCTACGTTATACATTACAACTGGTAGTAACATCCGAGATACTAGTTATTCTGAGCGGTAGCAAGGGACAAATTACCCTAAAACATTCGACTTTACCTACAAGGGTTTACAAAAAATATAAACTCTTGTTTCGACCAAACGCCATAATGATCGGTGCACGCACCCAGAGTAGGTAGTCTTCAACTCTGAATTTATTGCGAAGCTTAACTGAAAAGTCAACTATTAAAAGGTTCAAAATCAAATTAATTATACCTAAAATTACCCAAATGAGTCTCCTCCCACTGTATCTGTGTCTGCCAGGGAGTTTTCTCGGGCTCTTTCTCCTCACATGGACAGCACTCCGGGAATCTGCAAACGAACTGACGAATGGACTAGCAGAACTTTATGTATTGAGTTTAATTAAGTTTAGTCAATTGCTGTATTTTTTATATAAGAAAAAATATTCAGAAGTAAACGAATACAGGCTTTTGAAAGACATTACTAAAATCAATCAACTCTTTCTAGTAATGTTTACTTGTTATTCTGCAACAATCTATCTCTTATCCGTCTGCGATCCTCCTCCAGGACTCGTTTCTTATCGCACTGCCAGATGTTGAGCATCGTGAAGGTGTCTGTGAGCAGACTCTCCTTCACATCGCGGTCCAGCTGCGTGTCGGTGTGGAAACTTGGTGAATGGTTTACCTGAAGGAGAAGGCATCTTATAAATGCAAAACCCAATAATAGTTAAATACAGAGATAAGATTGAAGGCAAGGTTAATTCAAGATCGGAAGAGAGTTTGAAGGATTATTGATGATTGAATTTGAAAGTGTAGATTTTATAAGCTGTACCTCTAAGATAAAAGGATGGAGTTTTTGATCCAAAAGTATGTCGAATCCGAGGATCTCGAAGCACGCGTGAACCTAAATATACAAGCGTATTATCAATATACATTTGAATACAAATATAACAATTTTCTACATAAGTATATATTTATATAAAGCGTGTAGTGCCTAACCTAACTCTAAACTGGGGCCTAGGCTTAGACCCACATTGGATAGTCAATATAGTTACAGTATGTTTCTAACACAAGAGCTTCATAAGTCCGAGTTCGCGATCAAAACGGACGTTTTTGATTCGACGTAAGGCCGTTTTTTGCGTGACATCGGTCTAATAAATCCTAGGGTATCAAATAAACAAATGAGAATATTTTACAAATGTTTCGACAATGAACATTACTAGGTTCAATATAATACAAAGATAACCGTATCATGTGAGGGGAAGCAGGCGTGGTAGCTGTGCTTGAGTATCGGCCAGGCGGCGATGATGGTCTTGACTATGACCTGGTCTATGGAGTACCAGAGCCGGCTCAGGTCCACCCCTTGCGACAACAGAATCTTGTTCAACGTCGATATCTTGCTGACGTCAGGAAGAGGAAATTTTGTTAAGGATTAATTTGTTGTTTTATTAGTTACTAAAGAATTAGAAGGATATATAGTATGTTATGCAGTTAAACATGGATAAGAGAGACCTGGAATAGCGGGAAACCTCTATTAGCGAGACAAATATTGTGGTCCCTTGGACTCTCGCTTATGCAGGTCTGACTGTGTTATAAAATTATAATCAAGACAATTTCTGTTTCCACTCAGAATCTAGTCGCGGGATTTGTCCGCGCGCAGTTATCATTTTGTTTAACAGGCGTGGCCGAGCCAGTAGAAATTAAAAAAGTTCACGCCATACCTTTAGGTATCTAATCTGTGCACAATACTGAACTGTTATTTAAAATCTTACCGTTTACTACCCGCCTCCGAATCGTACACATAAGTGCGACTGTGTTTGTTCAACGCGTAATTTGTTAAGTGCATAAACACGTTGGTCGTGTTATTCGCATTAGGATCCGCATATCTGCTCGTAGCGAATCTAAAATGATTGATACTTAATACATTGCTAATCTGTTTGTGTGGTATGTTGTCTGTATTTCTAACAGACTTCCAGAAGGAGGTTTTCAATTGATATGTTTTTATCAAAGAGAATAGAAGGGATGACAAGAATATGTTTACCTAACAAGACCTTCATTATATACGAATATTCTAAGAGGATCGCACGACGTTATGAGCGTGTACACTCTGATATCAAATTTGTAACCGTCCACTAGGTATGGCTTGGATAAATACACCTGAAATCAATTATTATTATTCTTATAATCTTTATGAACCAATTTGTGAGACTACCTACAAATCCCAAAATCTAAATTTGACAGACGTCTCTGTTTACTACTTCTGCGTTACGTTACTACTTCTACTATTCTACTACTACCTACTAATTTTGTAGATAAAAAACCTGGGCAATCAGTTTATCAGTAGGCTTAACATCTTTTAATGATTTCGTCAAGTAAATTCCCCGACCCTGACTACCGCATTCCGGTTTTATTATAAACGTTTTATTTTTATGCGATTTCGAGTAGTTTAGTGCGTCACCAAAACTGAAAATTATTTTAATATATTATTCACAAGTTAAATGTGATGTGAACAACGTATGCAATCCTTCTTACTCTGCCGGTAGACACCATGTTTTCGGAAAGAAATTATATTCCTTTGGGTAAATCTTTTGCATTCGATTCAAGTTTCTCGCCAGCAAATCTTTCCTAAAAGCATATATGATTAATACTTTCCCTGCTATGTTCTTTTGAAGCAAATTGATGGAGAAATAGTTATTACGTCTATGCCGGATTCAAATCCAAACCGTTAACCATAGACAAACTTTTGTCTTTCAATCGAAACGCTAGTTATTCGGATTTTATCGAAACGCTAGTTATCCGGACGGATTCGGATTACCTGCAAATCTCCAGCATTCCGGGGAAATGGTTTATGCGCTGGAACCGCTTCATTTCTTTGGCTCTTTCCACCGACACGCTCATGTCCGTCCAATAGAAGTTCCAAGTCTCGTCTTCAGATACTTCACGCATGCCGAACGCACTCGCCACTTTACGAATTGACTCGTAGCGACAGTTCGTAAGGCAAACTGTTATCTGAGATCTATGAATAAATGTCTCGTAAATTTTACTGTACTGTGACTGTAGTATTACTATAGAATATTTATTCAGGGTACTGGACTTCCACGAAGGTGTTTTGCTAAATAAGCTTTTGAATCTAAGGTTATGACATAACTAACCTTTTTCTTCTTTTTTTCTTTTTGGTTGTTTCTGGAGGTATGACCGGGGCTGTGCAGGAAGTAGGCTGGGACGTGTCATCCTCGCCGTACAGTTTGCTATCATAGTTTCGCATCAACATTGCCATTTCATTCATATCTTCTTTGACGTGTTGCTCCATTACGAGTTTGCTTTCTATGGTCATTTTAGCACAGGAATTTATTCATTTTGCAATACAAATGACATGAACAGACAGTTAACTTTAGCAGGAGTTTTTTAGATATGGATGATAAACACAAGTCTGTTTCTTTTGAATATGAAATTCCTAACCGTTACGGAGTTCAAACTGAATAATTTAAACTTGACTTACCTTCATTTTTATGTTTATTTGCATTGAAATGTACCGGTTTATGATTAAGAACTACACATTGATCTTCACCGTATGCTTGGTTAAATCCCAACTATTAAAAATAAAATAGATTCAGTAATAAAAGAAAACTTAAATACGGTATAGTGTTAAAGGAAACTGACCTCCATTTGATGTGTTTTGATAAATGGTGTAAATTAAATTGTGCATGAATTCATTACGTACAAACTTAATTTATTTAAAAATACCTTAAAGAAACTTTAACCAAAAACATACAAAAATTACTTAACGCCAAAATAATGAATTTGCATGTAGAACGCTATAATAAATAGATTACAGTTTAGATTTTGTTTGACTTTTGCCATAAACAACTAATAAAATTTTGTAACGCCAATCGCGTGTTTCTTTTTTATTGTCAACAGTTGACGGCTCTTGAAAATATAAAAATCTTCACAACATGGTTCAGTGCAAAATCTTACCTTATTTTGATTCTTTTATAAATATTTATTAATTGAAGTTATTTAATAGGTAAATAAGTAAAACGTTTTAATGCTGTTCATATCTTTCATTTCTTTGGCTACATTTGGCCAACGGGGGAAGTACCTATCCTGGTAAAAATGTTTGCCCTATGTGTATTTTTCTCTTTAACTTAAATTAATACTGTTCATTGACTTTTAATAATATTTGGTAATGCTAATTATAAGAAAAATCGCCAAATTATAAAAAACGAAAGACTTAAATTAATTTTGCAATTTAAACAACCAACATTCTTTGGAAAAACATTTGGCTTAAAGGTCTTTGTTACCAGGCCATAAAATCTCAACAAAAAAAAAACATTGGAAAAACATGAAGTGACAGTTGACAAGACATTGACATCAAATCATCAGTAAATAAATGTCAAACAAACTGTTTACATCGCATTTATTGATTAGCGATAAAGTTAAATTATTATTTTATTATTTCTAACAAGTTAACGTCACTAAAAATATAAAGCAACGACAACTAAGACACACGACTACTGTAAATAAAATTATTCAGAGTACACCATAAATATGCACCAAGTGCTCATTCGGTTGTAAGTTTCTATTTATTAATTGCTCCAACTAAGCACATTTACTGCTAAGTTAATAGTGAAATGGCATCTGTATACTACGAAGATGCTCCCCCGGGGGCGCTAAACGAAGACGAGTTCTTTTGTACCGAAAGGATTGTACCAAGAAAGATTAAACCTCAAAATATAGTAATAAGACTTATGGACAGAGAAATTTATGGCTCCAGGAAGCCTGGATCACACTTTCATGTTGTGCGAGAGTTCTATCAAAATGTGTTTCCTAATTTAACAATAGTGAATGTAGAGAAACCTCCTTGCTTCTTACGGAAATTTAGTCCCGATGGAAAGCATTTTATAGCATTTTCTGCTGATCAAACCTCTTTAGAAGTAAGTAAAACAATATTAATTTCCATATGTAATGGCTGCATAATGTGTCTATGGATATAAATATAATATTGTATTTTCTTTTCAGATATATGAATACAGAGGGGCTTCAGCAGCAGGAGACCTTGTTGCAGGATACCCTGCAGATTTATTAAATGCTGATGCAGATGTTCATCATAGAATACGAACACTTATATTTTACAGGTTTTTTAAGGTTATTTAATGAGATCAAATTCACAAACATCATTACAGGCACTTACTTAGTTCGTTAAGATCAAATAATGTTAATATTTCAGCCAAAATTTACAGTGAATGTATGCCAACAAAGATTAGCATCAAGACCTGAACGGAACCCTGGACAGCTACCGTTTATTGAACAACAGTTGAACCGTGAGTGCAGCCTGTTCACCGAGGATGGCAGATATGTGATAGTTGGCTCTGCAGCACACATACCTGATGATCTAAGGCCACATTTCTATCATATACACAGTAATAATGAAGCTGTCACACCAACAATTAGGTATTTTTTTTATAAAGAAATAAGAAGCATTTTTTTTTAATCTATACTTTTTTGTATTGAAATAACCTAAGAACTACTGGGCCGATTACAAAAATTCTTTCACCATTAGAAAGCTACATTATCCCCGAGTAACATAGGCTATATTATTTAATTCCACGCGGACGAAGTCGCGCACAACAGCTAGTGTTTCCTTAAAACTGAATTGTGAAATTATGGAAATAAATTAATTTTCATTTTTTTTTCAATTGTTTCAAGCAATAAAATTTATGTCTGTATTTATTATGATGCTTGTAATAAAGAAAATTATAATGAACCTTTTTCAGATCAGCACTGGAAGACTATTCTCTTCACTTGGTAGACCTCCACCAAGGTAAACTTTGTGACACCAAACATTTTAGAATTGACAAAATCTATTTATCCCACAATCAAGGTATTTATCTATACAAAGAAGTATTAGCTGTACTCTCTGTGCAGCATCAAACAATACATCTGTTCCAAATTGTTGATGGAATGTTAATAGAGATAAGAAAAATAGGAAGATTTTGCTTTGACGATGATCCGTTTATTGTGAACTCTGTGTTTACACCTCAGACAAATGAAAGACCGTTTCATGAAGAGACAATAAATAGCTTAAAGCACAGACTGCTCGTGTTCCTTTTTAAAAGAGCAAAGAATATAAGTGACAGTACAAATGATCCTTTCGAATTAAGAAAGTTTTATAAATATTTCGATATGTTTAAAAGTCTCAGAATGTGGAAGATGCAGCTTTTAGATGAAGATCATTTATTCATTAAGTATGCGAGTGAAGAGGTGGTCACTTTGAGAGTTGCAGAGCCTAATAGTCAATCATCATTTTTTGTAATTTACAATATAAGTGGGAGTAAAATATTAGCGGTGTATGAGAACACATCAGAAGCACTGTTACAATTATTCGAGAATTACTGTGATTGTTTTAGAAATGCTAGATTATGTGCCGATTCACAGTTTACTTGTTCACCGTCTAACAATTTGTACGCGAGGTTGACTCAACAGAGATTCAAGCAGACTATAGTTCGTGCTATATACGGCGGGCGGACGGAGGCGACGAAACGCATACTGGCTCAGTTACCTATAAGTGCCCAGTCATACAGTGGATCTCCTTATTTAGATTTAGGACTGTTTAGTTATGATGACAAATGGGTTTCCGTAATGGAAAGGCCTAAAGCTTATGGAGAGTATCCGATTAGGTATGTAATAATATATACAACTGACTAAATACATTTTTAAATATATTGTTACCTCATAGTATGGTAATTTAATGTTTGTTATTAGATTTTACGCTCGAGATTCGGGTCTACTGAAGTTCAAGATCTACGCGGGTGTGATAGGGCAGTCGGTGCCGGCGAGCGCGCGCCGTCTCGTCGCCTTCACCTTCCACCCCACAGACCCCTTCGCCATCAGCGTGCAGAGAACCAACTCGGACTATATTGTTAATTTTCATATTAGAAATGCCGTCTTCGGTTGATTTCTATAATGTTAAGTTTATTTTTTACTGTATAGTATGTGTAAGTGTATGTTGTTGTTTACTATGTATGTAAAAATGAATGATTTTTTTATATTATTAAAATATATTTCAATATTTTTTTTATTTAATTCTTGCAGTGGTTAAGTGGTTAATAGCAATCAGATGCATCAATTAATGGTCAAGCTAAGCTTTTTTCCGCATTGGGGTTTGTTCAAAGTACATAAACCGCAGTCTTTATGTAATTCAAATTTTTCATTAAAATCAAAAAAGTTTTTTGATAAGTAGAAAATGTAGGTTATAAGCAGTCACAATAGAAACTTTATAAACGAGAAGACAAACAAACTTCATTTTGACAATCAAAAATCTGTCACAATGACTTTTGTAAGAACCATGGACATCTTTACAATACCAAAATAATATTTATAGTTAAATAATATGTTAATAATGACCCCGTTCGCAATATGTTAACCCGGTCAAGTTAACAAAGATGTATTTCTCACCGACCATGCAACCTAATTTTTTTTATTGCACTGGACCTCAAAATACCGTTCCATATATACCCTTTCAGCCGCGTAAGTTTATTTTTTAGTTTAGAAATGTTATAGTTTCATTGTTTTAATTCGTAACATAAATATTCTCAACGGTTACAATGTCTTAAATGGTAAATTCAGCAGACACAGTTGTGAACCTATTGCAAAAAAGTAAAAAAAGTAATTCCTAGCTAATTTAAAATCAATAATTGTATTGAATTGTGCAAGTAGCAAAGGTATCGGAATACTTATAATGTTTTAGCTGTGCAGAACGTACCAAATCCAGAAGTTATAGGGGAGGGAGATGTAACAACGGTTGTACTGCCCAACGGTAGTGTTCAGTATTTCTTTATCCCAACAATAAAACGTGATGTGTGGACACCGTGCGCGTATCCACCCCCCACGATGAACGTGAATTGGAACGTTGCTTCCCAAGCCTGGTTTATACGGAATATTTCGAACCCGTAAGTTTTTATTATTTTATTTCAATAGTGTTAGCAAATAAATTAGTATAAAACATATATAGTAACTGTATCAGTGCGTAGCTCGCAAGTATTTAATATTTTTTTTTACAATACACAGATGTGAAATGTTATTCGAAAGTTTATTAGTATTAACCAGTCGTCTTTTTTACTTGCAGGATAGCGCCATCTTTCTGTTTCGGTCAGCAATATTTGAGACCGTATGGGGATCCCTTTGCAAACATAATGCCTTCAGATTGTAATACAAACACACCTGCCTTAGGTTACAGCAATATGGTTCGTCAAACATTTTAATATATTCTTATTTTATATCTTGTAGTCTTATTTTCGTTTAGTGAGATTGTTTTGAAAATTATAGCTCTATGATAGGGCGTTTAATTTTTAAATCAGTAGACCCCGAGTGCAAAGACTTGTTCTAAAGTTTTTAAAATTACCTTCTCCAAAAAAATACGACGATGGGTGAATAACAAAATGTAATTAATAATAGGGATTTTGGTAAGAAAATCTTATTTTATTTTGCCTACGTATCCAGTATGTATTTTCTGATCAATTAAAATAATTCGAGGTTCTGCCACTTATATAAGTATGCAGTTTACTAACGCATGAACCTTTTGTAATATAGATTAAATTAAGTTACTTTGTTCCGGGAAGGTTAAATAAAATAAATCGTTTATTATTTAACAAAATTTGATCCTTGCTTACCGCTATGCTGCACATCTGTAGTTTCTCTGCTGTTCAGTTCGGCAAAATTACTCTCACACAAAATAAAAATCGTACCGTATCGAAATCTACACAAATACTATTTTGAACACTAGGCGATGTTGCCACGATTACATGATATTTGTTGGCCTTAGCATGTGACTGGCACCCATAATGTTTTGGTAACAAGAAAATACTATACTTGTTTCTGAATTGTTTCAAGTTCTCTTTTCATAGGTAATAGTATCACACACTATGTCTTTTTTCTTTAAGCTTTGAAATAGATCAAAATTATTATTTTCCAGTTCCACTACGACAGATGCACTTCGACGTCAGACCTCGAATGTTTCTATCCAAAAACAAGTTCATGTCATCAGCAGACGTCCGCTGTGCAAGTGGAGTCTGTCCCGGCCCCGCCTCGCCGGCCCACCTGCCTCTATGAGCTCGTATGCGGAAAGCCCTGCCCCTGCGGCGTCGCCAGCGGCCAAACCAAGTACTGCCAAGATGACACTGGCCAGGAACCGGAGCAAGTCTCCAGCGCCATGTCTATCGATGATTCGGATCGCAAATGTCGCTGTGAATGCCCGCCCAAGGAGGATAAACCAGGAGAGAAATCTGCAATCACAATACAGGGTTCATCTTCTGATGAAAATAGCGAAGATATAGCGGTTGCTGAAAAAGCCAAATTAGATGAAAGCAATAAAATAAAGGAAAAGAGCATTTCGAAGACCAAAAAGACTTCTAAGATAAGCAAAAAGCCATCTATTGAAGTCACTAAAAAAGACGCGGCCAGTCAACACGATTCGAGCGATCAAAAATTGATAAAGAGCGAGGACTCGAGTAGTTCTGAGAAAGAAAAGGCTGACAGCGACGACTTGAAGGCAAAGAAAGAAGCAAAAGGTGAGAAGGAAAAGAAGCGTAGATCGTGTCAGTGCGATGATGACAGCGATGAAGACAGCGAGAAAGAAGAGAAGCGCGGTTGCTGCTGTACCAGGAAACGGGGGAAAGCCGCGGCCAGAGACAAGGAGAATGGAAAGGATAAGGAAAATGGCAAGGAACAAGAGAATGTCAAGGACAAGGAGAATGGCAAGGACAAAGACAATGGCAAGGACAATAAGAATGGCAAGGAGAAGAAGAATGGCAAGGACAAGAAGAATGGTAAGGACAAGGAGAATGGCAAGGATAAGGAGAATGGCAAAGACAAGGAGAATGACAAAGACAAGAACAACACAGTGTCCGATAAGGACGGGGAGGAGAAGCCGAGGTCGCTGATCGAGATCGTGGGGCACTGCGGGGGCAGCTGCTGCTGCAGCGATTGTAACGCCAAATAAAACAAATCTCATTATTCGTACATTCTTATCATAAATTTTATCCTTTAGTGTTATATTTGTATTTACAGTTTTAAAGAAAATGGTACAATAATAAACGACTCGTACACATTCCGGATTCATTGACAACTTGTTAGATATCGTAGGTATAAAATATAGCGCCGACGAGTGCAAGGCGAGCCGGGGTTAGTGTGTTGCTCTTATGTGTGTGTTAACACATTTTCATACAATAAACAAAGCTATTATGACCTGCATACATCTACGGTAATGCAAAAGAGTCACAAATAAATATAATTTAAACATATTACGAAACTAGCCCCGGCGATTTGCACTATTTATTCGGCGAGACGTGCCGCATTTATTTATTTTTATTCATACAATTATACTTTGGTAGAATGCAATGACATCGCACAGTATACTATAAAGTTAACGACTCAATAAATTACATTTGTTTATAAACATTTCGTAATGGACTACATTATGCGTCTTTTACAAATATTTCTGCCTTTATATTCTTCAATATAGATAATAAATTAACTCTTATTTAATCTTTTTTATCCAGGACAGACAATGATAACTAAAGAATACAAAAAGCACCAATTTATCTAATTTTTTTATTATTTTATTCAGGTGGGATGACATAAAACATACATAATTCTGGTAGCACGCGGACATTGTCATCAATGAAGCAAATCTTTAGCAGCAAAATGCCTTTAGACCAACATTTCCGAAATTATTTCATTACAATGGACAGTGAATATAAATAACTCGATAAAAATAACATAACACTTACAACTAGTATTGCATAAGAATACATTACACAAAACGAACTTCTTAAACAGCCACAAAACTGGACACGACCTAAACAATGTCGGCTAAAGTACACCTCTATGCTTGATATGAGGGACTCGGGCGATTTGCAATATTAGCATATTTACATATAAATATCGTTGATTTATTTAAATTGATTTAAATTTTATAATTTCAAGCATACAAGTTCACCTTAGCCTATTGGAATTTTTAATACAAATTACATTTCTTTATATGAGATTCAAATTTTATCCAAATTTATTTTGAACAATTGTTGCCAATCTGGCGAGTTTTTTTTCTATTCAATAGATTGATGAAGCAAATAAAAAACACATTATTACATAAATATCTACATTGTAAAAAATAGCACACAACCTTAAAGTTGGCTAACGCGACACCCTCCCCCGAACACCACAATTATGACTAATCACACCCCTACACTAACACCAAGTGCAAGTAACCAATCCTATCACATTTACGCAGATTTGCTAAAAAAAAACGCACGAAACATCTCCAAAATACATCAGACTTCAGTGCTAAAATCGTAAAGGAATGAATCGCTTACTAATATCATGTAAAACTATTCCTTTAACACGAAAAAATTGGTAAAGAATAGGTTTATATCATTGTGCTGAAATTTGAACGTTATCGAAAAATACAAGAGCTTTTTTTTGATTAACAGTTGAAATACTATGTGCATACGATTGCTAAAATATTAACAATTCATCAGTCGGATTATTGGTTTACAGAATATAATACAAACAATATAGTTGAAACATGATGTTGACTAGACAGTACGACAGTACCGACATACGGTCACCACGTTAGCTATACTGACGAGGCGTTGGAAAACATTACAACTTATGTCCATGTACTCGGGAACAACTCTTAGGCCGACGCAAGTGCGCTCGCGTACACAACGGCTACCAATCGAAAAATAATATTATAACAGTCGAAAACGAACGTCGCTAAAAGTTTATCGAGAGTACATAACGAATAGACATCAAATATAATCTTATATAAAACACCATCTTTTTTAAATTAGATTTTAAGCGAGGAAGTGTCTTTAAATATTTATTATCAAAATAATTTAGTACTTACATGAAGTTTTAATTAATTAATACACATATAAAATACACATGCATCTTCACAGCGCATTCTCATATAATGTACAGATATAATTATTTCATCCAACATTTGGCTCTTTCACTTTTACTGCAACAATGGAAACGCAACCATTAAAATCATATAAGTTTGATTCAAACTTGTGACGGTGAGTATACTTATTGATTTAAACGTATTTATGTAAGTGCCTGTATGTGTGTACACGTGTGCGAGAGTAAGTGTACGCAAGTGTAGGTGTTCGTTAGTGTAGGTCTATAGGTGTGTGCGCGAGTGTACGTGTGTGGTATTCTATGGCTTCATTAGACCGAGTTCGCTTAAAAAACTGAGATTTTGTTTCGGCGTAAGGCCGTTTTTGCGTGTCATCGGTCTAATGGAGCCGCCTTAGGGTACTTGCATGTGCCGTGGTGAGTGCATGCATGTAGTTGTGTTACCTGGTGTGCGTGGTGCAGCGCGTCGCGCATGGCGGCGAGGCGCACGCGCGTGGCGGCGAAGGTGGGGCGCTGCTGGGGGTCTGCGTGCCAGGCGGCGCGCATCACGTCGTAGGGCCCCGCGGGGCAGCCCTCCGGCGCCTCCATGCGGTACCCGCGCTCCACGTGCCGCACCACCTCCGCCAGAGGCTGCAATACATATCACTATTAAAACAACAATTTAGTTATGCAAATAATTCTATTGTAAATATAGAGTAATTGTCGTAATATAAATATTGTAACAATAATTGTACTCACAATCCTTGGGTATGGCACTCTTCCGAAGGAATAGATCTCCCAAAGTAAAATTCCAAAACTCCACATGTCTGATTTGTTTGAAAATTTCTGTAAATGAAAAAAAAAATAGGTTTAAAAATATGTTTCTATGTATTTCAAAAAGCGAATGCTTAGAATAGGAACTTTGGAAGTAATTAGTGGTTACACTACATACATTGTACTTGAGTGCCTCCGGCGCGGTCCACTTGATGGGCAGCTTGGCCTGCACGCGCACGGCGTCCGCGGGGTCCTCGGGCGCGGTCTCGCATCGCGCGAGCCCGAAGTCCGCCACCTTGGCGGTCCCCTCTGCGGAGATGAGCACGTTGCGCGCAGCCAGGTCGCGGTGCACCACACGCTGACGCTCCAGGTACTCCATGCCGCAGCACGCGTCACTACAATGACATAACTAAGTTTGATAATGCAATACACAGAGGTAGGACCATAATTGGTCTACAAATCTAATACAAATTTTGTGTTCTATCACTCGACGACATTAACAAATGAAAGTAATGAAAAAAAAATATTTAAATAACGCTTAATTTCGAATTATGTTAACTTGGTCCTTCGAGCAGGACTACATCAAGGAGCTATTTCTAGAGTTTTGTTTGTATTCCTATGGCTTCCATAGACGGAGTTCGTACTAAAAACGAAAATTTTGCTTCGGAGTATGACCGTTTATTGCGTGACATCGGTCTTATGAGGCTGTAAGGTTTGAGGTTAGTGCTCACAATGCGAAGTTGATCTGGTCCTGCTGGGTGACGTAGTGTCGGCCGCGGCTGCGCAGGTAGTCGAGCAGCGAGCCCTGCGCGCAGTGCTCCGTCACTATACACGTGCTGCCGTTCGAGCTGAACACCACGCAGCCCAGCAGCCGCACCAGGTTCTCGTGCTTCAATGAACTGGAATATTATAGCAAGGAATTATTAACTGTGAATAATAAATAATAATTAATTTAGGAAAAAATAAAAAAGACCGTTTACAGCAACTTTACAAGACTTCGGGCAATAACATTTCAAATATAAAAATCGGCACTATTTTATATGACGCGGCAGGGGCCACAGAAGTGTTTTTAAAGTGTGTGACGCCAGCATTGCTGACGTCAAAATTGATGTCTTCATGATGATGACTCATACTTGGGTCTTCTGAGTCAAATACCAAGAATGTTTGGCAAATACTTTTATACTTAGCGTGATGAGTTTTTGGAGAGGTCTGTCTTGTACGAGAGTTCGAACACGAATGGCCTAGCACCGACAGTGCAGCCGTATTTATAGTAAAAGCACGAACACGTGTTCAGAACAGGTGTTCAGAACAGATGTTCACAAGTTTCTAGGTTAAGTTACTAAATAATAGGAATAATATGCTGCCGCACATTGAATCGTCAATTGATCATTAGTAAAAGATTAATTATCAACATAAAATTAGGTTATTTGTTGTATTTGCGCCGACATATATTAATTTGTTACATAGTGCATACACGGAAAAAACATATACAGTCGTACCTGGACAAGAAAGAGTCCAAGGGATCGCCATATTTGTTTTGCTTATAGAGGTTTCTCTCTAATCTATGTATATAAAAGAGTAAACTGACTCAACTATCAACACACAGCCTAAACTACTGGGTCTAGAGACTTGAAATTTTGCATAGGGGTTTCTGTTACTACGTAACCGAGCACTGAGAAAGGATTTTACGAAATTCAACCCCTAAGGGTCCGAAATGGGTGTCCAAAGTTTGTATGGAGAAAAATGATTCCTCTGTCGGAATTGCATGAAAAATAGAATGAGTGCTCTTTACCATGAATAAATATGTTTCTCATTCAAGAAAATTACAATTTTTTACTTAGGGGGCCAAAAAAGGGGGGTTAAAAGTACGAATCTAAAAAAAATTCTCGCAGCGTAGGTACGAGTCCTAGAGACCTGAAATTTTTCGCAGGGGTTTCTGTTACTACGTAGGAGTGCACAGTTAAAAGATTTTCCGAAATTAAGACCTTAAGGGTCCGAAACGGGGGTCCAAAGTTTGTATGGAGCAACGTGATTCCTTTGTCAGAATTCTATGAAAATTGGAATGAGTGCTCTTCAGCATAAATAAATAACTTTGCCATTTAACAATTTTCCAATTTTTTACTTTGGGGGGCAAAAAAGGGGGCAATATTTCAAATTTACAAATATCTTTCACGGTGTAGGTCAGAATTGCATGAAAGTCACAATAAGAGCTCTTCTGCACGAAGAAAAATTTTTGCCATTCAAGAATTATACCAATTTTTACCTTGGGGGGGCAAAAAAAGGGAGTTATAGTTCGAATCTAGCGATATTTTTAACAGCGTAGCTACAGGTCCTAGAGACTTTAAATTTTGTATTAGGGTTTTTCTTACTACGTAAAAGTGCCCTGAGAAAGAATTTTACGAAATTCAACCTGTAAGGGTCCGAATAGAGGGTCTAAAGTTTATATGGAGAAAAGTTGTTCCTATGTCAGAATTGCATGAAAATTGGAATGAGAGATCTTCGGCATTAATAAATAACTTTGCCATTCAAGAATTTTATTCTTTTTTACCTTGGGGGCAAAAAAGAGGGGTCATAGTTCGAATCTAAAATTTTTTTTCACAGTGTAGGTATGAGTCTTAGGAACTTGATATTTTGTTCATGGGTTTCTATTACTACTTTAAACTTATTTTATCAAGATGAAAAGCTTTGTTTCCAACTTCTAAACTTCAAGCGGACGAAGTCGCTGGCGACCGCTAGTCAGTTTATATCGCTTATGGAGGTAGCTCATCGGGACCATAGAAATACTCTCGCTTATCCAGTTTTGACTGTACCATTTTTAATCAGGAAAAAAATCAATTAAAATATATGAATAACCAAGTGAACCATGTAAATGTACTTACGACATGACGCTGGCCTCTGCTCGGAACTTGCTCGCCGCCTCTCTGTCCTTCAGTATCTTGACGGCGACCTTCTGGTTGCCGTTGAGGATGCCCAGCATCACGTCCCCGAACTCGCCTTTACCGATGTTTTCTCTTATCTCCAAATCCCGCTCGGCTATTATCCAACCTAGAAATAAAATAAATCAATGCTAAAAATGTCATTGTCGTGTTTGTATATTTATAACTAGCTGTTGTTCGCGACTTCGTCCGCACGGAATTAAATATAGCATATTTTATTTCGAGGATAATATAGCTTTCTAACGGTGAAAGAACTTTTAAATTAAGTGGTTTTGAGTTATTTCAATACATACAAAAATACAATAAAATA
The DNA here is from genome assembly GCA_013186455.1 of Papilio dardanus tibullus. Lineage (NCBI taxonomy): Eukaryota > Metazoa > Arthropoda > Insecta > Lepidoptera > Papilionidae > Papilio > Papilio dardanus. The sequence continues at coordinate 80,489 of QDHC01006364.1, forward strand.
ATCTTTCCTTTATTAATATAGAAAAACTTTATGACGATGTTGTACAAATTAATGATACATACACAGAAAGTTCACATATTTAACTGATATATTTTTACCATTTCATTAAACTAAAATCTATATAATTTACACAAACTTACGTGCATCAACAAATCTCTGATGCTGCGCGCCGTCCGGCTGGTCCGCGCCGGGGGGCGCCTGCGCCGCGTACGTGTGCTGGAAGTGGCCCGAGCTGAGCGCGCTCGACACGCTCGGCGTCGGCGGGTACGGGGGAGGTTGCTAAACGAACATACACATTATTCACATATCATTATATTACATTTCAAAATAACATTTTTTGTTATTGTTTTAATAAGAGCGTCGGTGGCTCTTGACTTAGATTTAGCTCTTGATTTGTAAACTGCAGGTCCCGAGTTCGAATCCCGCCATGTACCAATGTGTTTTTCGATTTTTATATATACACATTAACCCGACGTTCTTAGGTGAATGAAAACATTGTGATGCAACCTTCACATAACCGTGAAGAAATTCAAAGATATGTATGAAGTCACGCAAAATACGCGTTAGTCGTGGAATGAAGGAAAATGGAGCTCATCATGGGTCCAACCTTACCTTACCTTACCTTACTGTTTTAATATTGACCTGAAGATTTCGATATCTAGTGACTTAACTTTTAAAAACATTTTTTACGGTTTAATTGTGATTATTTAATTGTCATTTTGTTACTTTAATTTTTAGTTTAATTGGTTGGTTTTATTGTTTAATTTTGATTATTTTATAGCCATTTTATAACTTTTTTTTAAACAGAAAATTATTCATTATACTCACAGGTGGGTGCGGTGGATAAGGCGGTTGAAGCACGCCGTTGTTATTGGCACCGTTGACGGCAGCTTTCGGCAAGAACCGGACCAGCTTCGTGCAAAGACCGTCCGCGTCATGAAGGTAATGCTGCAAGAGTAACAAATTTTATTATATTTCTTCATTATTGAAATATTTGGAAACAATAAATAAATATTAAAATATTTGGAAACCACGTACTTGTATTAAAGCCGTCATCGTGTCAAAATATTCCTCATCGTCTATCGTTAGACGTTGCGTTTGACTGTCCGGAGCTGTTGCCCATTTTACCCTGAAAAGTAAAAAAAAAACTTTTTTAGTTAATTTCGACGACGTGAGCGATTCAAACCGAGTTTCTTTCAAAAGTTATCTTGGTAACCTTTTTAGTCTCTAAATGAACAGAAGACCACTAACCCTATGGCTTCAGTAGACCGAGTTCGAGATAAAAACGGAGATTTTTCTTCGGCGTAAGGCCGTTTTTATCGCGAACTAGTTCTAATGAAGCCAGTGTAAAAGTGAGATGGGATGTTTTGTATACCGATAGTGTTCGACGCGTCCCTTAAAGCGTACGCAGAGGGTGTGGTCGCCGGGGAAGTTGGTGCTCTCGCGCACGAGGAACACGCCGTCCGGCGAGCCCGACAGCAGCGCCTCCGCGCGCTCGCGGGATATCGCCCCGTGGTGCCATCTGGTAGATAAATATTTTTATTACTTACCTGACTATTATTATAGTAAATCCTGATAAATTCAATGATTAAAGTTTCTTGTAAAATTTTATTCCCGCACGTTTTTAAATAAGTTATTAATGAGTGTAATTGTGTATATTTATTTGTATGTATTGTAGTATATTTAAAACACATGGACAGTAAAAAGTTTTTAACGGCAGTATATTTATTTTTTTAATTTAATTGTAAAGTAACATAAACACGGTATGGAATTTGTATGTATTGTAGTATATTTAAAACACATGAACGGTAAAACCGTTTTTAGGTACCTTTATTTTTTTTAAATTTAATTGTAAAGTAACATAAACACTGTATGGAACAATGAGCACAATACTAAAACGAAATGGTTACAACAGTTTATTTTAGGAGGCGATGTCTGGTTTTTTTTATGTAGGGCAAGTGATTCCCCAACTTTCAATTTGTTAACAACGTGAAAATATTTACCCAATAAAATAGAGATTTAGAAATTCTTACGAGTTTAAGTAAACGAGAATACCGATTTCTACGAAAGAACATAATTTCTGAAGATTACCTCAAACAGTTTAAATATTTATGAATAACTTTTTTTTACGTAAAAAAAGGATTAAAAAGATAAGAATTATCATTAGAATGATCCAGAATTTAACGACACTTTAACCCCATTTGGTTGTGACAAGGTCGTTATGATTCCATTTTCAAGAAATTTCAATACTTTGAACTTAAATTTGAAAAATTCACATAATTGCCATCAAGAAATACTTAAAAAAAACTGCGTTTAAAAAAACCGCCTTCCAAAACGAAAAAAACACATTTAAATAAAAAGCTAAAAAAAACTAAAAAGGTATAAAATAACATAGTATAGAATACATTTTATACACCTCTTATGCAAACCATTCAGACCTTTAATATTAATAAAATACTATTATTTGTGAGCTATACCTATTTATTGACAGGTTTGAGGTCGGAGCCAAGCGAAATATAATAGGGATGCATACTTACACCTACACGCGCTGTGAGTTAGGTTTGTTTATCTCTAGTATACAAATTGTATTACAGTAAGTAAGCTTTTTATAATATTATTACGTTTTATTTTGTTTAGGGCTTGGCTCCGACTTCATACCTATCAATAAATAGATATAGCTCACAAATAATAGTATTTTATTAATATTAAAGGTCTGAATGGTTTGCATAAGAGGTGTATAAAATGTATTCTATACTATGTTATTTTATACCTTTTTAGTTTTTTTTAGCTTTTTATTTAAATGTGTTTTTTTCGTTTTGGAAGGCGGTTTTTTTAAACGCAGTTTTTTTTTTATTTTAAGCATTTTAGTGTCTTTAATAGGCTGTTCTGTAAACTGCAGTAGAATTTTTCTATCACACCATATATATTATGAAATTCCGTTGTGTTTTATTATCTTAATATATGGTATAAATAGTTTATTTTAAAGTTTACAACTACGAAATGTGAAACAAACAAATTGAAGCTATTTAATACGAGTACTAGTTGTTGCCGGAGACTTCGTCAGCGCAGTTATTTAAAACAAAATACTTGATATGTACTCCATATTGCTGCCATCCTTATCTGATTGGCCTACAAGACAACAATTATTAAACCTTAATTTAATTATACACAATAGTCAAGAAAAATATGTCGTGTAAATACTATAACAACAAACACATTACATCGCCGCGAGCATATATTTCAATGCGCCCGCGTGCATCTATTGCATTTTCGAACGCGCTTAGTTTGTTTTAATTATGTAATATCTTCTAACCAATTGGTCAAAATCTTATACTGTAAAGGGCAATTATAATCAACGTTTAATACTCTAACGCAAAATCATATTTATTTGGATAAGGATTCATAACGAATACGAAATAATAGCGTCGTAACTTGCAAAATGCATTTTAATTGAAACTTTTTTTGGAGAAAAAAAAATATTGTGATACAATCATAGATTATAGATAAATGTCACCAAAGACAACTATGTAGGCAATTTCATGATGTATTGATCGCAAATTACAGTTTTTATGTAGGTCTTATAGTTTAGGCTGTATACGGCAAGAAAACACTTGTCTCGCTCTATTTGGAACGTTTTTGTAATTTTTCACGTTCCGCGTGGTTTGAAACCTTCATATCTTCTAAAGTATTGGTCGAAATGATGTCCTTCAAAGGTCAATTATAATTTGCATTAAATTCTCTTGATGATAAACATATTTATTTGGATAAGGATTCATAGGGAATTCTAATAATAGCGTCGAAAGTCGAGTAAAATTTTCTTATGAAAAAATGGTTTTTGTGAGAAAACCATAAAAGATAGATATATGCCATCGCGGACTTTAAAATAGCACATTTAAAGAGCTACAATTTGGTAAAACCCAAATTTTCATAGGGCCTATAGTTTAGGCTACGTAAGCCGAGAAAGCAAAAAAGTCCCAATTTTTTTTCATGTTTATTAGAAATAACTCAAAAACTACTAAATAGTTTTTTTAAAACGTAAATATGGGACCAAATGGCAGCTATCTTGCATCGAACAAAAAAAGGATCACGTAAATCGGTTCAGAACTCGCTGCTCAAGTTCCGAACATACATAAAAAAAAAAAAAACTTATTGACTTGATAACCTCCTTCTGTTGGAAGTCGGTTAAAAATACATTTAAATTCACCACATATAAGTACATCTATAATGTAATTAAATAAAATACGTTTTATTTCTATAGACACATAACAACACAATATAGCCAACACAAAAAAATGTAATAATTACTCCCAATTATCAGAATGAGTTATATTTTTCGATATATCTTCACCGTCACGTCCTGCGCCGTCCATAGCGCGACACTATTGTAATGTTTGCTCTACGATACCAGATAACATGAAACTGAGATAAGACTATATCTCCGATATATTAATCTATATTAATAAAGGAAAAACAATTGTTCGTTTGTTCAGATTGTCAATTTTTTTCTGTACTTAGTACAGCAGTTTCCTTAGAAAAGATTTTAAAACCGAGTAAGTAACATAGGTCATAAACCATGGGTGCCTATGATATATGCATAGATATTTCGTTAGTAAAAACCGTGACGCCGGGAATAGAAAAAAAAGTACTGAAGTTATATGGTCAAAATAAAAGCAATTATCTGCTTCAAAAAGTAACCGTAAAGATAATTTTATAGCTGCCTTGAATATACGTGCCTTGTTTTATTTGTCGATAAGATAACCCGTGTTTAACAAGAGACTGTGACATATACTGTCACAGATGTTACAATTAATATCAATTGTTTTGTAGTGATTTTCGACCTGGAAGTGAGTGAGTGAAGACCTGGAGTGGAAACTTACTGTGAGAGAGGTTATATATATATTACAAAGTGGCAAATGAGCAAGCGGTCACCTGGATGCGCTGACCATAGACAGTGCAGATGCGTTGCCTACCCTTAAGGGGGTCTTCTTATGTGACGGCCTGTTTTTAGGGATATTTTAGGATTTTTTTTCTACGACCAGTAAATATTTAGAGCTTCAAGTTTTTTATCATTTATTAACACATATTTGGACAGTATAAATATAAAATTTCAGCTAAAAATATTCAGTCAAACTAGAGTTACAGCGCTCTGAACACCCCCGCCTCGAAAAAAAGAGCTCCCACTTCCTCCACGATTCCGGCTGATCGGCTTATCTGAAAAAAAAAAAATAAACGGCGTTTTAATTTGTAGGCTTAAAAGCACGGAATGACCTATAATCAAATGAATATAAAAAAAATGGATTTTTGATAGACATTTGAAATAAAAGTTGCAAATTAGGCGATTTTCTTTTTGTTTTTTGCTATGAAAATATCGAAGTTTTGAAAATTTTCGATTGATAATAGTTCATTCCATGCGTTTACATATATTGAGCGTGCCCTGTAAATTTCAAGTAATTCGGTCCAGCCGTTTCTGAGATACAATGGAGGAAAGTTTGAAAAACACAGTTTTGAGAAAAACGCGTTTAAAGTTTCAAGTCCGTTAAAAACTATTAAAATATCAACTTACTCTCAATCGGCGATGCCTGGTCCATAGAGTATTCCTTCCTCTTCCTCGTGAAACTCTTTTAAAGCAGATTGTTCAGCTCTTGAGTTTAAGTCTGTAGAAACGTGTCTAAACTTGTATAAACGGATAAATGAATAAAAGGGAGGCCACGTATAAAGCCGACGGTACACAATAGGCCCGGGCTCTAACTGCCAACTCAGCGCTCCGAACCGCTCTTCCTTTTACCTGCTGTATCTTTAAAACGACTTCGAATTTTCTAAAATCGCTTTACTACCGTATTCTAGACATGTTAAGGAAACAATTTATGAAAAAAAAAAAAAAAACGATTTTTTCAACCCATCACATAGGAAGACCCCCTTAATCTACGGAGGAGGAGACGCACAGCAAGAGTATAACCACATAGGTCTAGTAGTAACATTACACTTACGGCCACTGAGACATGTTGACGAGGCGCGTGGCGGCGGGCGGGTTCTGCGCAGACGAGTTCACCAACACGTCGCTGGCGCCTTTCGACACCGCTACACATAAAAACAACAAATAAACACAATTTCACCAAATATCATCACCAGCTCACTATTCGTGCCCACCGAGGTGCGCGGAGCCAACCACGCAGGTCCAGTGCGGATCGACTTCACACATATCTTTGAATTTCTTCGCCGACATGTGCAAGTTGCATTCACCAAATTTACAACAAAATAATTCTACTATAACAGCACCATCGTTAACAAATTCTGACTGAAACCAACTATAGTCTTACTAGAGTTAAATCATTAATCAAAATACTTCAACAGTAGTTTAGATTTTAATTAAACACTAACGTTTACTGATGCACATTGAATCGCAGAGTTGCCGTCTAGATAACCCGGTCACTGGGCCAGGTTTTGACCCTAATAGCATATTGTGTATTCACTATCGCTTATTACCCGATGGCATACAAACGACGCGATTACTTCCCGACAAAATGAAAATATAACGTCTTGGAGTTGCAATTTTGTACTAAGAATGTCACCGTAACCATATAGAAAACCGTTTATTCCTCTATTCATCTGAACAAAAAACAAGGGCAAACAGTAGTTGCAAGTTGCAACTATACGCGAACAGGTCACTGGGTTACACCTCATTTGTGCGATGAATGGAATATTATTTTTTTAGTATTTTGTTACAACAAGCAGACTTTTCATTTAGATGAGTACGGGGTAAAGACTAAAATTAGGTATCTGGCAACTCACTCGTCACAATAATGAGGAAAGCAGACTATTTCATACATGCCTATCTCCTATGAGGTCTTGGCAGTTAAACGTGACTTGCCGGTCTTTTTTGACGTTCAGAGATCACTGAGTGACTAAATATTGATGAAAGATCCATATGGCCATATTGTATCATACCGGGTGTTGTCTGAGAGGTGTGCATGACGGCGGGCGCGGGGGCGGGCGCGGGCGGCGCCGCTGCGCGCACCGACGACGACATCACGTTCTGCTGCCCGAGCGTGACGTCACACTTCGCGCTGTACGACAGCTGCAAACGTCATACACTTCTTGAATACTGATCGTGAACTTCATACGCGAGATGTAACAAAAATATCCACGCTATTATGATGCGTGTCTCAAAACGCATGTGCCTTCACGCAAGTACGCGTGACTCACGCGTAATTTCTATCTCCATATTTGATCTTGCAAGTTCTGATATTCAACTGCAATTCAATTGTTTCAATATATATTTCCTTGGAGGATTTGGGGGAGAATGATTAAAAGTATAGCCGTTATTTCGGAGTATCACAAATACATTTTCAAAACATCGTAAGAATCTAACGTTATCTTTCAATCAAGGACAGCAAGTTTTATTGTAATATCTCCAATCACTTATTTATACATCTTATCAACGCCTAACATAATTGACATTGCGGTACCACAAGATATGTTTGGAAGTTATCTTAATCCTTCAAATATTAATGTACTATCACAATTTAATGTTTTTGGTAAGATTTTCAAACATTTAATACAACTGCATTTCGTAAGATTTGATATCGGAACAAACGGAGCACGACACGTTCGCTATTAAGTTATTACAAATTGTTTTCAACACACAAAGTAATTGCGGACCTCACACAACAATGTTGCAAAACATTTTTATATCTTACACATTCTTGAAAATAAAAAACCGAGAATGAAGTCCGAAAGCATGCAATGTTTTAAGGAACCTTGTAAATCGCTTTAATTTAGCTCTGAAATAAAATGATTGCGCTGAACTTAAAAATATAATGTGTGATAAGCTACAGCTGGCACATTATTTACTCGAAGAGTAATAATATTGGGCTGACAAATAATATTTTTGTTACAGGTTTAGGTAGTTACTTATCGTTTATGAAAATCAATTGGAAAATTTTCCATCGAAGTCTTCGTGCGTCAATCTCTACTAAATAATTCATTTTGACCCCTCTTATTGACGAAGCACGGTATAAATCCATCACAAGCCAGCAGTATGCATTATGAATCAGTCCCTCGCATGTGAGCCATATTCATTACGAATAATAATGAGCATCTCAACATCTGCGTTTGTTACACATTCGAACATCGTATTTGATAAGTACTTTTCGGTATTAAAGATAACTAAAGGTTTCTTGAAAAACGTTTTGTGTGTAGATGCCAAATTTAATTGAGTTCAGATCCTTATAGTTTTGCATTATTGCAGTAAGACGACAAAGCAAAATATCTATTGTTAGGTAGCGTATGACAAGGAGCGTAAAATCCACTTACATTATGTTGTATAGAATTCTGCAGAGCTGTGGGCGAGAGGGGCACGTGTGGACCATTACTGATCACGACACCTCCTACAGTCTACAAACAAAACACATCTTTATAATAAAATCTTTAACAAATAACAAATAGTTGCTTTCAACATTTAAATAATTAATAAATATGATTTAGTGGCTTGAACAATACGACATAAATAATAATAATCTGTGTTAGTGATAAACAGATGCAGGAAAATCGCGTTAATTTGACACGAGTCATATGATCATGGACTTGCGAGCTCAGTATGCACGTGGCATAAATTAATAAAATGTTTTTTCTTTTTTTATTCGCACACTGTAACTCTGAATATAATAGCTGTGAATTAACACAGCGGAATTAATTACTCGTGACCAAAAAAATAACTTTTTTCGTTTCCAAAATTTTATATATTCTCGGATTGAGAACGTGACTTGTATATTTGGATATAACAAAATCATTTTCACACTTTATAAGTTACAGACACTAAATCTAAACAAAGAACAAAGTTAACTTGACAGTATAACTATCGTATTTGACCTCGAATAGCACAGAATGAGCAGATTCTTATAAAGCTGCAGATATTTTTCAATTTCGTATACTAGTGGCCACTTCCGCCGCGGTCATAACGTTCTCATTTGGTTCCGGGTCACTGGTTATCTCGGACACCACTTCTAAATATGCTTGGAAAATCATTTTGAAATATAAAAATAATTTAGATTACATATAACGTTTGGATATTGTTAGGGGAATATTGAAGATGAAATTAATGAATTTTATATCAATGGCCTTTTGAATTTTCCAATATTAATTTCAACGAGGCTCTCCTTTGTATGATATTTTATTATGTTAAAATGTTGATCTGGTTGAATACGATCTGCACTCGCAGATAAAGCATTAACTCTTTTGGCACGGCTAAAGAATTGATAAACAACTATTGTTTCTAGTGACACGCGGCAATAGCACGTAAGTTGAATTAAGCCAGGCCATTCAGAAGTAATACCTTTTATCTATTATAGTAAGTAATGAATAGATACTGACTGGTAGTTGCGGCGGTGGGTGTGCGCGCTTGAGGCGCGCGGGCGCGGTGGGCGCGGCCGCGGTCGACGCGGAGTACCAGCCGCAGCCCACGCTCTGCGCCCCCGTGTGCACGCCGTGCTGAAACACACTACTGCATTACACATCGCACTAAATCTGCATCCTTAGCACAATAAGGATCGTAAGAGGATGTGTGATTCTCATCCGACCTTCTTTAGGAATATGCCTTGTAACTTTAAAGAATACTATCTTGTTATTAACTTGGGCACAAACTGTAAGTTATATCGTCGCACAAGGTACGATGCACCGAGGATCGATGCTCTCTATTATAGTACTTGAGTACTGTCGTTTGTTGGCTTTAAATAAACAATACAATCAGAAAGCAAATTGTTTTCACAGCAGCGAAACGGTTTTAGTCCGTTTCGTAAAGAAGTTCCCATACAAAAAGACAACGCTAACGATCCACTAAGCGGCGAGCGCTGGCTGCGCGCCAACTCAGTGCACAAACCACTTACAATATATCGTCGTGAATTTGTTCACACGGATTCTCTTATTCACGTGATTCCTTTGTTGTAATGCAATTTATGAAAGATTCCGCTTTCTGCAAGCCAAGGAAAAACAACTCTCTGAATATTCATTGCACATTTAGTTGCATTGAGAGTTTTCAATGATGGTTCAATTGTTTGCTAAGCTATGAATGTCTACGACTTTGCAATTTCTCTTCAGTAGTGATTCACAAACAAACACGTTAATTATAGGTGTTAGGAGTAGTTTTATATAGAAAGTAAGGTTTCGGTACAATTTTTAAATGTCCAAGTTATCAACATCCTTGAATTTCTCAAAATACGGAAACGCCCCTTTAAAGTGGCCATCGGTAATCATTAAAATCATCTTAAAACGACAGTAAATGTCGAAAATTAAGATACACTTGGTTTCACCTAGGTCAATGCAATAGCAATGCACTTTGATAAAACTGATACCTCTCAAAGTCGGACAGTGGTCGTCAGGACAAAAAAAATACAATGTACGCTGTGATGAAATATAAAGAGCATAACTAGCATTAAACAATAATATAATTTGCATGCAAAGTATACAAGTGCAGGCGCACCTACAACGTTGCAATAGGTAATATTACGCCTTTGATTTATTAAATGCAACGGAACATTTTGCTGCACTTTTCTAACTTGCTGCGTCATTCAAGCACTATTTATGTTAATTACCATTGTGTTTAAACTTGAACGTAAAAGGTTACATAATATACTGTGCACAATTTTATTACTATAACTGTGTTTACTTTTAATAAGACAGAGGTTTAATTTACTGATAAAGCCTGTTATTTGTACCATTACTTTTTAAAATTAAAACACAAACATCAGAACTTGCATATTTCCTTTGGAGATTGAAGGAATCACAAATATAAGATCAGGGGCCAGGATGGTAGCGTTTACCCTAACTTTTTAACATGGAATATTAAATCCTTGTCTCAAATTGTTAAAAGTACAACTACCTGGGCAAGCGGTGGATGGGCCTGATGTCGGTGCACGTCCGAGTTCATAGCGGCCCGCGTCAGCAAACCACACCACCTCTAACTACTCCTCATTGTCATCTGCCAACAAAAATATGTCTATTATTTTCGATGAATATGGTAACAAATAAGGTGCACTATTCTCAAAAATGTAATGCAACATGCTTCATCTATTTCCTAAAGAGAAAACATCAACAATTACAGAGCTGATTAAAGCATTTACAATAGTATTCTTTTTTCCAAATGGCGCTGGGCCTGCGTGGTTGACTAACGTCCGTTATCCCAATATCATAGTAAGATCGACAACAATTGATCGGAGCCTATCCCGATCTTCTCGATGGGAATATAGAGTGAGCTGATGATGATGATGACGACTAATCTTTTCACATAAATTTGACTACCAAAACACATGTATAAAACAAATTTGCCATTTCTCTCCACTTCAACTCATCTTTCAATTGATTGTTAACTATTTGCCGGTGAAATGGAAAGGAAATTGTGCTATTTCAGTGTGAGCGATAAAACGTCGCTTCGCTGGAGCGTGTAAGATGCCGTGAATCGTTACGCTTATATGAAGCAACTTGCATAATACGTGGCTATAGTATAATCAATCAACACAAAGAATTACCAATTATACATTGATAACGTAACTATAAATCAGATCGATATAATTTCGATTCATTCCCTATATCATACAAAGACAATTTATAACCGTCAATATGCAACTACGAGATATTTCGACAGTGAAAACTCAATTAAAACTCAGTAATTACCGTTTTACTCAAAGAATTTAAATGATACTACATTCTTTAACGTAATATGTGTCTATTGTATTAGTGGTTAATTAAAATGGCAAGTTCACATTTAACATTTTATTTATATATTTAATTAAATTCGAGTTTCTACATTCAAAGAACGGTGGAACTAACTAGAACATATATATTTTTTTGGTATGGTAATCGAGAACATGGATTTTAAGATAGAAAAAAAAATAGTATAAAAAAGATTCGATACATAGTACACGTAATTATAACGTTGAAAGACATTAGAAAGAACATAGCTTTGTTTTAAAAGAAAGACAAGGTTTCCGGTGTTAATGAGTGTTTAAAAACGATCTGTTTGAATGCAAGTGCTGATAGATATCCAAAAATTTTTCAAATATATACAGAAAATAGGAATGTACAAAGGATAAGAAAACAGGAAGATTGAGGAAATGTTCATTCGTGTACTCGCCGATTTAGGAAAATAACATCGTTCGTTTCAAATATTTGATTTACACCGAGATATGTAAATCACCTTTACCGTATTTCAATATCGCTTGGGAAATTGCGTTTCCGTCAAAATACATTTCATATATTGTACTATTCATAACTGTTTACTATTTACTATCACATAACAATTTTAATATACAGTAAACTACAATATTCACAAAATTAGCACGAAAAATGTCTGTGCTAACTTTGCACCATGCAAATAGGTTTTCGCTTTTTTTTTTCATTTTATTTTATTGCGCAAATTAAACTACACAAATGTATAGTTTCTTCTTTTGCATACTTTATTTGCGCAGTTGTTAACTCATACCTTAAAATCTATTACGTCGTATTTGTAATGAGTAAACCGTATTAGTGAAACGACATGAATGTAAACAATAAATGAATTAGCTCAGTTCTATGATACAATTCAGTAAAGAACTGCGTAAAAATATTGTCTTCCCTTTCATTCCATTACAGAAACCTATTTTTTAATAGTAAGGTGTAAATGAGATGTCACCGAAATGGGTAGCAAATACACGTTCTCGACTGTACACAACACGATGACCAAGTGATTTAGAATTCGCTACAAAAAAACATGTACCTACCACACTACTTTGCCGGATAGACATGACACGTGACAGAGTATTGCTAGTATTTTTTCTAGTTTTAATTAACTATGCTATAAAACATAACAATTCGCAACTCTATGCGTGTTAAAGGCTTCTTAATAATATGAATTATTTTTTAGTCATGAATATATCATACATTGGTTATACACTTTTTTACTAAAGGTTTACGTCTACCATACAGTGCCAGAATAGTTTTTTTCAATTTTAAAGAATCAGAGCATTTCAGTTTCAGAGCTTTAGCTCGTTTAGTTTGTTGAACATGTACGAATGAAAAACATAGTTTCGTATTTAAATAAGTAAATAACATCAGCAACAGAATTCAAGAACATACAACAAAAAATGCTCTAAAGACATAACGACGGTTACTAAGAACCAGTAGCAACGAAATCACAAGTACAAAGGCGCAACGAGAGCGGCCGAGGATGCAGGCGCGTGCCGAGTTGAACGACCATGCGTTTCACTTTCATACACCCCGCACACCGCGCCCGCACCGCTCCCCCACAAAGCCCCCTCTAACGATTTCCGTTGCCAATTTAACTGCATAAACCCGCAACAGTTTTAAACTAACCTTTTCTTATTTACACTTTAACCTTATCAATGCCTCCCCAAATTGACCCCAAGAGGAACATTGTCCACCCAAATTATGTCTGGTATTTTAAATTTAAAATTGTGTCTGCCATCGATATTGTGGGGCAAGAAAATAATAATTTGATAATATATTTAAACATGCGTGTTTCAGAGGAAGTTCAATTTTTCCTGTCCAATCAGATAATAATAAATATCAAACATAAAAGTGACGTAACCTGCATTTCACACTACGAAAATCTTTGACGAATTTGTCCATTTTCGTTAATTCAATTCTATGAAGACCCTTACAAAAGTGAAAGTATGAACCGGAAGAGTTTTTAAGAAGCAATCGCGTCAGTGGCGTACTGATGTGGATAACATTATCTTATATAAGTTATTGAATAGTTACATAGTTTGTTGACACTTTCGCGGGTGTACAAATTGAATATATGTAAGACATTCCGTATCTATCGAGTACGAGTTATTATAATACTAGTACTCCACTCCAGAACCGGTCCCGCGACGTCAAAGCCGAATACCATAAATGACCTTTGAAAATATCGTTTAATGCACGCAAGGGAATGTATCTCTTTTTACATATTAAAAACTAAATATTGTAAACAATGGATACGTCGGACATTTCACGTTAAAATTCGTAAATGACAAAACATTTCCGAATATAAACCTAAGCTATCAAATTGTGTCTATACGCATATCGGTAATGTTTTCCAAGTATGGAATTTGACGTTTGTCTGTTTACAAGATTTAGGCATTCATTTGTAATAGGATAAACACATATTGTTCAATGTTACCAAAACTCTTCAGTTAGGAATTGTTGCCATTTCCAAACATTTCAACATTTCCGTAGTAAAGGCAGTTAAAAGAATGATAAAATATACAATACGATAATCAAGGACATGCGATCAATTAGTTTAAACTTAGCGTAGTAATTTATAAGCAGCTTGTAAAAACAAGCATTTATGAGTAATGCTAGAAACATTTATTGTGTTGTGTATATTACATGTTATAATATTTCTATATATTATTTTAATATTGTCTTTTGACGCTTCAGTAATACACGTTGTTATAAATGTATTTAAAGGAAGACATGTCTGTCTGAAATTACAGGGTCGGAAACTTTTAATTTTTCGCAGATCTATGCTCCTTATGTATGCTCATAATCCATTTCCAGTTTGTTACCTTTAAATGAAATAACAATTCTTGCACTTAAAATAGTAATATGTGACGTAAACACTGCACACGATAAAGGTCTACCGGAAAAAGCGGAACATGGCCGTTGACTTTTGGCCTTAAACATTCAGGAAGCGATATACGCGAACTATATTTGTATAGGTGTCTACATCTTGCCAGTTTACATTAACGGCCATGTTTATGGTAGAGATTTATTTCAGTACAACCCGGAACATATGACAATCGCAACGGATATGTCTACGACTATCAGAAATCAGAATACAAGTTATTGATTACTTTAAACAAACACTTTTGCTGTACATTGTTTTACTTACAATTGAAAAGGGCAGCGAGAAATCAGTACAAAGAAGTAAACAAATAGAAATCACTACAGAATATAGTTAATACAAATATAGTTGCAAATGTATGGACGGCAAAACGGTAAGCGGAAGGCGGGAAAGCGTTCCCAACTGAGCAACGGTACCACATGATTTATATTTCCTACGATGCAGGAGCGCCTCGTTGACTCATAACTTCTGGCGATTGTAATCTTTAAAAGGGTTGAAAACAACACATTAATCGTTAAAAACTGCCATTGTCCATTTTTATTATGCGCTACAATATTTTATTGCCCATTTACCTTAGTCGTGACCACAGACGATATATTTTCTTAAAAACCTTAGCCTTGAGTCCTGTCAATAAAGCTAAGTTAAGGTTAGACTTGTAGGCACTAATAATATGTGGCTTTTGTGTCCTCGCGGTAGGATAAATTTTATTATGACATACAAATTGTATGATCGCTCAAGTATCAAACAAGATTTAATTCTCACGTATATATTTATTGAATATACTAATGCCTGAAGAATTCCTTTTCATATAACTATAATAGTTTATTGAGTACAATATAGAAACATTTTAAAAATTAAATAAACAATAAAGATAATTATAAGGATAACAATTATTATATCCAAACAGGAGAATGAGTCAACTTACTAATGTTACAAACTTATAACTTTGTATTAGTTTTTTAGAGAATTGCGCGTACGAATGAACGACGTTTTGATAAAGTTAAAGTTGGGATGAGTAGCATAGAGTTATTTTTAAGTAAATTATAAATAAATCAAAGCATTAACTTCGTGTAATTTCATAGGAATGGCAAGGACCGCGTCGTTCAACTAAAAATACACGAGTCCACAGGACAAACGGGACGTCTGGATAATCTAAAACGGTTGCAATCGATAAACAGTGGGCGGCCGCGACGGAGGTTTTTGCACAATACATACATAAAATCGCTTTGACTTAGCTTACGTGTTTCATTTTGTAGTAGGAAAATATTGCAATGACCGTATCATTTTACTTAGTAACAATGAATGTCGCTACGGCAAAATACGTTGTTGCCTAAATGTTAAAAAGTGCTTTTTTTTCTTCGAGGAAACGATAGTGTAGTTTATTTAATTCACATTTAAATGTATTATTACGTTTAACTGTGAGTTTGCACCGTCGAAAAACTTACAACAAGCATGTGTTTAATTTCATAGCATATGAGTATTTCAGCACATAAAGGAAAAATCTTTAAGGCATCCTTCGCTAGATAGATTTTGATACCGCGTTACAGTTCCATAAACCGTCAATGATTTCGAGAATAGCATAATTAAGTATAATTTAATAATTATTTAATTAGTGGAATAGGGATGGGTTTGGAGGAGCAGTTTATAAGCTGTGATGACGCATCAAGCCCACGTCTCGAGTAGGCGCTGGCCTTGTCGTACGCGACTCAATGGCGACACTGTAAACTGCGATAGTACGTACTACTTCTTATATTGTCTTTAGTGGTCGTAATTTTACGTGACCGGTTTGAGGAATCCCGACCTTCAGAAATCGCTGGATAATAATAAGGACGAGAGGTTGATCACGTATTTTCTTTTAAACTAACAAAACATACATTATTAAAATTATTTGTACGAAAACATATAGAGGAATCTAATTTTTAAAAGTCAGATTATTATCAGACGCTATAAAACTGTAGGTAGGTATTGACTGATATAAATTTTTTTAGCAAGTTCTCAGCTGCCGTCTTGCCTGGCGAGTTCACTTTCACACAAAAAGTCGTAACATTAAATGTGTTAACTAACATTGTCTTACAAATTAGATAATCAGAGAATCAGTTTAGGAAGAGATAACCGTATTCGCTATCGAGAAATACCAGAGTAATATGACTATTGCGTGTGGACCGGTAGAGTAGGCATTGCGCAATGCTTAGCTATTCAACTGTTCGTAGGAACGAATGTTCGTGCGAGATTTACTTTGCATGTGCACACGGACAGAATTGCCGTGGGTCTCCACTGTATAAAAACACCTAAACACCAGTAAAAAGCATATTACCGTAGCAATGTAATGAAAACTTACGGTTAGCAAAGCAGGACGTGATTTGTAAATCATTAATCACCATTAGGTGCATCGAAACGCCGTCCTTTGGAATAAAGATTAACGTGTACAAAATATTATTATATCCTTGCCCTAGTATTAATAAAGCGATTACGAGCGATATTTATACATAATAATTTGTAATTATAGGCTGAAACTTTCAACACTTATTGTTCTGGGTAAATGAGTCATGAATAAAATTTTGAGTCTAGATCCCTGATAGAAACTGTTCTGATTTCATTGTTTCCGACAGTTTATAGATTGCTTACTCTAGCTATTTATTAATACAGAAAAACATTGTCGTTACCTATAATTACAGAATTATATCCATTGTTTAATGCAACAATAATATAGAGAGCACAGTGTTGTTCAACATTTACAATTTTAGTAACCAGCGTTTTAAAACTTGGCTCCTAAACTGAACAATGTAATTGTTTCGATGTCATTCCATCGCTAACTCACTTGCCCAAAAGTTGCTAATATAAAAATAATTTTGCATAGCCTTACATTTTCTGCAGTTTACATAGAAATGGGTACGGGTTATATACAGGTTCCTACAGGGCCAGAACATGCTAATCAATTTGTGAAGGATATAAAAACGGTTAAGTGACGATGTATCCTTTAATTAATGGCGTCGTACTTAAAGCACTTCATAGTGTACACGCTGCAGCCAACGTTAAATGTGAGAGGAAGACTTGACCCACTTGTTCAATGCACACTAAATTCTGGAGACTCATTTAGATGGTACTACGTAAACACAAATTAAAATGACACATCTTATTATACTAATTGGAATAGTACCTGATACCACTACAACTATTAATTAATGGTTGAATTCTGTAATAACACAAAGGAAAGGACATTTCAAAGATTGCGATTATATCCTAAGTATAACAGTTTGCCTTAAAATCGAGGCTAAATTCCCAGGCGAAGACAAAATTCGCATATTTGAATTATTCAAATGTAAATAAATAACACATCAGAACATACCCGTTATTCATTAATCATCCTTCAAATACAATGTATCGTTTACATTTAATGAAATCACTCAAATTGTTTACTCCGACGCACTCACAAGTCCAAACTTCGAAAACACAAACACAAAATAAAAACTAAGTCACAGACTCCTTATTTACATCCGTCGGATCGTGACTCGAACAAATTATATTTGTTTACATCACAAAATTAAGACTATCTTAATAAACATTGCGCAGTGAAAACGCAAGTGGAACACCTTCAAGAGACATTGCACACGTGCTGTCGCAACGACAACCCAGTGCCGACTGAAAATGAACATATGTAAAACAATGTATGGGGACAGACGAAGCAAATGAAAATTGTTGAATTCCGACAAATTTTAGGGAACACAGTATATTTTATTACTAAAACTATGTTACGATATGTGCTATTCTAAATTAAACGTCTCAATAAATTAGCAAAACATACTATCTCTGTTTTAAACTTTTTGTTTCCAGGGCTATTTGTCGCGAAATGCCTTGATTATTTTTGTTTTCAAATATCACTCGACAACACTGGGAATATGTACATTTGAAAGCTTTTATAAATAACCTGAAAAGCTGAAATTTAGTACACAGTCCAACAAAAGAGCGCGTCGTCCCTGTTCAGTCGTTCGTATACAGTATACATTGTACAGTCAGACTGAAATTTATTTCATAGAATTGCAATGTAGTTAGTATTTAATATGTAGACTGAAAGTTAGTCCGCTATAACAAGATCTCTTTTTTTCTGATTATCAGCGTAAACATACATACGCAAGTAAAGTATGAACTTAGAAGGTTAACAAGATTTTTAAAATGTCTGACTTTAATTAAATGTCAAGAAAAAATACTTATAAACTTGTTATATCTTTATTACAAACCGTCATTTGGGTGAATGATCAACCCTAATAGTGTGGCCTCTATATTACTAGCAATCATTAAAATACAGTCCATCGCTGACCCTTTTATAAAAAGTATAAAATAATGACACACAGTAGTTATTAATAACTACATTATATTTCAAAATAAACAATATATTTATCGAAATGTGAAATTGCATATGACCTCATGCATAACCGTTAGCAGTCTGGATGGTACACATATGGCGAAGTTGCCATGTGCAAAAAGTACTAAACAATAAGGATAAGACACGCAACGATTGCGCGTTCACTTCCTGCCTCCGTTATGGATATCTGATTGCGTCTGAGCGAAGTGACTCAAGCGCACGCAGGAAACGTTTTGAAACCACGGTAATAGATACCTCTCAAGCCACCGCCACGTGCAAACGTTGACTAGACATAACAAATACAGAAGTGGTTCTAAGATGAATTGCCTGTTTTAAAATATATGCCGTGTTTAAGCTTTATAAAACTAACAAAATTGGAATCAAGGCCGGTAAGAACCAGAATGTCGAAACCATCAAACAAACCCACATGTGTGTTGCGTGATTATGTGTTTTTAACAACCGTGGCTTAATAGTTAGAGATTTACATTAAAATTACACGAGACACTGGCGACTATACCTTAAATTACATGATCACCTTTTCTAAGTGGTCACCGTTAATAACCATTTATACGAGAAGTGTTGCACTTTGACGCTAAGAGCGGACATTTAGATGATGGAATCACCCACCATGCCACACATCCGGCGAGGCGGGGTGATGATAAATGTATTGCACACAATTAGTGTTATACTGAGCAACTGGAGCGTGAGAGGAATCCGGTGTATGGTAACATTGGAGCCGCAATGCTCCTGACCGACGACAGTCAGGGACCTCGCATATTCAAAACACTCATTAGTGTATAGTGTACACGATACTCGTTTTCTTTTTAAATAATCTGTAATATATAACGTGAAACACACTGCGCGCGCACTCGGCCAAATATTATATTGTTGTTTAAAAATTTTGTAGATTATCCGTTTTTAGTAAGCCTTCAGTCTTTAAATTAGAAATCATAATTTTTACCAGCGTACCGACATCCCGTGTTCTATCAGTAGGCTAGCATAAATTGTAAAGTATTTTCATACAATAGTGGAGTAGTAGGTCAGTCTCAGGAAGCTAGACGTCGATCGACGATCCACCTAATTTCGATCTCCGGTTGCGAAGAACGAAATCGTTAATTGCAGTATTAAATGTTCCTTCAGTATCCATGTATCCATTCAATTTAGTTTTTTTATTACCCACTGGGAAAAAACTGTGTATTTAATGTTTAATCTACCTGTTTTTAGAGGCTGCAATGTGTAATCAATTTTTAAATTTCATCCAGATCTATTCATCCATCATAGCTTTACAAACTTGATAACAATTAGCAATAATTTTTTGGAACTTTCAGGGTTATAATTTTCCGTCGAAATAAATTCAGCAAAAATATTTTGTATCGTAATTACCAAACTGCAGTACCAGTCGAATTATTTCATCAAATATAATATTATCAGAGGTCAAAAGCCGCAATTTTAATTTATCCCTAAAGTCAATAGCATGACTTTGGTAAGGGCGAAATTAAATTTTGTTAATAATTATTCCACTTTAATTCCGATATTAAAGGAAATGCGAATTTTGCAGTAATAAGGACAAAGCCTGTTGTACCTATTAAAAAGTATCACACTAATGAGTAATGAAGTATGGTAATTATATTTTAGAGGTGAATTCTGTCCTTGTTGGACCACATGTGTGTCTGCGGTGACGTCATACACGGCCCGTTTGTACTCAGCTTTATTATGAATAATGTTTGAACTTGAATGTGCTGTATCAAGGGCTGACTCACTAAGCAATGTATAAAATTACATTTGCTTCTATATTTGACATGATCTCTTTTATTTTCATCATCTCCCTGGCCTTATCCTACTGACATGTGGTTAGTGCACAAGGTTTTATAAACTGTTTTGCCTTAATTATTTGTATAGCTGTCTATTACATTATAACATACTACCTGTTGCCCGCGACTTCGTCTGCGCGAAATAACATATAAAAAGGAAAAGCCTATATCATCGGGGGAAATTGTAGCTTCCTGGAAGTGATTTTTTTCAAACCTGTTCAGTCGTTTCAGGCATTATTCAATGCTAATAAACTAACAATCAAACCATATTGGAGTTTTTTTTAATTAATTTAATATAATAAATCTTCAAAACCCTTATAAATCTTGATTCTCACATATGTATTAGACTCAAATAATATGTTATAAACATAATTAGTTCATGTACTTTTATTTTTTACTAATACTTCATGTATCTTTTAAAAATCTAAAGAGACAAAATAATATCAAAGCATCATAATGTCTTACGAAAATGTTCTAATAAGTTAAGCGCAAGCAAAGGTTCATTATAAATGAATTACAATTCTGAAAGACTTCTAAACCAAAAATACTTTTGGACGTCCTTAAAGAACTATGAAAGGTTATGTCGGTATATCTCTATTACTTCAAAAATTAAGATAACAAACAATGATTTTTATTAATACAGAAAATAAATATATTCAAAATGTTATAAAGATAATATTCATAAAACTTAAAAATATGACTACACAATTATGTTACTTTATGCTTAATAGATAACCAAATTATATCAATTCAAAACAATGCAGTTTCCTTCATATAAAAAGGAAATCTAAATTCGTAATAAATAAACAATTCAAATAAATTCGTCTTCGAACAGCCTAGAAAAACATATATATAAGATCATACAAGCCTATAACAAATATATTTTAATGTTTTTCTTAGTGTTAGCAATGTATAACCACAATAAAATTAACACACCAAAGAATAGTATATATTATTTGTTGCCAATAAATTGTACAGATGGTTGGGCATACATATAAAGCTAACATGCTACCAAAAATTTAACCAAATGTACAATTGCAAATTTCCTTATAGGGAGTTGAAAATTACTAGCACATACAATAAATAAATTATACCTAACATTATATACGCTATTATGTATAAACTTTAAACACACACAATACACAAAAACTAATATTTAGATAAAGCAAATTCGTATAGTCGTCCGCCTACAGCTTCAAATTGCCTCAACGCCGTGATAAGCTATTAGTCATGCGTATCATAAATATACAACAAATACTCACCACTCAAATGTAAACATTAAAAATGTACTTGAATATTAGATAAGATAGTCCTCAATTCATTATTCATTCACGGCACTTTAAAATTATATAAATCCACAAACATAACACATACGTCACTTGCTGTTATCCGCCATTTTATAAATTTATTTTTGTGTCATAGTAAATTGTTGCCAGAGCTACTGAAACAGACCATCGATTAATTCTATTGAATTTTTGAGTCAGCGACTTTTGGATATTGGCCTTTTTGGGGATTTATTTATTTTAAACTTAGTTTGTGTTAGACCGCTATCTAAATGATTAATATTTTACATCTTTTTGTACTTTGGTTTTACGTATCAACGCTTTACTTTTAGCTGCTTGACTGGACTATTTCATAATTTGAAATAGTAATTCAATGGACAAAGGACAGTAGTCCTACACGAATCACAATAGCAATCTGTAGAGATTATACTAAACCTTAACATACATTTATTGCATAGCTATTTCTCTGTCTTTTAGAATAGAAAGAAGTTTATTTAACTAGAAAAATAATTATAACTCTAGCTTATAGAACATAGTATAAAACACAATAGATTCCCTAAGTCTTTTATTTAATTATAACTTTGATGTTAAGGACATAATCAATAATTGGAAAACAATTCAATGATTTATTAAAAGGCACATAAGTGGTAATACTATGTAAATATAACAAACAATTACTATAAAACTGAACTATCTAATTCGTTCTGAATTGCTTCAATTTGTATGAACATTGTGTACAAGTCAGAATGTGTTAATTCCATGTGTTGTTCTGTTTTTTCATTTGATAGTGTCAAGTAAGCCTTTGGTATTTTACATTTCTTTTGAATATTAGAACTTAATTCAGTATTTAACTTCCATGAAAACTTCTGATCGTCGCCAACTTTATCCATTGAGTTAGAAGCTAAATCATTTAATGTAGAACTAACTTCTATTGACCATAACTTGACAATAAATTCAGCCTTTTCCGTCTTAAAACCAACACTTAAAAGATCTTTGTGTAAATTAACAGGCATAAATATAAACTTTAAAAGCCTTTTATGTAAATATATTAATGTTTTGATTGCTATCGTTAAAGTGTCTTCGTCAATTTTAAATATTGTTTGTAGTTTCTTCTTTTCTTCCTCAGTGAAAATCTCACTTTCTTGCAACCTTAATTTGGTAACAATTCTTTTTAAAAATGGTTCAAACTTTGAATCATCTAATGAGTTGAGAATCTGAATCCCTTTCTGTACACTGAAATATTATAAAGTTCATTAAATAAACTTATATGACAGTAGGGGTGAAAAAGACTTAAAACTACATGGATTATTAATTTACACAGTGAATCGTAACCAATAAGGATAACAAATATTGCTTTAACTTATAGCACTAACTTCTGCGTTACTTTTATCCATTTGCAATTCATTTTTTTACTAATTATAAGAAATAACAATGTTTTGATTTTATTTGGATTTGATAAGTTTGTGATTTGCTTTGACTTGACGTAATTTTGAAGTTGACAATGACTAACGTGACCATTTGTTTTTGTAATCAAAACGGGACAACCAGGATTTTCAGATCGGGATCTCGGGGAGTATTGCGTGCAAGCCGTGACATCATCGCCGAGAAGAAACTAATCCACAAACACATATACAAGGGCATACAATCGTCGACCGATGATGCGGTCTCACTCTCGCACAGTGCCCGCGTTTGGCCTCGGTGCGGGGGCGGCCGGATGGCCACGCCAGGCCCGGCCAGTTGGGTTTTCCAAATTTAAGTGCGGTTTCCGAAAAAAATAATAATTTGGCGTCCCAGAGACTATTCCCGGGACACCGGGAAACGTGATTGTAAAACGGGACAGTCCGATTTAAAACAGGACGTCTGGTTACATTAATAATGACCACAGAATATAGTAATATTAAAACACAGAGAAATTCATTTGACATACACATTTCACTTCGCTTTACATGGAGAAGGTAGCTCCATCTTGGTTTGAATATCATGTCATCTGATTTTTATGAAGGCCAAAATATTAAGTTTCTTAGTGCTGTCCAAAATTAATCGATGATAACAAGTATAAACAACTTTAGAGATCAATTAAAAACAACGGCGGGGTCTAAAATTATTATGTGTGTGTAATAATTTACTTTACTAATTTATCAACCAAATAAACCAGTGCTTTCCTTGTTTGTGTTAATTAAATACAATTTACATCGTTGCCATTTGGCTTAAAACTCTATGTTACCAGGCCATAAAATAAAAAAGCACATGCCATTTGTCATTGTCACTGTCACTTTATGGTAGTTGTCATCAAGTTGGCATGGTGCCTGCGTTGCGTACTTTTCTTCTCTAGCAATTTTCCAACATGTCGCTAAAAATTAGTAGAGTACCAGAAAACATAGATTTTCCAAAGGAAGAAGAGAAAATATTAAAATTTTGGAAAGATATCGACGCTTTTCAAAATTGCCTAAAGCAATCAAAGAATAAACCCAGGTAAAATTTTCGTAACCATTCATGACCATTTGTGGTATTATATGGCCCCTAGACGTGAACGGATATAGCTCAGGCCGTCGGCGCACGTCTTTTATGTTTCCGCGGATTGAGCAGGGCATGGGGCTCACCCAAAGTATCTTTCGGTTTGCGATATAGCTGATGAAATCGACAAAAACGTATGAAACCGACAACGACATTCGATAAGTCATGTGCTTGTCACATGTGACATATCGAATGTCAATGTCAGTTTTATACATTTTTGATGTTCGCTATCGAATCGTTTTGTATGTACTTCGGGTAACCCCCTTGAATAGGCCGGCTAGTGTTGGGATTTCAACAGGATAAAAACTCAAAATGGATAAATACTCATAATTTTTATCTTTTCGGGTGATTTTAACCCAAAACGAGGATAAAAACTAGGTGTCATTTCATAAATATAATTTAATATAAACACGTTTTTTTATGAATAAACGAGATTGGATTAAAAAAATAACAAAAATAAAATTATATCTAACATGCCTTGTTAATTAATTTATTGATGAAAACAACTTTTGAATGCAAAATTATTAGGTACCAGGATCTGATGGCATAAAGGGAAAAAAGAATTGACCCTAGCAATACTGGGGAAATTGGAGTAAAACGTTTCGATACTTTGTTTTCCTAATCATTCTGACATCTTGTATTTTATATATATATTGATGGGCTGATGTCTCAGGTTTTTATCCATTTCGGATAAAAACTCGAGCTGTCAGCCCATCAATAAGGCCGGCCACACATCTGTAGGTTGATCAGTCTATGTTCATTTTCAACAGCCGCAACACGCATGTAACCAAAAATAAACTAAAACATTCAGTAAAAATATTAATTATAGTTTTTTATTATATTTTTTTATTTGAAACAATATCTATCCAAACAATTTTTAACAGATTATTTTTGTTTTATGGTAATTTTTTTAATTAGTGTTTTAAAAAAGTCTCCATTAACTATAATATTAAACTTTAGTAAATACTATTTTTTTTTTTTTTTTTTATAAGAAAGGGGGGCAAACGAGCAGCGGGAACACCAAGGTGATCATCGACGCCCATGGACACCTGCAATACCAGAGGAACCACAGATGCGTTGCCGGCCTTTGAGGAGGTGATAAGCTCGCTTCTTGAAGGACCCTAAGTCGTAGCGGTTTGGAAATACCGCCGAGGACAGACCATTCCACAGTGCGGCTGTGCGAGGCAGGAAGTTGCGCGAAAACCGCACTGTAGAGGATTGCCAGCCATCGAGGTGGTGCGGATGGAAACTGGCGGTCTGTCGACTCGTCCGATGACGGAACTCGGCGGCAGGAATTGTTCCAAACAATTCTTCAGAGCACTCCCCGTGGTAGATGCGGTAAAATATGCAGAGGGAACTAACGTCCCTCCGCAAGGCCAGGGTGTCGAGCCGATCAGTAAGAGCTCGGTCGTTGACGATTCGAATCGCTCTACGTTGTATGCGGTCAAATGGAAGAAGCTGGTATTGGGGTGCTCCCGCCCAGAGATGCGAGCAGTACTCCATGTGGGGCCGAACTTGCGCCTTATAGAGCTGAAGGCGGTGGCCCGGTTGGAAGTACTGCTTCGCTCTACTGAGCACACCTAGCTTTTTGGAGGCCAGCTTGGCCTTGTCTTCCAAATGACCGCGAAACTGAACGTCATTCGATATGTCAACGCCGAGAATACTGATACTGGCTGAGGCAACCAGGGGAGTGCCCTCGAAACGAAGATCAACGACAAAGGGCTTTTTCTTAGCGGTAATGGCGCATACTTGTGTCTTTTTGGGATTGAAGTTGACAAGATTTTGTCGACCCCAATCCGCGACTTCACCCAATAGGGTCTCCAGTCCAGACACAAGTTTGGTTCGGTTCTCATCGGCGGTAGCCTGAGAAACGTTGGCACGGGCCGTGTACAGTGCATCACCCGTGCTATCGTCTGCATAACAATGGATGTTGCTAATTTGCAGCATGTCATTGATATGCAGAAGAAACAGGGTGGGCGACAGTACACAGCCCTGTGGGACACCAGCGTTAATTGGTTTGGGGTCAGAGCATGCACCGTCGACAACGACCTTGATGCTCCGACCCTCCAAAAAGCTGGCGATCCAGGCGCAAAGTTTCTCAGGCAGCCCGTAGGAAGGCAACTTCGAAAGAAGTGCTTTGTGCCACACCCGATCAAAGGCCTTGGCCACGTCCAAACTAACTGCCAGGGCTTCCCCCTTGCCCTCGATTGCCTCCGACCATCGATGCGTGAGGTACGCTAGAAGGTCACCAGCTGAGCGACGTTGACGGAAACCGTACTGTCGGTCGCTAATCAGCTGGTGCTCTTCAAGGTACCTCATGAGTTGGCAATTGATGGTCGTTTCCATGATTTTCGAGAACAAGGTGGTAATGGCTATCGGCCTGTAGTTGGACGGGTCTGAACTATCGCCTTTCTTAGGGATCGGGTGTATTATGGCAGTCTTCCAAGATTTCGGGACAACGCCTACAGAATAGGAGAACCGGAACAAGCGCGTTAAAACCGGTGCCAACTCAGGAGCACAAGTCCTAAGCACGATGGGGGTAATCCCGTCGGGCCCACTCGACTTGTGAACATCCAGAGATTGCAGCGCTTTACGCACTGATCTCTGGATGAACTGGATTTCGGGCATACAGGTGTCGCCGCACGGGATTTTCGGCGGCGAGGCACCTTTGTCCTCCAGCGTCGAGTTGGACGCAAAAAGAGAGCCAAGAAGATCGGCCTTCTCTTTTGCGGTGTGGGCCAACGAGTCATCCCCCCTGCGCAAAGATGGTAATGACGGCTTACAGAAGTTCCCCTGGACAGCCTTGGCGAGAGACCAGAACGCACGAGTTCCCGAAGGAAGCCGTACCAGTCTCTCACCAATGCTGGCCACGTGTTCAGACTTTGCCTTGGCAATAACTCTTTTGAAAGACCTGGAGGCAGAGTTATACTTCTTTTTAAGCAGGCTGGTATTTACATCCCTAGCCGCCGACGCCTTAGCCCAGGCTCGGTAACAATCCTGCTTGTAGCGCGCAGCTAATTTGCAGGATTGACCATACCAGGGCCGAGAACTGCCCCCGATGGGCACAACAGAAGACGGAATAAAAAGCTCCATCCCCTGAAGCACCACATCGGCGACAGAGTCGGCAACGGCATCGGGATCATCCAGCGAGAAGCAAACTCGCTCCCATGGGTAAGATGCAAAAAAAGACCGCATCTCATCCCAGTCTGCTGACCTATAGTGCCACACTCTGCGAAAGCCATTCGGTTTAAACCGTGGGCGACGCGAGATAGGCACCGTAGTCCGGATCAGGCAGTGGTCCGACGAGCCCAAGGGGGCGTCGACGGAAACCTTATAGCCGTCCGGATGTGAGGTCAGCAGAAGGTCTAACAGGGAAGGTGTATGATCTTCGACATCTGGGATTCGCGTGGGCGAGGTCACCAGCTGCGTCAGATCATATGACAAGGCAAAGTCGTGGACAGATCTCCCCGCGTGATCGGTGGTACGGGAGCCCAGCCAATCGGCGTGGTGGGCGTTGAAGTCGCCAAGTACCACGATTTCCGACGTAGCCATTTAGACGTAGATTTTCCACGACCTGTAGCCGTTTGGACTTGCTCCATGAGTCGGTCTATTTCGGCATTACCGCTATGGGACCTATATAGGCACGCGTAGACCCGCGGATGGACATCGCCATCTACGCGCAGCCACAGAAGAGATAGGTCCCTACCTTCAAGAAGGCTGAGGCGGCGGGCACAGATATCCTCTCTGACGTACACGCACACCCCTGCCCGGGGCAAAAAGGAGTGTTCCAATTTGTATCCAGGGCAGGAGAGGTACGAGGTGTCCGCCGGAGAGGATATCTGCGTCTCAGTCAGAAACAGCAAGGCCGGCTTGGCCGTCCGGAGGTGATAGTGGACGGCCTCAAGGTTGGAATGGATCCCCCTGATATTGCAGAAGTCCACGTTGAGAGTGGCAGGGGGTGAAGATGAAGTCTTGCGTCGTTTGCCCCGGCCAACATTAGCGAGCGGAATAGTGCCCCCCCCAGAATACGCAGGGCGGCCCGCGCGCTCACCCCCAGACTCCAAGCGGGAGTTCAGGCGTGAACGCGCGGAGGGGGATTCTCCACAACCGGTGGTTGTGGTACCCCCCTGGGGTACTCTCTCTTTCGATCCCACTGCCATGCTGTATTAAGGGGGGGGGGGGGTTTGGCCTCCGGCACCACACTCATCAGACGAAACACGGAATTGCTTCCATTTCACGTCTGTTTTCTGTGTGGTCGTGGTATTTCACCGGGCGAGCCGGCCAATTCGTGCGAAGATGTTAAAGCGGGCTCTACCACTGTTTTTAACAGTAAAATTTAAATATGAGAAAAGTGGTTACATTCAGTTGACATTTTATGTCCGCAAATGTTATGTAAAGGACCATAATAGGGAAATTTTCCTTAAAGGGATCAATCTATACTCCATCTATAGTATAATATATCTTTGCATGAAACTTTAAAAATTGGATACTGACATTGTAGCCTCAGCTCTTTAAGATTTTATTGCTTTTACATATTGTTGATTGGCATGGTCAGCATTAAGCATTAATTTCATCAGCATTAATTTATGATTAATGCTTTTTTTTTAAGTCAACATCAGTGGACAACCTTGGTTTTTTTTAGGTATTCTTTCTATGATGGGCCACCTTTTGCTACCGGCTTACCTCATTATGGTCACATATTGGCTGGCACAATAAAAGATGTTGTGACTAGATATGCTCACCAAAAGGTAAATTTAACAAAAAAAAAACTGAAAAAGAAATAAATTTGTGTCTAACCAATATTATTAATTGACAGGGATTTCATGTTGAAAGAAGGTTTGGGTGGGATTGTCACGGTCTGCCCGTAGAGTTTGAGATTGATAAAACATTAGGAATTAAAGGTCCTGAAGATGTGGAGAAAATGGGTATTGACAAGTACAATGCTGAATGTAGGAAGATAGTCATGAAATATGCAACCGAATGGGAAACTATCATTACTAGAATGGGAAGATGGATAGGTATGTAAAGATACCATTGAAATTGTAATTTGTAAATACAGTTAAACCTGAGAGTCATTCTATGTTCCCGACGAGCTACCTCCATAAGCAAGACAAATATTGTGGTATACTACTATAACGGTAAATACCTTAGACTCTTGCATATCCATGTTAGACTGTAATAACCATCAGCGCACTAGATGTCACAACCAAGACATTCAAAGCATCCTAAATTACTTAAATTAATGGAATATTTTTGTTTTCAGATTTCAAAAACGACTATAAGACACTTTACCCATGGTTTATGGAGTCAATTTGGTGGGTGTTTAAAGAACTATACAATAAAGGCCTAGTGTATCAGGGTGTCAAAGTAATGCCATACTCCACGGCTTGCTCAACTCCATTATCCAATTTTGAATCTGGTCAGAATTACAAGGATGTTGTAGATCCCGCTGTGGTTGTTTCATTTCCAACAAATGAAGGATTCTCTCTACTCGCTTGGACCACTACACCTTGGACTCTTCCAAGTAACTTAGCACTTTGTGTCAACCCAAAACTTATTTACTTAAAAGTAAAACAAAAATCAACAGAGAATGTTTATGTTCTACAAGAAAGTAGGTTGCAAGTAATTTTCAAAAATATTGAAGATTTTGAAGTACTAGAAAAGTTTCCGGGTAGTAAATTAGCAGGAATTAAATATACGCCGATTTTCGATTACTTTGTTGGCAAATGCCCTAAGGCTTATCAGGTTTTAACTGATGGCTATGTCACTGATGATTCAGGAACTGGTGTTGTACATCAGGCGCCATATTTTGGCGAAGACGATTTCAGAGTTTGTTTAGCAGCTGGTATCATTACAAGGGATCAAGAAATTATATGTCCAGTTGACGCCAGCGGTAGATTTACAGAACCTGTTAAAGATTTTGTAGGACAATATGTGAAAGATGCAGATAAAAATATAATTGCAAATATAAAGGCTCGGAATAGATTAGTCCAAATTGGGCAAGTACAACACAGTTACCCATTTTGCTGGCGATCAGAAACTCCTCTTATATACAAAGCGGTGCCATCGTGGTTCGTAAGAGTTGAACAGATGAGCAAAGATCTTTTAAAATCTAGTGAAGCTACTTACTGGGTACCGGAATATGTGAAAGAGAAACGGTTCGGTAATTGGCTCAAAGAGGCTCGCGACTGGGCCATCAGTCGTAACAGGTACTGGGGTACGCCGATCCCGCTGTGGATCTCAGAAGACAAACAAGAAATTGTGTGTATTGGAAGCATTGCAGAACTGTCATCATTAACAGGAAAAGAAGTAACTGATTTGCATAGAGAAAGTATTGATCACTTAGAAATTCCTTCTTCAAGGCCCGGTCAGCCTCCACTGAGAAGAGTGACTGAAGTGTTTGATTGTTGGTTTGAATCTGGGTCTATGCCTTATGCACAGTGTCACTATCCTTTTGAAAACAAAAAAGAATTTGAAGATATATTCCCAGCCAATTTTATTGCCGAAGGTATAGACCAAACCAGAGGCTGGTTTTACACACTAATTGTGTTGTCAACGGCCTTGTTTAACAAACCACCATTCCAAAATTTAATCGCTAATGGGTTAATCTTAGCCGCTGATGGACAAAAAATGTCTAAGCGAAAAAAGAACTACCCCGATCCTCTTGAAGTCGTCACCAAATATGGAGCTGATGCATTGCGTCTTTACCTAGTCAATTCCCCTGTGGTGAAGGCAGAAAACTTTAGGTTTAAAGAAGAAGGCGTAAGAGATGTCATCAAAGATGTTTTTCTGCCCTGGTACAATGCCTTTAGATTCTTGATGCAGAATGTAGAGAGAATTGTACAGGAAGACAATATCGACTACAAGTTTGACGAAAACACAGTGAGAGATAATGTGATGGACAAATGGATCACCTCCTTTACTCAGTCACTGATTCAATATGTCAAAAAGGAAATGGCGGCCTACCGATTGTACACGGTAGTGCCAAGACTGACTAAGTTTATACACCATTTAACCAATTGGTATGTTAGAATGAATCGAAGGAGGCTAAAGGGAGAAAATGGCGTAAAGGATTGTAAAGTTGCGTTAGATACACTTTTCGGTGTCTTGTTTGACATGATTCGTGTGATGGCGCCATTTACGCCTTTCCTGACAGAGTTAATGTACAAGACCTTAGGTCAACTTTTGCCTGGAGATTCTTTAGAGAGTGTGCATTATAACATGATACCAGAACCTAAACAGAGTTTGGTAGACACCAACATAGAGAGAGCGGTTGAACGAATGCAAGCAGTCATCGAACTGGGTAGAGTTCTCAGAGACAGAAAGACTATACCCATAAAGTACCCCTTGCCTGAAATGATAGTCATACATCGCGACGAAACTTATTTGAGTGATGTGAAGTCACTACTAAGTTATGTATTGGAAGAAATGAATGTAAAGAAAGTGGAACTCAGTAGCGACAAAGAAAAGTATGGCATTACTCTCAGAGCAGAACCAGATCACAAAATTCTTGGATCACGCCTGAAAGGGGATTTCAAGGCAGTAACCCAAGCACTGAAAAGCCTTAACAACGAGCAATGTGAAAAACTCATTGCTGATGGGTTTGTTGAATTGGTCGGACAAAAAATTGAGTTATCCGAAGTTAGGATCATTTTTCAAGCATCTGCCAACGACCAGTACGAAGCACACAGCGACAACGATGTTCTCATTTTATTGAACGTTACTCCAGACCAAGATATGCTCGATGAAGGTTTTGCTAGAGAAATAATTAACAGGATTCAAAAACTCCGAAAGAAAGCACATTTAGTACCCACAGACGAAGTAGATGTCTTCTATTCAACAACAAAGTCTGGTGACATTTCACGTATTATCAACTTATACCGGGAACTAATAGAAACTACAGTAAAACTTCCGTTGAAATCTATAGAGTCGCTTGCGGCTACGAAACCAGTAATTATTGAAGAAATACAAGAGCTCAAAGGGGCCGAATTAAAATTGGTAATAACTTGGGGGAAAGACGTTGAAATGCCGGCAAATCCATGGGCTAACATTGTCCTTCAAGGTTTGATACCTCGATTCGGTGCAAAAACGACTAATGCAAGCATTGTACTTACAGATAAAGACGGGAAGTTTATAACAATAGAGAACCTTTACAATGAAATTAAAGTTTTGTTTGGAATATATGGCACTAAGTTTACACTGTGGTGTGACGGAGTCCAAGTTAAGAGTACTAGTAATTTGAACGAGAAAAGCATCATTGTTTCACCAACAACACCTAAAGATATTGAAAACAAGACGAATCCATTCTGTAAGTTTATAAACATCGCCAACGGGTCTAAAGCTACTACGTTATTTTTGGAAAATCCTCAAGGCAAAGTCACAGTAAATAAAGAAGAAGCATTGAAATTCTTATCCACTTAATTTGGCCTTCGAGTGTAAGATTTATTTTTTATTTATTTCATCGAGCGCCAGGGCAACGTGGCGTTTTAGTCGTTTTGAATATGGCATGTTTAGGAGCAAGGATGCCAGCTCGGTAAGGTGCCTTGAGAGGTTATAGGCCTTTACAGACATCTTACCTCGTCCTTGACTATCCATTTCTTGTTACGAGCTATTTAATGAATCGCATTTAAATGAATTAAAAAATATTCTTACATTATGTGACATTTTAATTTATAATTTAAGTCTTGATTAAAAAACAGAAGGATGGGCAAAGAGACAAACCCCTTAACTTACCAGTACCACTAGTTTCTTATTGAAATCCAAACTTTAACTTATTAAAAACTGTTGATTTATCTCTATCTAAGAAATGAAGATTATTATAATATTAACAGCTACATGTTAATTTTTATAAGTTTTTTAAGTAATAAATGTTATAATTTAATACTTGTTTTATTTAATTTAATAAATGTTATTTACTAATTCCTTTCACATTTTTAAGCGTGTAATCCCTTTTATAGAATGAAATTTCTTAGCAAAGACATATATCTGATACTAGCTGTTGTGAGCGACTTCGACCGCGTGGAATTAAATAATATAGCTTATGTTATTCGGGGATAATGTAGCTTTCTAATGGTGAAAGATTTTTTTAAATCGGTCCAGTAGTTCTTGAGTTATTTCAATACATCAAATATTAGTATAGATACAGCATGATTCTAGACATATAGATCAACGGCTTTCTGGAGGTACTGGACCCCAATAGCTATCGTTTAAGCCCAAAGTATGTTCCGCGATTTTTTATAGTTTTAAAGTTATTTCAGTTTTGGAAAAATAACGCAAAAATCAGATTTTCGACATAAAGGAGACGGAAACTTGTGGAATCCCAATGTATAAGATATAAATAATAAGATGCGGCGTGGTCTAAAAAATTCATCATATTTTAAAATTTTAAAAAAGAGCATAATTTCTCTGCAGGAAATGTAGAAAAATGGGTACGATAGTTTTAGTCACATTATCGATTTAATTAATCGAATACAGAATTACTGAATACACTTCGAAAAGAACTTAAAGTATTTAAATGCACTTAAATAAGTAAAGTGTGTATTATAATGTATTTAATTACATTTTTAATGAAAGAAAACATTACAAAGGTTAAATAAAAAAAAATATTTTTTCATTGTTTTATTTCACTGGATTTCTAGCACAGATAAAAATTTTATATAAAACAGTACATACTAAGGATTAAAGAATATAAAGAGATTATAAAACAGTCCAAACGCTAAACATTGCGTATAAACTTACATATGGAAGCAAACGCTTAAAAAAAACAACAAAAAATTGTTTGAGTGCAAAGAATCGCATTATAAAACTGATTGCCGCATGCATATATTAACAAGTGTTTCATGTACATTCAATATTGAGCTCTATAATACGTACTTTTTGCATTATTCCGCGTAAATATACATTAAAAAATCATTTTAGAATTCCCATATATTGAAATATAACTGCGAATTTAGCTTTTGTACTAACATTCACCGGAAAGAATGAAATTTTTAATTAATATTATTTCTTAGCATCCGATATATGTATTATAGTTGAATATTAATATAATCGAGTATCAAACTTCGCAGTGAATGTGTTCCTTAAAAAATTGAATACAAATTTTATCAAAATATTATCAAACGGTAACAAGTTCTATACATTTATAATCTCTGAATTTTCTGTATACAATTTATCAAATGGGCCGAATGCAAAATCTCCATAATAATTTTGTCACAATTTTTTTTAGTGAAAAATCTAATATGTAATACTAATCGTGTCTAATAATATAATTGTAGCGTGAGTCAGTCTAGACATTGTCCTATCGTAAGCTAATACACCTAAATATAGCACACTTTCTACACCTACAAGCTAACGCTATACGTGAACCTCGCTCATTCGATGCACGGTTTTTTTTATTCCTCGTCAGTGTATTTCCATTATCGTAACCTTAGACTATTAATATATAAGACCGCTGGCCAGCGAGCCACCGAAAGGGACAAAACATGTAGGAAATGAATATTTCACTGCCTCTTTTACACCCTAAAACACTGTAGTGTTTCACCCCGCGTGCCGGTTTTTATATGGCAGCACTTCGGTATGACCAAAATGCCTTTTTTGTCAGCGTTTTATCACCATTTTTTTTAATATAAAAGTTCACAATTCTTATTGTAACACCATGTTTATGTGAAGTGACATTGCACTAATAGTTCACAATTTGTTTACAATAAGAATTGTTAACTTTTATATTAAAAAAATGGTGATAAAACGCTGACAAAAAAGGCATTTTGGTCATACCGAAGTGTTGCCATATAAAAACCGGCACGCGGGGTGAAACAGAAGATAGTGCATTCTATCTCGTTCTTTTACATTATATAGGAATAAGACCTTCTTTTTTCTTGTGTGAATGAGACAAGTATATCCAGCGGTCTATAGTCTTCTTTGTCTAAGATCGTAACAGTTTGTGACGAATTTTGAGTTTCGGATTTTAATTAATTTAATACATAATTTCAAATGTTTATAAATAAAATACAAAATAACATATTTTCGACTACAACAATCTAATGTACTTGTATACAATCATAATAAAGTAAATGCGATGTCGAATGTTTCAAGTTTTTAGTGTTTTTGAGTACGTTGACACTTATATTGACAATAGGTATATTGTCATCCCTTACATTCTCTTTCATAAAATAGAGACAATAATATGACAAAGTGTCATTGTAAACCCCACAGTATCGAAAAAAAAATATGTAGTTTACGATTACAATTATTTTTCAATATCCTTAGCAACTTAATACCATTTTTTATAGAGTTTCGGTAAATGGTGTAATATTACTGAATAAAAAACTAATAGAAAGAGATAATAAAGACTAGATAAATAAAAATGCGACAGTAGAAATAAATAAGGGCATTTTAATTTTTTTTTTTAATAAACTAAACGACATTTTTTGGGGTTGTAATTTTTTTATAATAAATTTTTTTGGTTAATTTTTCGTTTAGGAATGTGAAAAATAAGTACATAATATGGCACTGTGATTATGATCTTAGATATTTGAGCTTGGAATTATTCAATTCCACTTTTCTTGAGTGAATAAAGTCCGTTATGTAACTGAGTTTGTGAATAAAAAGTTTGTTTTTGCTTAATTTCATATGAAGAATGTTGTATGCAGCATGTTTGCTTATGCTTGATTTTTTTTATAAGTTTAAAATAATAAATCAATTTAGTCCAGACAAGAGAAACTGCAATATTTGTACTTAATATATTTATCACGATTTTAGAGTACTGATATTGTAATTCAAAAACGATTTTCACAATATACAGAACAACATGTTCGTTTCCAATATTGTACAATTATGTATTTTATATCTTATACTTGAATATATTAATTGCACAATTTTTTGCTGGATAAAAGTAATTATGTTATTATACATTTTCGTGATTTCATTGCAAATATTGGAATGAGTTAGTGTAGAATAAATTCTCTATTATATTTTAAAATGGAAGTTATTTGCAATAGTTAATGACTTCACTCATATGGACATTCCCTATATTTATTCCTTTTGTTTTAATTTCGTTAGTAATGTTATTAAAAATAACATAGAACATTCGTATTAATTTCGTGTATTGTAGTTGTGATACCGTTACATTATTTAAAATCTATGCTTAAATCGTAATATATCTATATTAAACCAATACTTGATACCGAATAAGGTATTAGTCGAATTAAATGTGTACTTTCAAATAAAGTGATTAAATTTCAAAGTTATAAATTAAAGGTGCGATTTCAATAGACGCGGCAGACAGCAGCAGTAATCGGCAAACTTTATTACTTCAATCTCCGTCTGCCGCCTCACAAAATATCATAAAAGTCAGAAGAATTTATTTCTATCACCGTATCTATTATACTTATACTTAAATGTTCTCACTTAGTCTTAAGCCGCGAGGTCAAATAAAATTCGAAAACAACCGGTCTACTAAAATATCTAGCAATAAATACGTCTTACAATACTAGAGAGCTATGATTTTAAGCTTAAAATATGTTTTAAGGCAGTCAAAATAAATGATTACATTAATATCGCATGTTCTTGTTAACAAATTACTGTTATTAAAGACCTTCAACATATATCAATAGACAGGGCAACACAAATCAAACTGTGAATTTTTATTTGATACCATGAGGTAACAAGTCCACGTTCACATTATTCTATAATCTTTGTTTGTGCCACTGACGATTTTGATTTTAAATTTGTAGAAAATGTTTGAAATAACCGCTCAAAAATTGAATTATTTATTTCTGACTATAAGTATAATTATTACCATGACTGTTTACTATTTGTAATTATACAAGTATAGTATTTTTTGCATAAGATAAGGGGGTAAACGAGCGGCTGGAACACCGAGGTGATCATCGACGCTCATGGACATTTGCCACACTCGTGGAACCGCAAATGCGTTGCCGGACTTTAAGGAATAGATACGCTCGCTTCTTGAAGGACCCTAAGTCGTAGCCGTTTGGAAATAACGCCGAGGACAGGCCATTCCACAACGCAGATGTATTTTTTTTTTAATTAATTTAGATATTTGTTAATAAAACAATGCGATATTATAGAAAAGAAAGTCTAAACATTAGTACAAAATATAAATACAGTCGAATACAAGGATTTTTGGCACGAGGAAGCTCGGGTTGGAGTCTTGCACGGTACCAGTACGCTAAAGCTAAAATGACTACATTAACGCTCGGGGATGAACGTTAAAATCAGATATACCGATAATTCAAAAAAAAATCTTATCACAGTTTTAAATAATATAAAATATCAAAATTGCACAAAATACCGTTTTGTTGTGTTATCGATTTTACTATAATAATCGATATAAAGTTTATCGATGTATCATCCCCGGCGCGAAGGAAGGTGTATGGAGGACATCTATCCGTTACGCCGCCCTCACTTGTTACCCTGAAATAATATTGTTGCTTTTATTTTTTTAATAACGTTATGTTTAAGAACTTTGTTAACAGTGTTAGTTCAGATAGGATCGTAAGTGTTCCGTTAATTATTGAATAGGGGTCTGACATGATAGTATGTAATTAAACAACATGTTTTAAACAGATTTCAACTTAATAACCTATGTTAAAAATGTTTAAGCGAAACTTTGCCCCTGACCTAGCTATAATGCGTTGTAGATCTTAGTGGGTATAAATAGGGGCATGTAAAAAAATATATTGAAAAAGTATATACCTGTGTTGTCCTATCTAATCATCTCTAGATACTTGTGCTTGTGCTTTGTGAGCATCTCTGTGACGGTGACCAGCTTGCGCAACGCCGGCTGCGACTTGCCCAGCGTCTGCAGCTCGCTCAGGTGCGACACGCAGATGTGGTGCAGTGTTGCCAGGTCCTTCGCTGTTATATCACATATGGATAGTCTAACTACGGCTTTATTAGACAAATGTCACGCAAAATACGGCGTTACGCCAGAGCAAAATCTCCGTTTTATGCGCGAGGCCCTAGTTCTAAGACTATGGGAAGAATTTACAAAAGCCACTCAAATATGTAAGAGCGTCTTACATTTAATTACACACTTAAACTCCAAATTCTACGGCGATCTCGTATTTGACACCACTTAGATTTTAGCGATGCTTAAATTTGAGTAGAACATTCGATCGTATGTGAGCTATAAACTTA
Source organism: Papilio dardanus tibullus (assembly GCA_013186455.1). Classification (NCBI taxonomy): domain Eukaryota; kingdom Metazoa; phylum Arthropoda; class Insecta; order Lepidoptera; family Papilionidae; genus Papilio; species Papilio dardanus. Next base: position 119,216 of record QDHC01006364.1, read on the forward strand.
AAGCCGATGTCTTCTTCCAGACTATTTACATCGGTGCAATATTTCATCGAGATCAAATGGAACGAACATCCATACATCCATCCAAACTTCCGCATTTATAATATTGTTAAGAATAAAGAGTCATTTTAATGATAGAGAATTTTTAAAATTTGTATACTTCATCGAAAAGATTTTCGAGTTGCCGATAAAAATGGTAATTTTGTTTCGGCATCACTCCGTTTTAACCGCGAACTCGGTCTAATGAAGCCGTAGGAAACAAATTATATCGATTACCTATATCGCAGTTATTATTAGTGTTAGAGGGCGTGGTGCCGGGGTCGGGCACGGAGCTGAGCTGGTCGAGGAAAGCGATCATTCGCTCTTTGTTCTTCAGAATGAATGGATTCACCACTTCCATGTACGGCTCCTAAAAAAAGATAAATAAATATAATAAAAACTAGTTGTCACCTGCGACTCTGACTGCGTGGAACATGGAGAAACATGTCCTGTGGGCTTACCCAACATGTTTTTCGATCGGCGATGTCGCTGATGGAATCGACAAAAATGTATGAAATTGACATTGACATTCGATTCATGTGGTTGTTACGTGTGAGATATCGAACGTCAATGTCAGTTTCATACAAATTTGTCGATTCCATCAGCGAAATCGCTGATCGAAAAGCATGTTGGGTAAGCCCACAGTACATGTTCTATGTCTGCAAAGTTTTATAGAAAATACCTTCAAACACCAATCCATAGTAACTTTCGCATTTTTATTAATAAGTTAAACCATTGATAAAAGATTAATTTTATATGAATTAAAAGTAATAAAAAAAATACCATTTCAAATAAATGTTTTTCTTTAAATTACGCAATCTTCTCTTTGGAGCATTAGTTAATTTTTGTCACAATTTTTATTTTATTCTTGCCACGTATTGTTACCTTTGCGCCGAATTCGACCAAATTGGCGAGGTTCTGCAGACACTTGGCGACCATGAGGAGCGAGCGCTGCGCGTGGGGCGGCGGCGAGCTGCTGACGAGACCCCACGCGCGCGGCTCCACCAGCGCCGGGCAGATCAGACGCAGGAATATAAACCCTAAATATTAAGTATATTTTACAATGAAAGTGGCATAAATATTAATACTTATTTTTATGCGTTTTTTTAGCTTACGGCTTTATTAGACAGAGTTTGCGATAAAAACGGACTAACGCCGAAGTGAATTCTCTATTCTTATCGCGAGCTCGGTCTTATGAAATCGTAGGGTAACCGACTTTTAAAAAGGAGGAGGTTGTCAATTCGTCTGTATATTTTACTAATATTATGTATATGCTACTATGTTTATGTAAAAAAGTGAACTCACTGTGGGAATAGGTGACACTGACACTGGCCGTATTTTTAACTCACTCAAGTATTCAAGACCGTCTTACGTGTTAAGTCTATGCCGTGGCGATCACGTTTAATTTTGACACCACTTAACTTTTAAGGGACGCTTAAATTTGATTGGCGTTTGAACATTGGGACATTTGTAATCATGATAGTTACTAACCTTACGGCTTCATTAGACAGATATCACGCAATAAACGGCCTTACGCCAAAGTAAAATTTCCGTTTTTTTGCGTGACATCGGTGTAATGATGCCGTAGGATGATTGTCTGTAGTGTATGTGGTGTACCGGAGACGACGCGCGTGCGCACGAAGCGCTCGGCGGGCCACTTGGCGAGCGCGGCGCGCTGCAGGCAGCCGCACACGTAGCGCACCGCGCGCGGGCACGACTCCGGCGTCAGGAATATTGAGTGCGTTATCTTTGTACATACACACAAACATATACTAACAAACCTCAATAAGCAAGAAATTCGGTTTAGAAACCACTATAAGCGAGACAAATATCGCGGTCCCTTGCATTATAAATACATTATAAATACTAAACATATGAGGAATAGAGAGATAGATGTTTCGCTGAAATATCTCCATAACTGATTAACGGTATTCGACATTTTGCACAGATGTCAGTCTGAAAGAATGGGCACATAGGCTACTTACTATATGTTGAAAGTTCTGCGCAGACGGAGTCGCGTGCGTCAACTAATGATATGTAAATATTGCCAAAGACGTACCAGAAATTTCAAATATTTATCTGCTACAATTAGAATAACTTTGTGACTTAAACGGTCGCTTTGTGTGGAAATACTATATTGAATTTATTTAACTTAGTTTCTTACTATACGGCTTCATTAGACCGAGTTCGGGGTAAAAACGAATAATATCCTTAAGCTTAGGTCCGTTTTATTGTAAATTCGGTCTAATGAAGCCTTATTAAGAGACAATTATATGAATATTATCTTTTTAAATTAAAGAATAGTGAAATAGGTTACCTGATCAAGTATCAAGAGTAGAAACTCTGCATTGTTGCATGCATCTTCGGGCGAGTCCATCTTGGTCGGGTTCAACTCCGCCGATTGCTTCGAGTCGATTAACTTCTGGACTGTCTCCGCTATCGCCGCCTGCGGACAAATTATTTATTTATTTAAACTTTAGCACAATTTTAGTACTTGGAGGACTTAATTAGTAAGATGAGTACGTCTATGAGTTTATCATATCAGAGAATGTGTGTTTATGAGAGCGTCGGTGGCTGAGGGGATTAGCTCTTGACTTGTAAAGTACAGGTCCCGAGTTCAAATCCCGCCATGTTGACCCGACGCTCTTAGGTGAAGGAAAACATCGTGATGCAACCTGCACATTTCGGCGAAAAAATTCAAAGATTCACGCTAAATACGCGCTAGTCGTGGAACTGTATGTCTGTGTGTGTACCTGGAGGAATGGTTTGCAGAGGGCGTGCATGTACTCGTCGATGACTGCGGTGGCGAGGCTGGCGGCGCGGAAGAGCGCGCGGTGGTCCGCCTCGCGCAGCACCTCCGCGCCCGCCAGCTCGCGCGCCAGCTCCGCGCCGCGCCCGCACTCGCTGAACGTCTGCAGGATCGCTGCACAATACACAACACTTTTTACCATTGCGATATTGCGTCGACGTCCGTTCTTATCGGGATCTCGGTCTAAAAAAACCTGAAGCATTATACATATAACACCAGTTCCAGCATGTAATTAGTGATATGTCTCCCCTGAGGGGCTCGGAGTCTACCCTAAATGTTGATTAGTCCATAGTTGACCACGCTGGCCCAGTGCGGGTAGATCGACAACTTTTAATAAACATTTTATTTTCATATTTTCCTTTTTATTTAGTAGGAAGAGATTGACTGTATATGGGGAATGGGATATTTTACAAAGTATTTAAGCAGTAGGCCAACAGTTTTATACATGTGTTTTTTGAGTTCTAACGGCATTCCAATTAAAAAAAAACATCTATTATGAGAGCAAGGAGAAGAGAGAGAGAGAGAGAGAGAGAAGAAATAGAAGAGAAGGTGAAGAGAAGGAAAAAATATCAGTTTTTCCATTTTTTTATTATGTTCCTGAATATATCATCCTATCAAAGTACATATACTTACATGTAGCCAACGGTTGCCTGTCAGCGCGGCACAGCTCCGCCAGCGCCTTGACCGCGGGAATGCCGGGCTCCAGCAGCAGCTGACGGAGGGGATTGTACTCTTCACGAGGCATTACTAGCTCTTGTATGTATCTAGAAACAATAACTCTAACGTGACTGACTGACATAGTGATCTATCAACGCACAGCCTAAACCACTGGAGAGATCGGGCTGATATTTAGCATGAAGGTACTTGCAGCTAAGAAAGGATTTTACGAAATTAAAACCCTGAGCGTCCGAAATGGAGGTTTAAAGTTTAAATGGACCCACGCGATTTCTTTATCAGAATTGCGTGAAAATTGAAATGAGTACTCTTCAACACGAATAAATAACTTTGCCATTCAAGAATTTTACAAATGTTTACTTTGGGGACAAAAAAGGGGTATTAAAGTTCGAATTCAAAAATATTTTTCACAGTGTAAATACGAGTCCTAGAGACTTGAAATTTTGCTAAGGGGTTTCTATTATTATTTCAAATTTATTTTCCACGCGGACGAGCGCTAGTGTCAATTAGTACTACGATACAAGTTACTGAAGTTTACCTGATACGAAGCCTCAAAGACCCCCATTCACCAATCGGTGTCATACCGGCGAGCGGATACCACTCTTCGACTTCTTCCCCATTAGCTAGATTTGCAAGCTCTATCGTCAATTCCGCCACCTTAAATTATTTCATATTAGTTAAAAAGTATTCCGAGAATAGAAATACAAGTAAAAATGTGTAAACTTACCTCAGACTCTTTACCTCGTTTCCCTGTGTTATGTACTGTGATCGTGAATGACGTCACATCTGGAGGTACATCGCTAAAAAAATAGGATATTTTTTAAAAATACCTACTTGGTTTTGTATGAAAATATGATTTCTAACGTTATGGCTGTATTAGACCTCTGTCGCGATAAAAACGCTGATTTTGCTTTGGTGTAAAGCCGTTTTTTGCGAGACATCGGTGTAATAAAGCCATAGGGTTACTACAATAAAATTTAAATGCGAAAGTTACGAAATATGTTTGAAGATAACTCTGAAACGGCTCAACAGATCTTGATGAAATTTAGCACTGATGTAGAACAAAGTCAGGAAGAACACTTAGGCTAATTATTATGTTTTGAAGTTTGCGAAGACGAAGTCGATGGCAATAGTTAGCATGCATTACCCTACAGTTTCATTAGACCGAGTTCGCGATAAAAACGGATTTACGCCGTTTATGTCGCTAAATCGGTCTAATGAAGTCGTATATGATTACTTACTCGAATATAAACTCGTCATCCCAGTGCGGGTCGGGTGAGGGCTTGGCGCGCGTGCGGGCGACGGGCGCGGCGCCG
>QDHC01006364.1:124408-200843 GCA_013186455.1 Papilio dardanus tibullus
GTTATGTCAAAATTCGAGCTCCAAGCGGCAAAATTTTCGATATGAGCTACGAGTGAAATATCGATGCGGAACGCGTTACTAGCTATATACGGAAGTTAGTTATATGGGCTCGATTTCCCGTAACCTCATAATTAGCGCGTATTTAGCATCATCTTTAAAAGAAATCTAAATTTGTAGATAAATATACGACATGTTTAGATATCTATTTAACAACTCTTTGCACCATCGAGACTCCGTGTACTAAAGAATTAAATAAAATATACCGCTTAAGAAACTGGCATCAGATGATTGATGACATGCCATAACCTATAACACTACGGCTTCATTGGACCAAGTTCGCGATAAAAACGGAGATTTTGCTTCGGCGTAAGGCCGTTTTTGCATGACATCGGTTTAATGAAGCCCTAGAGTTATAGTAACCGAGAACAGAAATAGAGCAAAGCAATATCCAGAAGTGATACCTTGCACTGGTGCCTGGCCTGCTGCGGCACGCAAAGCGGGCGCAGCGCGTCGAGCCAGGCGCGCTCGTCCGCGGGCGAGGCGGCCGCGAGGAACGTGTGCGTGGAGAGGCACGGCAGCGCGCGCTCCACCAGCTGGAAGCAGAACTCGCGCTCCCACAGCGACTCGTGCACCTAAAATATACACAAATCACTAAAAATGGCATACAGACCAACATCTATAAGCGACAGTCATTCTATGGCTCTGACAAGCTTCCTTAATATGCAAGAAGCTCAGATAAGTCAGAAACCTCTATAAGCGAGAGTGCGTGAAATATGATTTCAACACCAAATTATTCGACTAACGACAAAAAAAAAATAAGAAAAGAATAATAATATGATTTTCCAGTAAACAGTTAATTAAGTTTTAATCCATAATACAACTTTCTATACATTAAATATGATCTATATTTAACACTTGTCTTTGTTAGTAATAACACACCTGATACAAGTAAGCACAAGACAGATCTATCAGTCCTTTAGGCTTGGTCCTCTTCGGAGAATCATAGAAGTACAGATGAGTATCAGTTCCCTCTTGCAACAGAACGAAGTACAATGCCTTCCATTTCTTAGCGGCTTTATCTGATTTCTTATTCAAATATCCTTGATGCTTAATTCCTTTCATTTTCTTCAGACCTATCTGGTCTCTGCACTCTCGGAGAGTCGCGTAAATCTTTTCCGCGGCCGCTCCTGTTGTGTTTTGTTGCGGTTCGATATGATGACCTTCGGCTATCAACTGTTTGAAAAAAAAAAGTATTTATTTACAAAATTGTATTTAGTCTGTATTATCCGTTAGAGGCAACTGATTGACGATATCTATATAGGATATTGTAATGATTTGTTATCTGTAACACTCCGGCTAAGACCGATGTCAAGCAAAAAACGACCTTACGCTGAAGCAAAATATCGGTTTTTATCGCGAACTCGGTCTACTAAAGCCATAGGGTAACACTTCAGCGCTAGTGATTGCATATTGTAATTTTAGATAATGCACACTTTACATGAGTGCAATCCTTTTTGCTTTATTTTCATTTCTTAGTCAATAATTTTATTAAAAATTATAGGGAATTCTATGAAGTTGTTATTAAAATATAACAAAAAGCAAAGTACATATAAAAATAGCCATTCAGTTTCTCACATAAGTCAGTAATATAGGTGGTACTTGTTATAAATACGTCAGAAAATTTAGTGTTGGTATAAGGAAACTATTGCTTGTAGGTACGTATGTTTAGGTAAACAGTATCAAGTATGTAATTTCGGTACATTAAAATTAACATGCGCAGACACATGTAGATAAGAGCTATTTTAAAAAAATCTTTTAAATATAAAATATTTACCGGTTGTCCCAAAGTATGTCCTTCAACAATTTGCTCCTTTCTATATCGATTGATGACCGCATCGAGACATTCGAATACTCTTCCACCCATGAGATACCTGACGCCCTTCTTCTCTATCCTGAACCTCTGTATCTGGTTGTTAATGTGGAAGAACAGGGAGTAATCCCCGGGCGAGTTGTCCGAGGGTCTAACGAGGAAGCTACCGGGTCCTGCCTTCACCAGCATATCCACAGCTTCACTCTTGGTACAGTTCGGATGGAACCATGAGAATACTGTGTTAGGATCGATAGCTGGATCCAAATCCTCGACCAACTCCCTGAAGATCATACCTTGTTCTCCCGTGCTGTTGAACATTTTATATTAAGATCTAAATTCCCATAAATTACAATACTAATAAGATTCTTATTTGAAAAAGATGTGTTTTTCATTATGATTTTTCAAAGTTGTAAAGTTAAGCACGTCTAGTTTTCATTATGTTGCCTAATTATAATTTTGTTATAAGTTTTATTTTAACATCGGCGAATAAACTGCAAATTAAAAGACTAGAAAAAATATTCATACAACTTGAACGGTATTTAAAATATAAAAAATGAGAAACTGCGATTACGAAATATGGATGTAAATGAAACATCGATATCCTTACAAATTACAACATTTACAGCTCCGTCCGCCTTTTATATTAATTATGTGTGTAAATTACTGCAGTAATATTTATTTTTCCTGCAATTTATCCATATAGTATTCATCATTATTTTATATTAAAACTTTACTTCATATAGGTAATTCTAACACTCAATATAACAGTACCTACTATAAAAGTTTATAGACTTTTAGCTAAATTTGCACCAAAGAACAATCTAGTATCGAGTCACAAACATAGTTCTTCATTATTCTGTTTCCTTTCTTTACAAGAGTTATTTGTCTGTGGGTGTCCACTTGAAATATTAATGTAAAACATATTGTCACCTCTCTTCCTCTTGTTGCAAATATAAGGATAACACGAGGCATATTTTTTAAAATCTATACTAATATTATAAAGAGAGAAACTTTGCATTTTTGTATTTTTGTTTGTATTGAAATAACTCAAGAACTACTGGGCCGATTTCAAAAATTTTTTCACCATTAGAAAGCTACATAACCCCTGAGTAACATAGGCTATATTATTTATTTCCACGCGGACGAAGTCGCGCACAACAGCTAGTATTTAAATATTCGGCAATAGTATTTCATAGATGCACGTTGTCATACAACTGTATACAACTCACCGATGCGCCGTGACCCACAGCCAACCGTCGCCCATATCGTTGTGCACGAAGAATATGTCACCCTTTTGGAACGTCAGCTCGTCCGTGTCCGGCATCTTCGTGTACGGCAGTATTGCTACCACGCGCTGATTTACAAAAAATATAACTTTTTTTATATTAATAATATTCACAATACATTTCCTCAATGGCAAAGGAAAACTACCTGGAGAGGCCTTTTAAATCTCTCTGAAATGTTAAACATAACATGAATTCCGTTTTTGATTCACTGAGGTGATGTCTTAGTGTAGAATTATTATATTACCTGTATACTAAGGAACTTTCTTAACAGTCAATTAACAATTATGAGTACAGCAGTTAGTGGTTTTTTTACTTTTTATATGCAGTTTTTTTTTATTAAATTCTACTTTTTGCGGTTACCTTTTTATCATTGACAGGTTCAGGAGGTGGAACGGGTTCCACCAGTCGCTCTCTCTTTAGCAGGTCAGAGCAGTGGCTATAGAAGCCCACCAACTCAGTTAAGGAATCGAACTGCCGACCGCCGATGTAGTAGTCACCACATACCGCTGTGATTCTGGACAAATTCATTGTTTTTATATATATTTTTTAACGGATTTCCAACAGAAGGAGGCTAATTAAATTAATAGCTATTTATTTAAAATAGATGTGCATAAATAGGAAAAAAGTGTTTCATTAGTCACTTTTTCAATTTACCTAAAATGATTGATCCCAGTTCTTCCCAAATAACTCAATACATAAGAGCCTGGTTTTCTGTCACTTTCACGTACTGAAAGTAAATAAAAAAATAAGAAGATTTGCAAGAATTGTAGTAAACATAAATATGGTATTTATCAAAAGAGTTTGGGTCAGGTAAGCATAACAATAATCTATACTTATATTATAAAGAGAGAAACTTTGTATTTTTGTTTGTATTGAAATAACTCAAGAACTACTGGGCCGATCATAAATTCTTTCACCATTTGAAAGCTCCATTATTACCGAGTAACATAGGCTATATTATTGCACGCGGACGAAGTCCTGCACAACAGCTAGTCGATCATAAGTAGGAACTCAATTACATTTTCGTCATCTACACTAATATTATTAAATTACATTTTTATTGATATATTGACCATAAAATAGTATGTAATCTAACATAGTGGTATGTATGTGATCAAACAATATCCAATTCATTTGCGACAGTAATAATCATGAATAATCACTATTGATTACCATGGGAACACAATGTTGCATATACATTACCTATTGTTACAAATATAGGGCAAGGTGAATATGACAAGAATAAACCTAATAAAAAAAGAATGATATCAAAATGTACTTTATATTATTGACTTAAAAATGATATTTAACAAAGAAATTATGATAAAGTAAATTATGTAAAGACTCTTCTTATATGTAATACTCTTATATCAAAATTGCCAATCCTTATGAAGTCAATTTAGGCTGTAATTTGATGATGGTTTTACTATGGTACTACTTATTAAAACTTTTGTGAGATTATACACTAATTAATTAACCACAGCATAACTTGGTCCTTCAAGGTGAGTGGGGGACCCCCAATGGGTCTGAAACTAGTTGGTACCGACCCCAAAATAAAAGTGAGTTAAGCTGTGTTTAATTAATTATGGTACTACTTACAATATGTACAAATTATATACCTAGGTAGCTCCCTTGCTTGCTTGCAGCCCAGAGCCTTTCCTCTGAGGTATATCTGTCCAAGCGACCGTGGTACCATTCTGATTCTGGCGGGGCCAGCACTGCCTGGCGTTCACCTGTACAATTATTTAGTTGTGACAGTTCTTTACTTTTACTAGAATTAGTAATGTAATTATCCTTTATATGTGTATTAGTTTAATGAATAAATTTAAGAAATATGTATAATATGTATAGTAAGAGTTCTAAAATTTTGAGATTTAAAGTCGGCTACAGGCGCTCAGTTTTTACAGTTCGACTGCACAGATGTGTATGCGAAGCTAGGAACTGTACAATACAACTGTGCAGTATAAATCGATGTGTGTACATCAGTTTTAACCGCACAGTTTAAACTGTACAGTTAATAAATAAATGATCTTTAACCCGCTTTAGTTTACATTTTAACATGTTTAGTGGTAATGAGATACTTATAATCATAACAAATAGTAATGACAGAAATAGTTACTCTAATATAAATAGAACAAAGATAAGTGATAAGCACAATGTGCATTTAAAATTATAAAAGGTACAGGGAAAAAGACAAAGAAATAAAGCAAATGCTAAAACAACGCGGGGAAACGGATGTATATTCAACATATTGCTGGACAACAATCAAAATCTTAACAGAATTATTTAAGACAAATTTTAGTAAAAATACACAATCATATTAGAATAACTTACCATTGGTACTAGGGCCATCTGCTTCGTCCAACTCGAGATCTGCAGCTAATTCAGCTTGATCAGCACCACCGTCTTCAGATTCGGTAGACGGAGACCCTAACTTATCCTTTACAGGGGGTCCGATAGGCGCCCCCATGGCGCGTATCAAATCAGCCATTTTAGATGGTGCTACCTTAAGTACTTAAATGCGCAAATAAAAAAGTAATGACTCACACATTATTCATCGACATAGTAATATGAAATTTATAAGATATGTGTAACGTGTTTACAGCCAATATTTTAACCACTACCTATCAATTTAGGTTCATTGAAAGAAACGCAAAAAGAAGAATCAATCACTTATAAATTTCTGAGCGAATATGGTAAATAATCTTTAAGGATAATGCTTTAATGTAATTATAATTTAAATTTAAGATTAAAACACTTATGTATCGGTACGCCCGTCCAATAATTACATACAAAAGTCAAAGAGTATGACAAAAGTTTATATAAAAGTCATACAACAGATTAAATAGATATGTTGAATGTCAAATTGGTAAACCACAGATAAAAATTAATGAAAAACATGTCAATGCCATGTTATGAATATCTGCAAGGTATCACGAACATTTAGACTTTATTCAAAATATTGTGAATTAAATATAAACTACGTACTTGAAACAGAATGAGCTAAGACTTAGACTGAGCTGGGATATTTTACAACAATGCCTGAACAATAGAATACGCGCGACGCGGCAGCGCGATGATTTCAAAAGAGTGGTAAAAAAATATCAACTTAAACGTAAAAAATTCTCGTAGTTAACTTTATTCATAGATGCATGAAAGATTTATAGTCTTTCTCACGTAAATTAATTTATTGACATTTTTTTTAATGCAAAGATCCTCACATTAAAAAGGCGCGAAGTAGAGTAGTCTGAGATTTGTCTCAAAAGATATGCACATTAGCCCTCTTTCTCTTTACAGTCATTTCTAATGAGAATAGGAAAGAATGAGAATTGATCAGGGGAGCGGATGGTCGAGGAAAGCGTATTTATTCCCTGTTCTCTTCATTATTAATAAACAGCATGCAAGTTATATCTTTGTTGTCGCATATACTGCAGCACTCAATTCATATTTTAGCGATATTTTTTTTTTTAAAACTTAGTAAAATTCAATAAAACAAGATTAGAATTGTTAACATTTTTATTGGGAGGCGAAACGAGCAAAGTTCAGGATAAAATTTTAATACAAATCAATAAATTGTATTACATACACCTCACAAATCGTCAAGTCAATCTATTTAATTATAGTAAGATTACAGTAACATGAACAAGAATACATATACATATAACAAATCTTTATTTTACAATACACATAGACTCGCAGTAACAGTTGTCAATGATAAACTCGGTGTCGGTTAAATATTTCTTCTAAGAATCTTATTTTTTACGACTACTAGAAGTTTTGAAATATATTTTTGGCATTTTTTCTTAATGTGACGAAAATGTTCAACTAAAATCTTCGTTTCGAAATATTTGTAAATGCATTCTGTCAACACCAGGGCCGCGTGGTAACCACTCACTTAAAATATTTCGTTACTAAAGGATCTAGGTTCGAAACAAAACCGACACCAAATCACCTTCGACTATTTGCTACTTTACGTTCTCTTTACAAAACGACATCGAGTAAAATATAAACACTTTCAACCGCCAACCAGCTAGAGAATGTTTAAGAGTTATTAAAATATTTATTACAACAACAAGTAAGCCCAATGTATGGAAGGATAGCGTTTGAAGAACTGAGCGTCTGGTTAAATATGTTTTTTTTTAATTTGTTTAGAAAGCAATGGCCGCTCGCCGCCGTATGCACATTCCAAATACGCATAACACTGAAACACTCTTTTAACATCGAAAAATGTTTTATTTGCTCAAATACTTACATTAAATAGACACTTGAAGATAGAACGATTACTATATGAACTTACATAATACGCCTAACATTAGATCTAGGTATTGTCTTTTGTATGCCAGAAGTGGTAAAATGGGGTCCATCGTGAAACGATCTTAATTGGCAAAGTATTGAACTTCAATGTTAAATGTTAATGTTGACATTTTTATTTAATTTGACATAAAAATGTATATGAAATGGTAATTAAAATAACGTTAGCAACCCCAACAGCTGCAGCACATGTATAACATACGCATACATTCAATGATGATGATGAGATACAAAAAACGCATCTAAATCATTATATTTGATTTATCACAATGACATTTAAATTACATTTTTCCAATAATATACATCAAACATTAATACGCCATCATCTCTGGCAAGATTTAACAACTCGCACCTCCCTCTCTTGATAAATATATCGTTACGTTGTATACATTCATATAAATACCCGCAAAGATATAACTATAAATTCTAATCTCATACAAACTAGTTACTCCGTAATACTAAATCAAACACGGGAACAAGATTCTATTTTAATTGATAAAATTAAAATATATACGTATTTAATTAATATTTTTTGGTGGCAGGACAAAACCGAATATTACAATAAATATTGTAAAATAAAACAATACTAATAAAATGTATTGTTTAAAATGTCATCATTAAAAATAATGCTGACAAATCAATAAATGCATCATGCAATCATTTTCAAAAATTTTGCGCATTCACTTGCTGTCTTTGATTCATGTTTGGCCATAGACCTTTAAATCCTTACATCTTTAATTTAACCCAAAAAAGTAAAAATGTTTAATAATAAATCAGTACACGGAAATGACGTATTTCATCATATACTTTACTTAAGGAAAAAAAACTGTTTTCATACGTGTAGTCTGGTGTAAGTACCGACTTTTTACGGGCCCTAAACTAGTACTATTCATCCTGTGGAAAGACCCCGAGGGCCCGAAATTAGTCGTTATTTAACGCATTTACACCCGACTAAGCGAAGTTTAGCAATTATTAAATTTAATGTCTCAATGAAGCTAATAATTATGTTGTACTATTTTTAGGAATTCTGCAAAAAAATCTATATAGGTTTTAATATTCATGGTGCAGTTAATTTATAGTTTTAACCGGCATTACTTTGTTTTAATTCAAATTATAAATATTTTGAAGCTATTTAAAAAAAACGTTTAAGATTAGTACTTTTATTATGAATGGAAAACCACTGAAGGGAAGACAAAGTGTCTACAGATTTTTTCTATGTTCTGGAATATTTCAGTTAAATGACTATATTAATTATAGATATTGAGCTTTGAGCGACGGATAGATACAAATGTAGTTATTTGTCATTTTAATACTGAATCATAAATATATGGATACTATTTAGAACATCGATACAAACAACAATACTACTTATTTCTGGCTAACGAAGAGGTAACTATTTCCAAAAATTTTTTTTATGTTAAAATTTTATTATAATGAATTTAATAGGTGATTTTAAAATTGAACTTCATAAATGAACTACATAGTGATTTTGAGATAGGCAAAAACAAATTGCGCAGTGAAATCTCAAGCGGTAGTCATTGACAATAGTGGAATGAATATGTACGGTGGGTCTTTGTGTGTTTACATGTTGGGCAGCGGCACGGTCACCTGCACGTAGCTGATGGGGAAGTAGCCCGTCTTGCCGTTGACAGAGCCCTCGAACCAGTTCTCGTCCACTTTGGTTATCAACGTGATCACGTCGTTTTCCTGAAGTGTTACAACAAATTGCGATTTATTCCTTACTTCTAGACAAATTATAAAAAAAACGACAATGAAATGGAATAAAGGATGAAGACTCAAACGGATAATCGAGGGTCTAATTTTAAGTTAGATAAGCACGTCGTTGAATATTAAAAACGCGTCTAAAATGTACCTTGAATCCCAGCTCTCCAGGGTTCTCTGGTTCGAAGTCATAGAGTGCCGTGCAGCAAGGGCCCTTCGCTGGTGCCATGGGGGTCCGTGCGGGAGACTTAACCGGCGACGGTAGCGGCGATGCTGAGGTGTTCACTCATTTTATAATAATACCGTTACATTTGTGATTGTTAAACTCCACAAGTAGTAGGCATTTTGCAAACATGGACATAGAATTTACAATGAAGCCAAATCGATATTAAAGCTACGTTTTCATATTTTAATTAATTGGTATACTATTAAAGATTCAATATCTTGTTTAAATAAGTTATAAAAATACTTTATTTTTAATTTCCAATTGGGGTCATTGGATAACATAACGCCAACTACTTGAGGAATTGTATTTAAATAAAAAAAAAACAACGAATTACATGCCATATAGCAATTTCAGTACCCAGAATGAGTTTATGATTGAATTTCATGGACGTTACAAACTATGACGGGCCTAATGTAACCATAAAAAGCCACAAATCCAAACAACTAACATTTGTACTCTAGATCTATAAGCATATCGAAAGCGAACAAATCTGTTTAAGCAAATAAGTTATTTATTTTACGTATTTTAATCGCAAACCGAACGATATTTTAAAATATAAGTCAGAAATTAATAAGTCAATGATTATATGAATAACACTGATAATGCATCGTGATGAATATATTCTACATAAGTCAATGGAGTGTACAGACAAACAAGGATGTCTAGCCCGATGAGAGGCGCTGTTATCGGTCGGTTCTGACCCTAGGGCTTCATTACACCGAGTTCGCGATAAAAACGGAACTTTTGCTTCGGCGTAAGGCCGTTGTTTGCGTGAAGCCCTAGGGTGACAGAAAAAATGTGGACCTACGACATGGTTATAGAAAACTGCATAAAAGGAGGACGCTATTGAGTTATCGTTATTTAGTTTCACATATACCCACCGGGTCAGATAACTTGTCCGTCTATAATTAATTTCCCCATGATATATGTTGGACATGCATTGTAACAGACGTTCAGCAATTATTCAGCTACGTCATACCGCAGAGATATGTATAATGAAAGCCGCAATACGAAATTAAAATAGCACAGAGAAGAGATGGTAGAGAATCAGATTTAATTGATGTATTCGTTGAGTGAAGTAAAATACTGTTTTATATATTCATGTTGCATATCTTAGAGTATAGATTATAAGTTTAATTCATAGAGTTATATCAAAACCTATCCTAAACAAGAATACTAAGAAAGTGTAACCTATAAAATATGTATGTATTCTACGTGTTCTACAAATAGATAATAATGCATTAATATTACTTAATATCTATTGTATTTGTTTGTTTTATTGAAAATGATATTTTGCCATAACAACATATAGCGTATAAAACATCGAATTGTTTTTAAACAGCTGCGTGCGTCTGAGTTTTTATGTATGTATGTTTTATGTATGTAGCTAACATGAAGAATTGTAAGTCTAATTTCGTAGAACAGGACATTTAGCGTATTTTTGAACTATGTATGAATGTGTTTTTGTGTGTGTGTATGTTACCCTGGTTGGAGCGAGGCGCGTTGCCGCCGCCCGGGAAGAGCTCGAGGTTGGAAGGCGGCTTGTGGTCGGGGGAGCCGGCGTGCGAGCCCCCTTCTCCACGACGCAAATAAATAAACATTCCAGCCTCAGTTCACCATACAAATATCCCTTTACGAGGACCTAAGTTAGCTAAACTACATTCACTTGTTATTTTAGACTTTTTCGTGTACGTAATATATGTGAATGTTGCTACTGTTTCAGTGTTAAACTGAGACAGAAAATCTTTAGAAACAGACGGAAGATACACCAACGAAATTCTACAATTTCCAAGGAATCGAACTACAACATTTATTAATTTTCTTTTTTACTATTTAATACAGAGAGGGTACGAAAAGAAAGAATTTACACAATTTCTAAAAAAGTAGTAATATTTTTAAAATTCTTTGTTTTCGCAATGTGACACAGATAAATAAAACCTTAAACTAGTCGAGGGATTGGGAGAGGAAAGGATAACGGAATCTATAAAGTCTTCTGTAGACGGACCTGAAAAAGTTTCTAACTACTCCTGCGACACCCGACATAGCCGTGAAACGTTGATTAGAAAAAGCAAAAAAAAAAATTTTTTTAATAAACAAAGAAAATTGTAAATCTGAAATACTTGAACTATTATTAACTACTGTTCTGTGAAGTGTTTCCTTGAAAGGGGCAATATTTAGTACGTGATATTAGTAATTTAGTTATTATTAGTTACTGAAGAATTGTTTGCGATGTAAATTATATGAGAGTGAGGTGGTTTGTAAGGCACGTGTGTGTCAGGTGAACCTTCACCAAGCTGGCGGCGGTGCGAGACATCTCCATCAAGCGTGTAATCCCAGCGGCCAATAGACAACATGTAATATTTGACTTTGGATATCAAATTACATATTTAAAATAGTGAATTTATACAAGGCTACAAAATAATAATAACTTGAATATTTTTACCTTTATCTGCAAAATATTATAAGCAAATTTTTTATGACAATTCTTTGGCTTTTAGTATAATTGTATTCATGTAAGTATGTTGTAAATGTATTTGAGATATAAATTTTTTAAATTACCTTAATGTAAGGACTAGAAAAAGTAAACGAATAAAATGTAATAATCTCGATAGCCTCGTCTAAATTAACTTCGAACCCAAAAAACATGTTCAATTATCCCTTCACCGAAGTCAAAACGTTTCCAAAGTCAAAGAAATAAAAACAACAAAAAAACAGCAAATAAAATGAATAATTCACCTGTCCAGGGATCTTTGCCGTTGTATTGCCGGGGCGCCGGATGAGGTCTGAAGCCTAGGGCGGGTCTGGACATGGAGCGGGGCTCGGGCCTGAAGTCGGACTTGAAGTCGGACCTGAGCTCGGGCCTGGGCTCGGGGCGGGGCTGGTCCCAGGCCCGGAGGGGGTCTGCGCTGAGGTCGCCGACGGAGGAGGAGGGCGGGATGTGGTTGCGGGGGCGGGACAGACTCTGCGTGGAACCGTACCGCCTACCGTTGTTTAGATCGTGCACGCCCTCGATGTGAAGGTCGGCCAGCGTCTTCGGCACGAACTCCATCTTCGGACGGTTCACCGCTTCCTCTTTCCTACAAGTTTAAGAGTTACGTTTTACAATGTCTTGCTTTTTAATGTACATATTATAATGATAAATTTGTAAAATGGTAGAGTGGTTATTCCAACAATGTTTGCAATTAAATTTATCTTACTTTTCCATGAGAGTGGAGACGAGCCCTTTTAATATCTCGGTGCATTGTTGGTGATACTCCAGAAGGCCTTCCGCGAAGAAACTGAGCTGCGCCACTTGCTCCACCTATCGTGTCAATACCGCAAACAGTCAAGGAAGGAATTTAAAGTTTATACAAACTTGAGTAGAACAAAGTGACTTACATCATTATCAAGTAAATTGAACATGCCAATCTGAGCCAGTTGCAGCGACTCGGCGAACTTTTCCTCGGCCTGTCGGATCTCGTCGTCTGCAATGTGAGCACCTGATGTACGCTCGCCACACACAACACCGTGGCAAAAGGCTCACAAAAATGGTCAACAAAAAAACAAAATGAAAAACGAAAGAAAGAAATACAAAATAGCTTAATAATAAATTACAAACAAAACAATAACGTAAAGGTTAAATTATGGAAACAGCGATAAAGAAAAAAAAAAGAAAAACCAAAAATACAGACCAAATGTTGAAAACAAAACCAGGCACACAAATGCGTAGAATGGAATCGGCGCGGACGCAGGTCAGGAATATGGAAGAGAGGGGCGGTACATATAGAGCACAGTATTAATGTCACTTGCGTGTCGTAATTAGTTCATCTCTAGCATTGTATCTACTGCCACTCCAACATACCCTGCCTTGGCATTCCGCCACCGGGACTCATATAAGGGCTGACCCTACCTGATCCTTGATATAATGAAATAAAAGGGAAACTTAAATTACGAACAATAGTATTCAACACATTTTTTTAATAAATTCACAAAACAATGCAGTAATAGGTATAAAACACGTAATGATAATACCAAAGAACGTTTACTTAATGGGAATCAAACTTTGCTCACTTTACAGAGAAAAAAAATATATACAAGTTCTGAACAATTCGACTGGTAAAGTGATTTCTAAATTGCAACTTTACATGTAATATTTGTAATTATAAGACAAGAAGTTACTCGTAAGAATAATATTCATAGATTGCAATATGATCATAGTATTATGAAATAATCACCTTTCGCCTGCCTGCGGCGTTTGCAGTCGAAGTCAAGCCGACGTCCCTGCAGTTTCTTCCGGTGATGCTTACAATGAAGAAATTGAATATTATTAAATAACATACGAGTATTTAGATATTAAGAAATATCCATATAAACAAATTAAAATCTTTGCAGGTCATCTACAAGTTCAGTCTAGGGACCGACCAGGTAAGAGCCCTCAAAGGAAACTAGGTAATTCATATTATCTCACTTAAGTTTTAATCTATACTAATGTTACAAATAGGAAAGATTTGTATTTTTGTCAGAAATTACGAAATTCTTTCATCGTTAGAAACAGACTTAAACAGACTACAGCTAGTCATTTCATAAATAATGTTTTTCAATTGAAACATACCATAACTTCTTTAAGGTCTTTGGTCTGTAAATGATGTAGGGGCTCAAGGAAGCTCTGCTTGATGTTGTCATCGAGAGAATATTTCACGTCCGCCATTTGCTTTAGCGCCTCGCCCATCTCAATCATACACTGAGCTGCAATAAATTCGAGTATTTTTAATGGCTTCATACGGGCTTCTGTCTATGTATAAATTGCCTTTTCTAGTGATGTATTATTCTGTTCTAAGACCTTACCGAAAACAGTGTCTTCGCCTAGTTTCTTCCCGTAGAGCAGCATGCAGTCGCCGAGAACGCCCTCCGGTTGAGGGTAGGTGTTGCTCTTGGCTTGGCCGCTCAGTTTGCTGATGCCTTTCACAGCGGCCATCTTCGCCCGCGCCGTGGGATTCGGTTGCAGGAATTCTTTTGTTTTCGTCTGTAGCTCTTCTACCAGCTCGCATGTTACATCTGTTTTCTATCAAAGATGTCGACAATAATTAATTCAAGTAACTTTAAAATATAAATATAAATATGGAATATTAAAGTATTTTCTTTAATATTATTTTAAAGTCGACTTGAAGGTAGGCTTCTTTTATAAATAACATTTGTATATTTATAGAACAACCTTTACTATTAGTGGTAAGTCAAAACTACTTTTGAATTTATTTAATAATATCACAATGTAACTCTTTGATAAATGTAGACAATAAATGTTAGTATATTTTGTGTGCATTAACAATTTTACATTTTCATCAGGCATAAAAGCTGTGGAAACACTTTTAGCGTACGCCTTTGTAAAACAGGTCACATTAAAGTATTCTCAGCTCCGTTGGTACACTTAAGATCCTTGTGAAAGCGGTAAGTTTTACAGAAAATATAAGCCAAGACATTTTCTGTCTAGCTACATAAATATTACATTTTATTTGCACCATACTTTCTTAAAATTATGTTTTTTTATCAACTCTATTACGTTTCTTGAAGGTAAAAGTTTATAAAAATGGAGCCCCAACTACTTTTACGCGTTATTTTACGAATGGTAAATTGATTTTACTTTTATAGTGGGTCATTTTTGTACATTTTACCGGATATAAGGTACATTTGTCTTAATTTTAGTGCAGTTATCTCGTTCTAAATCTAAAGTAAGAGTCTTCTTTAGTGACTAACTCCGAGTATGGCAGTAAGCGCTCGCGCAATCAAATCTACATATGAAAGGATTCTGAACATTGCTACGAATACGCTATGCATCTTGCGTGCGGCTCTTTTCATTATCTTGTAATCCAATGAGAGAGCATGTCGGCTTTGTATTTATAATTGTATAATTATAAATAACTATTAATAAAAATATACATACTCTTTCCATTTCCACGAAATCCAAGTCCAGCTTCGTGCCTTCGGCACCTCCCATTTTTTCTGTGACATACTGAAATAAGGAAGAAGATTAGACTATAGGCAGTGTGAGTGAAATTATAACCAAGGGTTTCCATTAACGAAACACATGTATAACTTAAATACTAAGCCTTATTCTCATCACTTTCCTTCTACTAGAAATAACAATATGTTCTATGCGCATTCGTCGGCGTTAGAAACTACCTAAATCTTAATTAGATAAACAGCACGAAGTATCTATTTCTTTATAAGTTTTCTATGCTCATTGGCTTTAAACAATTTGTTTTCCACAACAGTGGTCGTTCGCAATAAAAAGCTGCACGTCGCATTTAGTTTGGCACGATTTCATACAAAGGAAGTGAAGTATCGGATCGGCCGTTTGTGTACAAAAGCTCGGGTCGAGGCCTAGCCTTGGCCGAGCGCTCGCATAAAGTGTTGAATACACATAAAATAAATAAGTACGTCAACATTAAACCACTCTTCTGTTTTTATTAATAAATTGTTGAAGTAATATGAGGTAATAAAATGAGATGCTATTTCATGTTTGATAATCTGTAGAAGATTGTTGTTTGTTGCACAAAAACACTACCCAAACTATTGAGAGCTTTTATGTAATTGCTATAAAATCTCAATAAAATATCAGTTATTAAAAGTAATCAGGTCGCGTTAAGAAAAGGAAATTGCCCTGATGTTTGGTTGATTGAGTGCGAAACCTATTTGGTTATGAAACCTAGCAAGCTCAATGTCGAAGGACCATCGGGAGGTGTTTGAAGGGCGTTATAATTGGGGCAGATCAGCTATATAGGACGCGGAATGGGTCAGGGTCGCGCCCCTCTCGTTTCACCCCCATCAGAAATAAGGGGGGAGGGTGATTTAGTAGAGAATATCATTATTCGCAGTGTTATTGATCACGTTGTTAGAGCTCGGATATTGCGCGACGGGCAGTCCGTGCGACAGAGGAAATCAACGATGCTGTCTAAGATGAAAATGTCATAGTCGCATATTTCTTGAAGGATTTAATAGCGATGCTTATTGCGTCAATTTCAGAAGAACGAACTTTTCGGCAATTCTTATTAACTACTAAGTCTAATCTTCTATACAAATAAAGAAAAAGCGCGTATAAGTTTAAAAGAAAAAGTTCCACAGTAGGCTAATTGTTTTTATGTTACGAGAAATACATAATGTAGAGTTTAATTTTGGATACAAAAAAATGTTAGTTTACTGGTCGCTTAGTAAACTTCTGAGGCAAACGTAGGTACTAAGTAATCAAAAACAGTACAATATTCAATATTTAAAATGAAATGAAAATTTGATGAAGCTCGATTCGGGCACTATGAGTATAAAGAGAACGCTTGAATATTTAACGAGAAGGGTTCGTCTGGACTAAAAACAATTTCCACGGAGCTTGTGCATTAACGCCGCTAAATAAGAGAATGGGCATTAAATATTAAAGCGAAACAAAAAATAAATAAAAGTACTGGTTAATATTAAAACCGAAATACTATCGTCTAATGTCACTTCTTATCGCAGATCTAGGACCAACTTTATTAGTTCGATAATTGCATTGCCAACGCCTAAGCATATTTGCGACATATTTGAATATAAACGAAATCCGGTATTAAGAACACTGGTAACCGTCGTGCATGCTTGCGTAGATGTACAAATGCAGAAGAAGCAAGAGAGGTGTGTCAGGATCGCGCCAAATAGAGGTTCGTGGTCTCTGCCTACCCCACAGGATTACAGGCGTTATAGCTATGTTGTTACGAAATACGCTTATTGGACAAATCGATCGACCTGTTAATAAAGGGCTCCGCTATTCAATGTTCACGGTATACATCCGCCGTTGCTAAGTACATTGTGTGTGAAGGAAATTAGATCCAATTATGGATAGAAGGCTTTGCATGCGACAGAGGCGACACCTGCATATTACTCACACTATGTATACAGTTGTTTACTATTAAGCTGGCTACAATCGATCAGTTTTTTAACTGTGCAGTTTTAACTGGTGTACACAAGTCAATTTGAACTGCACAGTCGAATTGTATTCTCAGTTTTGTCTACACACGTCAGTTTTAATTGCGCAGTCGAACTGTACAGTTAAAACTGTGCATTGAAAACTGTGCGTCTGTAGCCGACTTTAGGTATACAATTATGTAATTTGCAATAGTAACATCAAACGATATTTTTACTGTGATAATCACATTTGTAGAGTATTTTATAATATGGGTCAGATTAGAAATAACATCGATGTAATTTATATTGCCGAGGTTTTATATTTTTAATTTGATGTATCTAAATCAATTAAAATTCTTTTATTTGATTTTTAGGAAACTCTGATAAGATACCGTTTGGTAGAGTGATTCAGAAAAAAACGCGCAAAACAGGAAACGATACTAGGTATAGAAGCAAAATAAATTCACTCTTTTATATTAAAAAAAAAAACAATGATTCTTGGAGCTTACGAAACGCAAGTACTTATCAAATAAATGAAATCAATGAAAAGCTTTTAGTTTATTAAGATCTAGAGGTCGAAACAATCACAAAACGGAACGTAACGTCATTGTGTAGTGGTATCCGTAAATAATGGGAAAATATAAAACGACCACCAAAAAAAATAAACGTAACACCAAATTGATTTACTCAAAATAAATATAATAAGAACAAAAAAAATAAAACTGTACCAAACATATGATACTCTAAATTACAATTCGTCGACCTATTTAAATCACGCTTCCTTCAGAAAAAATATTTTCACATCAAAATTAATAAATTAGCACCTAATTTTGATTACCAAATTTTTGTGCTTTTATAACCTAATTTATCACTAAGATCGCCTAAAAATGTATGCGTATAACCAAATAAAGTATAATAATGCCAAATTAGTATTTTGCGGATTTAATGCGCCTCCCACCCGTCACTACCCCGCGCGGACGCACGCAAAAATAATGTTTTCTTTGATCATTTTTTTAAATCTTTTATTATAACTTTGTACATATTATTACTGGATTACTAAGTTAAGCAAAATCCAGCTCGAAATGTTTACTTCAAGTCATATAGATAAAAACACATTTAAAATTTATAATAAACTAGGGCTCGCCAGCCACTTCGCCCGCGTGGAGTTAAAAAGTTCAAAACAATATTTCGTCTGCATTTTATTTGTTTTCAAAAGTATTTATCTTAATTCTTACAATACAAACTTTGGAGTGCCATTTCGGAACCTACGGGGTTTGATTTCGTAAAATCTTTCTTAGTGCTCGCCTACGTAGTAACAGAAACTCCCGCGTAAAATTTCAAGTCTCTAGACTCAGTACTTTTGACTGTGGGTTGATAGTTGAGTCAGTTTACTCTTTTATAAATAGGTAGGTTACGCTAATAGCAATTAATTTAAAATTATTTATAATCTTTAACTATTATTGATAAATAGCAAATTGAACAGTGATCAATTAATCACATTTAGCCCTTGTTATTAATACTGCAAACTTCGTACCTAAAAAAGGAATAAACAACAAAGAACAAACTGCATAGGTTAGGTTAAGTTTAGAACATTTAAAAAATCGAAAAACAAGGTTATGTTGGGTTGAACATTTTTAATAACGTTAAAAAAAGAACAATAAGCGAATGTAAAAAAGGAAAAGTGTATTTTTTTATCTTTAAAATTAATTATGACCCTAAAATTATGTTTGAAATAATGTAAATGAGAACATTTCCTATTATTTAAAACAATTTTAACGAAAATTCAGGACGATTCCCTACTGTAAAGTGTTACTGAAATATAATTTTCATTTTTTATTTCATTACTTTTACCGACAAGAATAGTTAATTATTAAGAAAAGGTGCTAAAAGTGTGAAATTCCAATGTTGTTCAATGTTAACATTTAGTATTAACATTAACATAACATTAACATTTAACACAATATATCTATAGAAAATAAGATAACAAGAACATCACATGTTTACTCTCAAATTCCGATACCTATTTACTTTATTTTCATTTAAAATTAACAAGATTTGGAATCTGCGCGCATTCGTTGACCGCTCGACGTGAAATGCCCCTTAAGTTACTCCCACTCACATAACAGCTTAATTAGATACTAAAATAATAAAATAAGTGAACAATAATTTAATTTGAGTATAGTTTACTTTTTTAGTACAACATTTTTTAACAAATTTGACTGAAGTTTTGCATTAAATTGAGGTTATAAATTAGGTGCAACTTTATTATTTTTGATGGCAAAATGATTTTTTTGATGATATTTTTTCTATTTTGATTGAAAGACTACAAATATTTTGGTGGTAGTTTTTATATAAAATGTGCATCGAATTTAGGTGATGATTTACTTTTTTTTGTTGATAAAATATATTTATTTTGGAGATCAAAATTATTATTTTTGGTTATCGTTTAATTACAAGCCGTAAATAATGTCCGTAAGACCGTAAGTTTACACTGGTGAAACATTTGCAGAAAAATATATTAGCATCTCTTTTATTCTCTTGTCAAAAAATTGAGATAACAATATATTTTTGTATAAATATTTCAGCAATACAAACTCATATTATCAACATGTAGTTAAACATGTATCAAAGCAATTTATTGGAGCAGATTGGCTCGACCGCTAGTAAGCAGCTTATGACGATTGTTTCCTGTGGCTAGGAAATATAACCGCAAATCATCTTACCTACGTCTGAGGATGTGTAAAGTAATTTTACTTACCTGATTGGCTTTGTTGATCTGTTTCTTAAGTCCTGCAAAAGCCATGGCTCAAGCACTCTATTACTAATTTCTTTGGTTCTGAAAAAGAAAAAAGATCGTCATTTTTAAAGTTTATTAAAATGCTAATAATAAATTCACAACTGTTTTAGCTGTAAAACTGTAGGACATGTTTTATCGGACAACAGAAAAGGGCTAATATTCAGACACAGTTGAATATAATCCAAATTGGTACCAAAACATAAAGTTGACAATGAAGAATCAAATGATGAGAATAAAAGTATTAAAATCCTTTTTATAAGTGAAATTGAAACCATCTATCATTTCAATCCGGATTGAACCAACAATCCAGAACTTTACAAAAGCATTGTTGCATTAAATCGATTTTCAACACAATTGTATTGAATCTCTATGTTCTACGTGTGAATACAACCGAACTAATCTCATTCAGGTTATCTGCTAATACGCTATTAATAAAGCTTTTGGAATTGTGATTACGTGAAATATTGTTTTAGTTAAATAAACAATGCTTCGTCATTTTATACAATCGAGTTTTATGAGACTCAGGACTTTTAAGGTTTTTAAGCAAGATTCTCTAATTAGTTGTCTTAATAGAATGTTTTTAATTCCCGAAGACCTTTATGGTTAAGTTTATAATTTTAGTATTTGTTAATGTTGTGTTTTTTCAATGATTTTAGTAACATTGTAATCGTTAGCTCATTTACGTCGCTACCGAGTGACTCGATCTCATTCTATTGTAAATCAAGGGTAGTTTACTACTCGTATGTTCACGATTCACCGTTAACAGTGATTATTCATGCACAGCACAGCCAAAGCAGCTTAAACTCTAAACTAACTATTCTAACTTTAATGTTCAATTACGTAACAAAATTAAAGCCATTACGCGGTATATGGTTCTCTGGTAGTTTTATCAATGTACTTCTAGAGGAGAAGAGAAGAGCAAGTTGTTATTGGCATTGTGCCACAAGGCCGGATCGATAGGTTCGCGGCGGACGTAAGGTTATGTAATCGCCATTCACTAGCGTAATATCTAATTCTAAACCAATGATGAACGATAGCCACTGCTCTCTTTCACTCGTATTCATCTCATTTTATAGAATTTGGGGGGAAAGAGATGAATAGATGGTAGCGTATGTGAATGAATCATAAAGGACCACGCCTTGACAAAATATATATTTGAAATAGCCATTATTACTACTTTCCTAAATACACAGAATAACTATCTTCTTCTATATAACTATATATTTCAAAATAACGTATGTTTACGACTAATCGTGCATTATCATGATTATCTCAAAGATTACATTTTGCACACCTTAACTTTTAGTGCTACAAAAAATAATGACTGGTTTATTACTTAATTTTTTTGCGAAGTTATAGATCTCTTCGAATTAAAGTCTTCTTTATATTAATGGTGAAATAGTAGTAAAGGTACAACACAATTTAATAAAATATAACGATCGGACGTTGAAAAAATATATTCGTACATGAAAAACCGAGTAAAAGCCTCTAATATTATCCATAAGGTTTATATATCAAGGAATAATATTCAAGGAAACAACCGATAAGGGCGGATAAGCTTCAAAAGAGATGACTTCTAATCTTAAAGCTCACTCTGACACCCACGCGAATCTCATTTAATAATACAAAGTGGGTAATTAACAGAAGTCGCTACTTCATTACATTACATGCCTCATTATATCTGTATATATACTTATATACAAAGTCTGTTCTCAGTATACATGCTACAATTATATAAAACGATTATCAAAGTCTATCAAAATTAAAGCAATGTCTATTAAAATCAAAGTCAATATTCCATTAACATTTCAAATCATTTTATATTTTATTTGCCGAGTGTGAAAGTGTATATTTTATTACATAGTTGTTAGCGCTATATTTAATGCATCACTAAATATAACTTGCGCTTAAATTGTATTTCAAATCCAAGAAATGAAATTACACTTTTAACAATAGCTAAATTAAATGATAATGACTATGGAATTAAAAGAAAAGATTTTAAAGCACATAGATACCTTTTATGTTTCAATATCGCGTTCCTTTGTGCTCTAGACTCACGATTCACTTAATCGTTGTGAATTTTCAAGTTTGTATTGGGTTACGGCGTAGCGCAACGTAGCTCGTAGCTCGGGCGCGACTGACGGCCGTAGCGGCGTAGCAGTGCGCGCGCAGCCTCGCCCCACACCACATGGACCCAATATCAATCCACATTTCTCTCATACTATTTTAAAATGATTCACAACAACCAATTTCGTAGCGTATTAACTTATTCCCAGTTTAAATAAAACCAATTAAATATGTGTTTATGTAACAGATATTTATAATGTATTTTTTTAATTAAAGGAAAAGAGGACAAAGCTTTGTGATTATTAGACTTTGAGAAAAAATAAAAGCCCTCACATTTATAATCGCGTGATTTAGTCAAAGTGCTAGTAAACGGTATTTACATAAAATCAATATTTATACTTGCTGTTTAGAATAAAATATATTGCTCTAGCAAATATATTTATGATTTTATAGCCCAAGTGTGACGTAAAATAAGAACCTTTGAGAACGATTTCAAAGCAATCGCTGAAATACTTTTGATCTCCATTTACATTTTACCGTACATACTAAAAATAATTGAAAAATTAAAGCGCGATAAGAACATAATATTATTCACTAACATTAAAACTTTAATAATTATTATATAATGTTAGAATGCCTAATATTAACAAAAACATAACCCTTTTAATTTTTGTTTTAATAATTGTTGAGTTAGACAGAAGTTAGAAAATATTTTTTCCTGTAGTTAAAATAAATAAACCGTATATGTAATACTTTACATTGAATTAGCATAAACTTTTTCCACCGTTAATTGTAGAGTTTTAACATGTTCATTTAACAATTATACGGAATCAGAGTTTGTTTTAACTCTGTTAGTTTATTTAGTAACTTTGTTATAAATCATAAAGTAGGTCACGGAGAAGCCCGTGAAGTTGAAATAATTTTCCATTTTTCTGTATCATAAACTTCGATAATTTGTTTCGAATTACGAAAACTAATCTCAAAAGTTAGGTCGGGTAAACCTTGGACCTCGATATAACATAAAACGAGTCATACACGTTTTTTATAGAGTTAAGTACAATGCATGTCAGAAAATGTGATTTAAGGTAACCGTTTAGTGCCTACAGTGTGTAATAAATTTATTAAAGCTTTCAGAAGACATTCTTATATACAAAGTAATTATTTTGATTGATTTGGGCAAGTGGCATAAATCAAAGTTTAAAAGAGACACCGCTAAACTTAATGTAACGTTTGGCTCATATTTTAATAAGTAAGATAAGTATTAGCAGAGTTTCGAGTATAACTGTAACATTGCATAATTAGCTTCTCGTCTTTGTTCAACTGCGTAGCTTTCAACGATGATAATAGAGCTTGTTGGGGTCACAGCAATAAAAACATACAATGCGGCAAGCGTAGTGCTACGCAGCGTTATAGGGTACAAGTAGACTCTCGTTGGCATATAATAAAAAGTATTGATGTATTAGAAAATGCCATATCTCTGAAGTTGAAAATCTATTATTACAATTTCAGTGAAATCCAATATGTTATATTCAAGGCGTCCAATAAACTTTTAGAGTTAACATTTGTATGTGATGTGATATTGACGTGAGATGTGGAAATTTCTAGAAAGTGCGGAGGCGTCGATGTGCTTTAATAGAATACACCTACAGGAATGACGTGGGTCTTTAGTTCTCGGCACTAAGTGAAATAAAATATCTTCTATTATGAAGCTTGTTTATCTAATTGTTAATTAACAGCTACATAAACATTGTTCATTTAACTTAATAAAACATTTTGTACTAAAAATACAAATTCTAAAGTAAAGTTGTACGAATATTATAACCGGCAATGAGCTTTTCGTCTCGTCATATTTACGATTATAAACAGAATTTGCCAACTAATATAGACATTACAATTTACAATAGAGTTAAACGGCTTACAATATAAAATTCAAGTCCATGACCGTGGATATAGAGTTAATTTAAGAAAACCACCCCCTCCGTCAGAAACAAGCTAAAAATAAATTAGCATGATTGACTAGGTTGCTGTTTATAATGACCAACCCACGCCTCGCTCGCTCTGTTTTTAATAAAGTACCTTTTCGGTGTGAAGTGTGGGCGAAACAAACTTGAAACGCCTTAATTAATGGAAGAGATAAAAATACATCTAAAACAGTATTTCTAAAAATATTGATTATGGCTAACCAATGACCTGATATTATGCACGCCAATTTCGCCTGAAGTGTTAAAAATTAAATTCATAATCTAAGTCAGACTTTCTAAATAAAAATATATCGATAAACTAAATACGACATGTTTCAGTATAAATCCTTCACGTAAAACTGACGACAAGGAAGGCGTTAATCCGGCTCATCTGTGTTTTAACATCAAAAGTGTGATAAGAGTAGTCTTACGTATAAAACTTCTCGGATTTTATGTTTTCATGCGTATCCCTATGGCTTCATTAGACCGAGTTCGAACGGAGATTTTGCTTTGGCGTAAGCCGTTTTTTGCGTGAAATCGGTCTAATGAAGTTGTAGGGTAACAGCAATAAAGTATTCGCCGATTCCTACGTCGTATCGAATCTTGAAGCTAGTTTTATAAACTTATTAACTTTATGTTTATAGTTTAAAAAGTAGAATTGACATAACCGATATGTCACACTAAAATATGAGCGTACAAGTAATAAAGCAGACTATATGATATCAAGCGTGCAGGCTGGTTGGTAAACCTTAGAGATTGCAATTTAAAACGTAATCTCCTGCCGTGAGATAGCGAGAAATTGAAACGTTATGAAGAAAACCTTTTTTAAACTCTTTTAAAGCCAAGTTTTATTTACTATGAATGCCATCGACAACGAAGAGTACCTACATATACTTTGCTACTCATTGTTTACCCTGAATTTCAACAAACGAAATACCAGCACAAAAGCATATGGTATTTTTAAGGGGTTTTCTTGTAGGGGTGCTTCGCGACTTACATTGACTCAGGGTCGAACATGAACATGAACGGTGTTGAACACGAACAATACACATAGAATTCAAGCCTTCGTTTATGATTTATTTTATCCTATATCTCATTTACTTTACATAACTAAAGGACTGGATAAAACGATATACAGGAGACGTAAAAATAGTATCTTTGTGAATTATTATTACTAAATCCATATCAGATTAGGCGGTCGATAGCCTAGATATATACAGACAATTTTAACTTGTTTAAATGACAGCGTCGGCTGCTTTGTCTACGATAATAATTAATAGGTCTTGGTTGAAGTGTAATGAAAAACTGATACAAAAAATGCTAAACAATGGAAGCAGTCTTAAAAGCAATGATGTAAGTGATAACTATCGATAACTCGATCTGCCTCTCTGCTGTGAGATGACGGTTGTTTTCGAAGGTCGGTGATCGTGTGACGTGTATTCGTACGACACCGATTCATTCAAACTCGACTGTTGGATCGAAGGCACGATGCGCGCGCATACTTCGCCATATTCATACGTCAGCGCATCCGTGGGAGGTGGGTAGGGAGTTCCTCGAATACTTACAATGCCACAGGTTTCAATCGGAATTAAAAAAAAACTCGTAATCGAACGCCTCAGGCTTTTGTTTCAAAAGGGAGTATGCTTAACGAGTTATGCTTCCATTAAAGGGATAAAAGCTCTTCCATTATTTGCTAATTAATTACATGGTGTTTTAAAAAAGATTTGTCCGATGTGAGATTAAAAAAAAGTTAATTTCAATTTTTTATTCTCATATTTAAATACCCCGTTTAAAATAATTTTATAGGTAGATCTACATTCTATTTACCTACGTTTAGCGGTACAACATAAAGTACTTTTACGAAAAAAAAAAAACAATCTCTTCAATTACTAGTAAAAGCTCTTTACTGCTTACTAAAAGGGTACATTACAGGCAAAATGTAGAGCATGGGTATTTCGTAATTGTCAATTTATTACCTTGTATACGCTTCGGGAATA
Source organism: Papilio dardanus tibullus (assembly GCA_013186455.1). Classification (NCBI taxonomy): domain Eukaryota; kingdom Metazoa; phylum Arthropoda; class Insecta; order Lepidoptera; family Papilionidae; genus Papilio; species Papilio dardanus. The sequence continues at coordinate 150,551 of QDHC01006364.1, forward strand.
TGCACTTTATTGTATAAATAACTAAAATGGGAGGAAATCGAGTTTGTCGGAGTTGTAACCTATCAAAGTTCTATAACATTCTGCCGGTGAGGCAGAAACCGCGGACGCGAGGGGCAATTAACAAACCGCTACCAACATAATTGTCTCGCACAACGGTAAAATACAATTAGGCAAATTGTACTCTACTGTAGTTTTCCATTTCCATTTATTCGAATTTTATAAAATAGAGTGATTAAATGGGAAACCAGACAGCAGTTATATTTGTTTTTGGATAAAAAAAATCAAAGATTTAAGAGGTAGGAAAGCACCAACGCCTTGACTTTTGCAAAAGGGTCTCATAGAAGCATAAAAAAGCTCTAATGGCCGTTTTCACCAACAATCCCTAAACTTTAGGTAACCCTTAATGCATTTTAAATGTCACCTAACACTACTTTTTTTTCACCAACAGTTAAGTGTCACTTTAGACCGCAAATGATCCGTTAGATTTAGGGAGACCCTTAAGCAAAAAGACTCCTATCTAAAACTACTATAGGTGTTCGTTGGTGAAAACGCGCATAAGAAGCTTAAAAAACTCTTTCAAGTTATTATCAGGTTTGCTAGTTTAAATTACAATGTTTCAGTGACGCGATATTTGAAGCACTTCGTCTGATGCAGATAAAAAATCTCCGCATCAAAGTACAGTGCCAATTCATTTACGTAGACTATGATACAATGCGGAGATGGTGCTCCATCGTTGCAATGCGGCTCTACTAGTTTTATACAAAACGTCTCGTTAGTAAAAAACGTTTGATGCATAAAACAAAAACTTACCACTTCCGGTTTTAAATATACGTAGTACATACAGTAAATGTGTTTTACTTTTCGGTAACATTCCAATTAAATTTCGCAATAAAATATCATATTCTTCGAGATTTCTTTCGGCTGAAAATATCTGAAGTGTCCGTTAAAAGTGGGCTTCCGCAAAGAAGCTGACCTGATTACTTCGATAACACCTACCAATAAGATATTATGATATTGTTATAATTATAAACATTACGATGTATAAATAATTTGATGTATTGAAATTTGGATTGGATAAAACGTATACAGTTATTTGAACGCTTATTGATTCGACAAGCCATTGTCTCAATGAGTCCGCATTCGTAATACGTCTACGGCTCCAATTGTAGTCCTGTTATTAATATAAATAAAAGATATTGTACACCGAAATGCATTTTTATAAAATTTTACAAGTACATAATGCACACAGAAATTACATTTTATTTATTAAAACGAAAAATATTATGTATACAGTATATCGTATGCTTTAAAAGGTTGCACAAGTCTACGAGGTGGAAGAGGATCTGAACCTAAGTGGTGATCCTTACGGGAGGCGTGCATATAGCAGCAGTTTTTGTTACCTATTGTAACATAAAATGGTAAGAATGGTTAATTAAAATTTAGAGTTTAAATTTGAAATGGTATAACTATTTAGACCTTCTATGCTGGACCTGCTTCAGCTAAAAGCGAACAATTGGCAGGAGACCACTCAGGACAGGCGACGATGGCGCTCTCTGGTGTTGGAGGCCAAGACCCAATATGGGTTGTCAGCGGAGTAAGTAAGTAAAACTATTTAGAGAAAATCTATACAAGATTGACCTTAAGACCTTTTAGTATCTAAATATATAAAACGATGCTAAATCTATTTTCAAGTCGCATTTCCTTGTATTTCTTTCATTTGAACGTTTAACGTTCATTATGAACTTTGACCTCTATTCCCCAATTGGATGTAATTGGCGACGTCGTCGTTATGCTGTGACTTATTTTTCTAACACCGAATTATTTTGGATGGTGATTCGACGACAATTCTGATATATGATCTCGAAGAGTATTTTCCGTAGGAGAGGGCGAGAGGGAACGGAGAATGGTCTTTGGTACCCGGCTTATGAGGGAGGACTGGGTCGTGTGCGACTTGACTTATTAAAACTCCGTCAAGCCGAAGTGACTGCTACAGAAAGGGGGTGGGGGTCTCCAAGGAACGCACAAAAACCCTCAGCAATAACACCAGAGGCAGAAGTCTCCGTGTACTAAGTAAGATGTCTAGGTTACGTTTATATCGCTCTAAAAATATTCGACCTGCTATAGAATCTTATCGGATCTAACTCTGTAAACATGATTCAAGGCCTCTTTGTAATTTAAATAATGACATAACGATACTTTATTTTGTATTCTGATACTTTTCGGTTCGTATTCTTTCGGAATACATTAACGCGAAGTCGGTGCGTGGTTTACTTAAGCAGTCCTTTAGGGTAGATTTCTCGAATTAACAATTTTGAGAGTGGAACTTAAACTTGGTGATTGTCATTGAATGCCTGGAGGAGGATTTGTTCATTAGCGTCTTTGTACTTTACTTTTCCTAGAACTTATCAGGAGTAGTTCTCATCTCTCAAGTAAATTTATGTAAATTGAAATACGAGTTTATGAAGGAATGTTTCATGAACTTCAATATTTCTAATGTACATCGAGCTATAAAAGGACGGGAGCGTAGGCGTGACACAATTACGAGGGGTCGAAGGCGCCCGACTGTCTGCCGACAGATTATTACAGCTGCCGACGGGAATCCGGCTCCGAGAAATAGGTTAACGTTAAGTAGCCCCTTTTTGGCATCGTTATAAAAAACAAATTAGGTTTCAAACTCTATAAAGATGTATCTTAAAACATACAAATGATAAATTGAAAGATAAGATTATTATTAAATATATTATTTAAGTTATCATTAACCTATAATTTAAAAAAAAACTTTAAATTATTTTCACCAGAATAGGTACTACTATTAACATTTTTTTAATCCGGAACTGAATGATTCGGACCATTTTATCAGTACGGCAGCATAAATTGTTTGTCTATTTCTTTGTTTTAGTAGCGAAAAAAAATATTAAAAACTAAAAGAACTCTAATAACGGAAGCTCTTACGCGGCTACATTTAGTAAAATTCCCCATCCAACTGGCGTTCCATTCTTCTAAAGTAGCGCCCTACATTAGCTACACAGCAATCACAACAATTTCACATTCAACTCAACATTAAAAGCGTATGAATGAATATCACTATGAAACTATTTCTTAACACGTAAGAACGTAAGCAAGTAATTGGAACACTCAACAAGTTTTTCTATGGACTGAGGATGTGTAGGGAGCGAGAGCTAATTGAAGAGCTTGGGAGGGCGAAGTAAATATAGTGCGGGCCCCCCGCCACGCCTCCTAGTTTATCCTCGCATTCTGTAGGGAGAAATTTGATAAGCTCGGCGAGTAATCCATTCTTTTTATAAAGAAGTTGTTGTTTCCAAATGTTGGAATTTTTTTTTAACATTCTGAATCTAATAATAGTTAGTGCTCGTATTCCAGATTAGCTCAAAAATATATGATAATTTGTAATCAATTTAAACAAAAAAAAATATAAATTTGTATTGTGAATAACTCTTGGACAGGATATCATGATAATCTCTGTTATCTTAAACCAAAAAGATGTTATATCACTAAAGAATAGATAAGTAAAACTAATGCTATTCATAAGAATATGATGAATCTCTGAACATTGAATATAGTAGTTTAGCTGAGATTCCACTGTTAAAGTAGTACATGAGTAGGTATCATACAGAAAACATATTAATTGTCATCTTTTTCATGTTATATCAACAAGATTTTCATGGATGTTGCCAGCGGAGGCCAGGGAGAAGCTACCCCCCCCCCCAGAGAACCGAAAAATTTAAAATTCGAAATAAAAAAAACAAATTCTGTAATTCATAACACAAAGGAAATGAAATAACACAAACACTAAAGATAACCTGCGATAATCATTCATTTACTTTGCTAATGATAAAATAGTTATCAACTAACATATCCATATTTATAGACAACAAAATGTCATTGACCATGAGTAACTATTAATGAATTTTTCATTGAAATTACAGGAAGTATTTTCTAATTAAATACATAAGAGGAACAACCCGTGCTGGCCAGTGTGGGTCACTATAGCCTAGTTAGTAACTTAGTGTGGGCTACAAATATGTTAGTGGGTACATAAAGTGAGCTGAGAAGGCTGACATGAGAGAATATACAATAGAAATCAATATAAGATTGATTAGTTAAGAACTAAAAGTCAACATGGGACCTTTTTAGTATTACATAACCACTATGGGGATACAAAGGGTCATTGATTTGATTATTTTAGACAATTAAAAAGATAAATGAACATACAGTCAAACCCGGATAAGCAAACGTCCAAAGGACAGCAATATTTGTCTCGCTTATCGAAGTTTTTCTCTAATCAGAACTTCTTGCTTATGAAAATCAGCCTTTGGAACCATACCATGACTCTTGCTTATAGAATTTTCTCACTAATCCAGTTCTCACTTATCCATGTTCGAATGTACCAATGTTAACTGAACAGTACTGTTATCAAATTAAAAACAAATTGAAGCAGTGCTGGCGGAAAATATTTGTGATAAGCCAATTATTGTTACAATAATGATTCAATGTCTGGCAAAACTAAACGTTTTGTGCTAAAATTTATCACAACTTTTGATTAGACAATTCTGTATGCATAACACTTCCGTTTTTTTTCTTTTAAAAGTTACATTAGCATTGACAGAATTTATTCTTTGTTTATTAAGATGGGATAATGTAAAATGCTAGTCGTGAAATTATAATGAGAAAGGCATTTCTTTTACTGATTAGAAGAAGAAAGAACACACTAACAAATAATTAACATTATACTTAATACATAGTTTATACTATACTGTGACATGATTCTATATCTGGCTGTACATTAGAGAAACAGTAGAATATAGAAGGGACAAAAATGTACCTATGAAATAAGCAATTTGTGGTAACATCTATAATGTTTCAAATGGAATTGTATATGGTTGATAAAATCCAGTTATTGGCTCTATAGCTCTAGGATATTTAAAAGAATACTATTGATTTATATTATTTATCTATTACATATCCATAATTCATATTTTTACCATATTATTCAAATTAGAATAGAATAATTTAATTACAATAATTTTATGAAGAATAGTCCGAACAAATCGCATACCCAAAATACTATGGTTAAATATAATAATTAAATTACATATCGCTGTTGAAGCAATATGCATTTTATTGTAGGTGTAAACGGGAAAGTCAAGTTTTTTATTTATATCACTTACCTTTTCACAAGTTGTGCTGAATTAATTCTTAATCTTATTCACAGAAATCACAAACTTTGAATAAGTTTTCAATAGTCAGAGATATCAAGAGTTTTTAAAATTCTTGAAATAATTTAATCAATACACAAAAACAAGTCAATTTCAATCTCCGGTTGGCATTTGGCACATTTGGCATTTATAATGTGCATGAAAAACAGATAACAAAATATCTATACAGATAAAGGAAAAATAGAAAACTGCAATTGTCCAACGCTCAACTCTATTTTTGGGTTCTTTACTTAGGAATAACTTAGCTAAGCTAGTCCTTTAAAAGTAAAAATTGAATCATATTGGTTAAATAGATTTTCTCTAACGTTTAACGTTTGTACATTTTAATTCAATGTTCCACTTTTCATACATCATAAATTAAAACAACTAAGAAATGTAGCGAGAACCTAAACAGCAATTTCAAAAATAAGCTAAAGATGATGAAATTGATTGATTTTTTTACTTTTGTTGAACATAAGGTTAAATTATAAATTAGTTTTTAAAAGATAAGGTAGAAAAGCAAGGCAAGACCGGAATGGCAAAGCAGAAAAGCAGCTTTATCCATCTCTTTCTTGCAGTAATACGTCATTCTCTCACGTTCAATGTGTGGTGTCATAGTGAAATATTCGTGATATTAGTTCTTACTGACAAATCACAAAAGTATTTTAAAATGCTGGAAATTTTCTGTTTTAATTATGTGTTATTTTATTAAAAAAATGTTAGTGTTGTGTTGTTCGTTGGAAGAAGTATAGCAAAGAAACTTATAAATCCTCACAATGAACTGTCACCAAGTATTAAGTGGTGCCTGTAATTCAGGAGATCAATGTTTTGCTGTTGGCTCAGTGGAAGGAATACCTTTTACAGTGAGTGTGTTTATCAAGTACTCTGCTTGTATGTACAGACGAGTCTCGTGACCAAGGATGTTGCTCGCAATAGAGTGGTAATTGAGATGTAATGGTCCTAACAGGAAAATCTAATTTAGCTCAGTTTGATAAGAGTTAAACAATATTATTTTCAATTCATAATGTTTACGCCTTTTGATTATAGATTCTTTTCATCTCTATTGAATGGGACTTTATGAAAGGGAAAAATTTGTTGAATAGTAATTTGCATAACTTGAATATTTTAAATAACATAATTGCTAAAGAGCATTTATTAATTGCCTCTTGTTGGTAAATACACACATACCTCTCACTATTAATTAAGTCCTACATTAGTGTTTATGTTGGACTTATTTTTATGCAAGTGGTTAAAGTTTTAATTATTATCAGTTTTGGTTAAAATACAAAGTATAAAAAGAGATATTTCAGCAAAAATGTGTTTTTTTTTAAATATTGGGTAATAATTATTGTTGTTTTAGTTAATAAGTATATCAAATGATTCGCATATTATAATTAAATTTGTACTTTTAAAATTATCTTTTTAATGTATTAAAAACAAATGTTATTTTGTTCCAGGCGTACGCAGCAGGATGTAACATAGTAATACTTGCATCAAACTTTGAGCGGGTTCAGATTATTCCTGGTGCCATACACGGTTACATCCGCATTAGTTCATTAGACTGCAGCACTGATACGGGGAAAATCGCAGCCGCATATGGAGCTGAAGTGTGCATATTTGAACCGACACCACTCATACACACCGCAGCAACTACGCATGTAAGTTATATTGTATATATGAAGTAATTAGTAGTAGTAGGGGCTATGTTTCCGCAACTCCACGACTGGCGCATAGTTTGCGTGAGGGCAGGTCTTGGATCACTCCAGCCAACCCAGTAGCCCTTTTATGTTGTTGGTGATCTCTGGGAGCGAGATATTTAACCCCGTAATTTGGACACTGCTTGGTGTTGTACGAGTATGATGTGAGAAGGTGTTTCTTCCTTCTCTATGCATACTCTGCAAAGGGACTGTCAGTAATGCCTAAGTTCAATAGGTGTTTGTTGAAGTGGCCATGGCCTGTAAGGGCTGCCACTACGATGCGGAGTTGTGATTTGCACAATTTGAGTAATCACTAGAGATACCTTGATTTATGAACTAAATTAGAAATAGTATAAGGTTATCATTCTGGGGTGAAGAAAGTCTATGTACTGGTACTTGTACTATGATTATGTATGTGTAAGGTTCAGAATATACTTTGTGATTAAATCAACACAATAGAACCTGGATAAGCAAGAAATCTCTATAAGCAAGAGTCATTTTCTAGTCCCGGCAGACAACCTCCATAAGAGATGAAATCGGATTAGAGATAAACTTCCATAAGCAAGACAAATTTTCTGGTCCATTGGATTTGGAACATGTTAAATTTTCATCTGTTCATAGCTATTTCTATTTATCATAGTTACAACCAGCCGATGCAAATTTTTTGCTACGGTTGGTTGTAACAAAATATTTTGTAAAACATACACGTGTCTGATTAGATAAAAGATGTCTTATCAGTGTGCACACCTCTCACTCACACAGCCATATCTCTCTCTAATATTGAACTTGTTATAATTAGATTAAACATACAATTTCTTCATATTAAGACATTGATTAATAGCACTGAGAAATTTGTAGACGCTTAACACATGTCTTTGCAAAGAATGAATCACGAAATATCAACCATAGGCATACAATAGTTTTCCACTGAGTGATTAGCCACACTGCTGAAAAAGGGGTCTAATATGTGTGATAGTAACATTCCAATATCCTAAGCAATAATAACTGTTGCCTTATTAAAAACAAGGTTTAGGTCTACAATATCTATGCTTATATCTGGTCTACAATGATTAAAAAGTTTACGTATTTTCTGTGGAGGGCAATTTATTACAGAAAAACTGTTCATTCATCTGAAATGAATAAGATTACGAAAAATGGCATGAGATAATGTCAAGGGAAAACAAGTGGATACAATAGATAAAAATATTTTCATACCAAAGACGTGATCCGAAACTAAAAATATACATTAAAAACTAATCTATTTATAAAAAAGAGACATTAGAAAACATGTTCAACGAAGTGATAGAATTTAGATTTTTCTATTCAAAATATGTCCTTGACTTAAACCCTTATTGTATTGTCACATGGGGAACCCGTGTACTCTTCTACTCGACGTGCCAACTCAAGCCCCCTGTATTATACCAAATAGCTACATCATACCGTTCGCAACGTAAAAACCGTGATAAAGGTTAAGTACGCACAGAGTCGAGTGGGCGTAGAGGCTTGCATTGTTTTCTTTTCCTTTCTTCTGGTTTTAAAAGTTACCCTTTTTTTTCGACGACTAGAGAAAAAATATCTAGGTAAACTTTATACTTTTTCAGCGCATGTGTCATCTTAACCCTTAATAACCTTGAGTTTCAATTTTGATACCAATCTTTTAAACCGAATGTTCACATTACTCTCGTAAATCAGGCTACTAAGGGTTAACTGCAATACCTTAGTTAAAATCGTTACTAATAAAACATGTTAAATGTCGCAAATTATTTCAGGTACGAAAGTGAATCCCTGTGCCCTATGGGGTGGCATTGAACGTGTTAACCTAATAACTTTCGAAGTTAAATTATAGGGGACCTATACTAACTCAGCGCTCATGCGATTATTTCATCAGTTTGATTAAAAATAAAAGCTTTAAAATATAATATTTTCGAAATCTTTTTGGGTGTAATTCGTGTAGACTCAGTTCGTGTCGACTGTGATAATATATCTGATACGTAATTTATCCATTCTTCTTGTATAATCACATAATCCACGGTTGTTATCATAGAACGTTAAGAATTCTTTAAATAATTCGCCATTCGCTGTCCGTCGAATGTGTCTAAGGCCTTTTGTACACGAAGCTACGCAAATTGAGATTTTAGTCACAAGCGGGTGACACAGCACATTCACATGTCTGCGACTCGTACCTTTCAACGAACCTCTACTCGCTTTGTAACTAAAATCGTTAATAGCCTAGCTTTGTGTACGAAGGGTCTAATACCATTGTTTTGTGAATGTCATAGTAATTATACTCTGAATATTTCACTTAAATATAATTGCTGGTGATTCATTCGTTTGTATTTCAGCGCTTGAGTAGGAAATACTACGCGTGTAGACACTTCAAGTTTTATGGAAAATATATTTGTTTGCGTAAAGTGTTAAAGTATTTATGGCATTTTGTTGATTTTAAATCACAATCAGTGTGATTATGTACATAAGCCGCATTCGTGTCCTTGTCAATTTATAATGCAGCAAGAAATTTAAGTGAAACATATAAAATTATCTTAACTCATTTGAATGTTAGCAGTAAAGTTACTAGAATCTGAGTTATTGATCGAGACACAATTATACTTTATACCAGACAATGAATAGTCCAATCAAGTATCATATTTTTTAGGTAAAATTATATCAATGTTATAATCTTCAACAGATCTGGACAGATTTCGTGACGGACTTTATCTCTGGTAATCGAGATTCGTGATTTCTATAGGTATAGCATTATTCGAAATGTCTCATGATTATTCTTATAGGTTTATTGAGAAGAATGTTTTGTTTTTTAGCCTATCATGTTCCGTTTACTCTCGTTTACTAAACAATCTGTAAGACATTTTATTCTAGTAAATAAACAACACTGTACACCGTCATTTTATGCAAAAGAAACGATTAAAAATTCTCTGTAGTCATAAAATTTTAGACTGTCGTTAAAATTTTATTAACACTTCCTTTACGTAAATCATTATTTTTAGAGAAAGTTGTAACAAATTCTGCAATTGAAGATTAAATCCGAATATCTACTCATCTAACCTTACAAGAGAATTCCAAGAATGTCAGTAGTTTTTAAACTTAATTTATCTAATCTCATTATTTATGTTTTTCTTTTATAAATCACAAAACTGAGCGAATAATTTTCGCATTATCTACGTTATCTAATCGTCTAACGACCATCGCTCATGTGTTATCCGAAATCTCGTTAGACAAAAATATCTCGGACTGTCCATGATTCGATTGTGCCGTATTGATTTTCAAGTGTCACAGCAGTAAATTTCACACATAAAATAAAACTGTTCGTTTCGCCCATTTGTATGAGAGTTAAAGTACGTACGCCTCTATTAACTTATGGCCTTATTTATTTTGTTTCTCTCATGGATTTCTACCAAAAATTCTTTGTGGTCAATAAATTCAGTCTATTTTGATGCTTATCGTTGAATAAATTGTACAGATTAAGTGGAGTGCGAGTAGGTTTATTTCCATCGGTTCCACGTCACTGTACTCTGCTAACCGAATGGTATATTATTTCCTAGTTTCATGCTGTACTCGAATACAAACGCGCTTCTGTATAATTACGCTATGTTTTATTTCGGATACAATTAGACTGGTTGCTGTCAACTGGATTTATATTTATGTTTCGCATCTACTCGTACATGTTTCTAACGCTCTGTTCCTTAAATATTTTACGTAATTCTTTTCACAATTGCTTAATTCCTTAAGTAAGATAAAGAATTGGCAATGTTTTGGTTTAGCCCTTTACTTTTTTTATCTTTTAAGTCGTAGATTATGAATAACAAAATTCCATACGTTATCAAAGAACGGATAAACTGTAACGGCTAAGTGGGTGTTACTAAACAACTTTTTGAACGCAATCCATGACAAGGATTTGTACAGGAGACAGATTGAAGTGATGCCAAGTTTTACCGCCGGCAACATGGCTAGACTTTGCGACGCCCTAACTAAAATATAAGTTTAATCACTAACTGAGGATTTTATGAATAAAATGTATAAAGCTTTTAAATATAGATTCAATTCTAAAAAACATTAATTTAATATGTTGTATCGTAATTAGTAAATAGTTTTTTTTTTCCTTTTCCAATGTAAATAATTTATTCTGCACGAACATTGATTTGTTAGGAAGAGTTTGGATTATCTTTGAATAAAACTAAAATACAGACATATTTATTGCGTTTAAAGAATATTGGGTAATTTTATATGTTCTGCGGTAAATAGATTTTTTCTATCTTTCCTTCCTCAATGTAAAAGACGCGAATACTTTGATTTGCCAGCGAAAGGTAGGATTATAAATATAAAACTTGATTAAACATGGATTAAAGAAATATAAATTATATGAGTTTCCAATTCGAAGATTTGCTTTCAATTGACCGACACGGTTCAGTCATTACACTCGAATACATTTTAAAGGTATAAATAGTTGTGAAGGCTGATGCCGGAGCGTATTGCTTGAATCGTACTCACGTGAAATAATTACCGTAAAAATTATTGATGCATTTCATACTAACACATTTATTATTATAAGTGCACTTTATAGCTGTTATTTGTGCAATGTTTTGGCGTCCGAATGAATTCCAATATTCCGGATTGATTTCATAAATACGCATTATACGATTTAATGCCAAAGACGTTGTTTTTATTGGAGAAAGATTTTTATGGAAGTGTAGATGGACGTAGCTTGCTTGCTTAGCTCTCTGAACAGTTTGTTATTAACTTGTGGTAAATTATTCTTTATTATTTTGTTAATATATATTTTATGATTATGATACTCGAAGACTCTTTACATTATGCCAAGGTCTTTCATCCGAAGTTTCAAAAACAACATCTTTATAATGTTACTATCTTACATTGTGTTAATCTTTATCTTGATGAACAATGTTTTCGTCGAAGTATTATTTCTTTCAATCCTTAGATTTGAGATTCCGTCAGCTTCATTGTTGACAATAATGATTAATATCGGTTATTATATTGAAAGAGTTTCATTAGGCTTGCTATTACGTTGTTAACATTGTCGCATTGCAGGTTTAGCGGCTTGTATTGTTCTTTCTGTTGTAATGACTTAACTATATTACGTATAAGAAGGTATAATATTTAACGCGGTTTTTATACGATTTGCTTTAAATAATAGGAAGTTTTAAAATGTTATACATGTGAACAAGATTCCTATTTATAGTCTTGAGGAAAGAAATGTTGTTTTAATGTCCAAATTTTGTCAGAATTGTGACCAGCTTTTGTTTCAAAAGTGTGTGATAACTTAACGGTGATTTGCATAATTTTAGGGTCTGGAGTACAGATGGGTGCAGACCGGTAAGCTGGTGGCGGACGGGCCGATCACCGCGTTATCCTGGAACCTGGAAGGCACGCGGCTGCTCACCGGCGGCAAGATCCTACAGCTGTGGCATCAGGCATCTTTGTACCAGGATGACAGCCAACGTAAGAACTGGTTGATTACGTATTTTTACTATTATATAATTTTGTTACTCTAATTTCTTTCAGGCGTATTACCAATTTTGCAATATGTCAATTCAAATATTGATTTAATTGGATATTACGGGGCAAGATACCAGTGAACGTCAACAGACAAATTATAGATTTCCACCGACTTTTATGTTAGCAGTGTCTATGCCCATCTATTAATGACTTTCAGTAGCATGTTATTAACGTTTTAATTAAAATCTATAGTGTTAACTGCGCGGAATATATTTTAAGATGAAATATGGTCACGATAAAACTTTGTCGTAACACGCTGGAAGACGATGTGATAGTTTTTGCGGCCAAAGTTTCTGGAGCGTACTGGCATTTTGCCTGCTTTTATCGATTTTGTGAAATAACAGTTGAAAGTTGCGAAGTTACGACTAGGAAGTTGACCTCGAAAGGAAATTTAATATTTCTGCAGATTGAATTGAAAATGTATGCAGTAATATTAGACGTTCTCACATTGTGACATCTAATCTGGTGTTTGAATGTATCACTTTTAGATTTAAGATATGATATAAAAATCTTGCATTCAATATTCAATCTTTTAAAATGCATCGTTTCATAAAACATTTAATATTAATACCTAAGCGCATCATTGCTTCTTATATTTGCTGACATAAAATGATTCATACATAGAATAATTGGTCACTTTATACTTTTGATGACAATAATAGATTAGTCGCCTTCGGTTTCATTGTTTTAGTTTCATATAACTTGAGCAGAAATATGAGTGAATGGCGGCTCGGTTACATTACATAAAAATGCACATGAACTGATATGTTTACTTGGTGGAGATGGCTAAAACTAAACAAATTAATCTTAATTATTGGTACAACTAGATTATTAATCAGTTATATTATAATACTTTTAAAATTTTCGTATTAACGTATAATTAAAGATGCATGGTAAAAAGGGTTGGTAATTAAATTCCTGTGTCTCCTTGCAGCAAGTTCCGGTGTCACATTCCAAATCGGCGGAGATAAGGAGGACAAACCCAAACAGCCGGAGGAAGAGGAGCCTGTGAGTGCAGTTACACGGAATCTCTAACATATAGTAGATAAGATAAACCGATCTGTTTGTTAGACGCAGTAATTTCTCTGATATCGCTGTTTAAATCTAGATAAGTGGAATAATCCTTTCACAAGAAGAATATTACTACTTCCTATGTTTTGCTTTACAAATTCCACTAGGAATAATTTTCCAATGCAATGGGTACAAAATTTCGGGACCTTAATATGCGAAAGACTTCAAGTCACAGACGAGCGAGCGTATCACCTCCTCAAAGGTCGGCAACGCACCTGTGGATCCTCTAGTATTGCAAATGTCCCTGGGCGTCGACGATCACCTCTGTGTCCCCGCTGCTCGTTCGCCCCCTTTTCTTATAAAAAAAGGAATAATCTAACATTTTTAATTCTGTCAGGGTTGGATTTGTGTATGGCAGTGCCACACCGCGACGCCTGCGCACCACCTCGCTTTCTCCCCAGATGGCGTGCTCTTCGCAACCTCGGGGATGAATGATAGGCTTGTTAAGATCTGGCATCAAAATAAAGGTGACTTTCATTTAAAAAAATAAACAAATGAACATTTTGTTGTCTTTCGTATATTAATTGTGTGGTTTTTCAGTATTAGTGCAGGCGCACGGCGAGCACTCGGGGACGGAGCTGAATTATACATTCATCTACGTGGCACATCCGCGCGCTGTTACGCATTTATCATGGCGGAAGACCAGCAAATATATGCCTAAGTATGTTTTTTGGCCTTTTCTCAGGTTACAATTGCTGAACTTAGAGAGTCCGATAAGCTGTGACCACTAAACGCCTCTGGATGCGGTAGCAAGTGATAGAATTAGTACGATATTGTACTAGTAATATTTTTAAAACACAAAAAGCTTGCAGTATTGAATGTAAAATTTCATGTTATTATTTAACTCAGTGTTATTCCAGTGACTTATTTTTTAAGTTTAACATGTTAGTGGTTATGAACGTGTGTGTGGTGTAGGGGCAGCGTGGGCAACGTGCTGGTGACGTCGTGCGTGGACAACATCTGCCGCGTGTGGGCGGAGACGCTGCTGCCGGAGGACGAGTGGGGCGGCGGCTCCGCGGCCGCGCGCTCCCCGCCGCGCCGCCAGCGCGCCACGCACAGGCACAAGCACCGTTTTATGCAGAGACTCAAACATATGAAGTAAACACACCTTGTTACATGCTTAACGTATTTTTTTATGTACAGGGCCAATCAAGACTGATAATTACTTGGGGTTGCTTACATGATTTCTTAATTTAGCCGTAGCTGAATGACTTGTCTTATTTCGAAGAAGAATTTTTACCCTACGGCTTCATTAGACCAGGTTCGCGATATAAACGGACTTACTTACCTCGGAAGAAAAAAAACAGTTTTTATCGCGAAGTTTGCCTATTGAAGCCCTAGTAACAGCTATAAAAGTAAACTAACTACTATATTGTTTGTTTCAGAACGTGTTTCCACATCCGACGGACGGCGCAGTCGTCGAAGCAGCCCGGCGCGCCGATACCCACGCTGCCCTCCACCTACAGCGCGCACGACTTCCACAACTCCTTCCAAGCCAGCTCATACACCGGCGGTGAGCACACACACATTGTTTACATTCATTCATTATAACTGCATTAATATATTAACTTAACCTGATCATAGTTTTAAATTTAAAACAACAAAACAGTGATTTAAGTATGATTCACGTGCACATGTCCGGGTCAGCGTCGGAAGTGTCAATACAATATATACGAACGTGTCCAAACCTAGTGACGGACGGAGCACTGCCAAAATATATTTTTTATTGACACACTGACGTCCCGGACTGGACACGGTGTACCGTGAGTCATTTTATAGATCGTTTAAATTTCAAGGAAATGTCTTTGTAGCCTTTGTTATATATTTTTCTTCCCGTTTTATTTTATTCTGCAAATCTTAATTGACACATTTTAGGTCTGCACTTCCACTTGGCGGCATCCATCAACGCGGAGACGGACATCCCGCTGGTGCCGTCGCTGGCGGGCGGCGGCCGCTTCATCCTGCACTGGCTCCACAACAAGGAGATGCATTTCACCAGCCAGGCGGAGGCTATACTCCACGACCTTACTAAAAAAGTATATATAGTTTATTTTTGGTATAAGACATGCCAAATGTACAAGTATATCTAGTTTTTAACAGACTTCCCAAAAGGACGAGGTTCTTAATTCGTCTGTATTATTTTAATTTGTATATTAACTTGCTTATTTCATACATAAATAAATATGTTGTATTAGTTAATATAAACTATTTTTTATAGGTTTTAGATAAGGAAGAAAATGAGGAAGGTTCCGGTATGGATCACAACACACATCCTGACGGAGAGAATGAATCAAGTACGTATTCATATTAAAAGTTCAATATAGAAAAATAATCAAAAATATTCAAACATGTAATCATATATAACCTAAGTATTGCGTTAATAGTTAGAAAAAGCTGTTATAGCTGCGTTATATAACGCTTTATTGCTATTTCATGCTGCTATTTAGGACCTAGGCGGTCAAGTCATCACTTGACTAGAGTACAGTCTGAGGACACTAGCAATAGTGATGAACAACCAGGTAAGAACATTCAGCTTTAAGAGTAAAAATAATATAGACAGACATTTTAATTTCGAATAAAAAAAAACAAAGCTTAGAAAATTGCCAACTAATATGTATTTTTGCTTTTGAATTACAATTTATAACCAATAGCTTTTACGAGCTTAGATGGGTATGTTGAAGCCTATCATAAAGAAAAACGTTTTTAAGTAACTAAAAAATATGGAATCGTCATATTCAACACTTTTAGTGCAATTGCCTAGCGAGTTTACTATCATACAAAGCGTCGAAGTCGCATGGTGCTCTGCCACCGAGCCGAAGATCCTATAGTCCATAATATTGTAGTTTTTGAAAACTATGATCAATAATTTATCAGACCCGGTATAAGTGAAATTATGATAGCACGCTAGCCCCCCCCCCCTTTCATATCAAAACTGCAAAGAATTTACAAATTGAATTGTGATATAAGGCGCAGTTTTTTTTCTCTTTCTGTCCTCCTGCTGTTGCTTATGCAGCATCCTTGACGTCCTAGACGTTATCAACTTTTTTATGTTTTTTTTTATAATGTTATTTATGTAATGTCCAGGTAGCGGCAACCATAGTCATCCGAGTCTATCCAACACAACTTCTATCAACTCTATAGCGACGGATGTGACTTGCACACACTTGCCCGACTCCCTCGACGCCAAGATAGAGGCGTTATTGCGGGACTGGCATCAGAGCCCTGATCTGTTATTCTCCATACATCCCGTGGATGGCAGCTTTCTTATATGGTAAGTTATTATTGAGAATTTTCTAAAGTTGAAGTTCACTTCAGACTTCTTAAAACACACACTGATGAAAATATAAGTCTCATTTTTAGTAAAGTTTATTTTCAATTTCAAAAAATAGATGACTAGATTACGTTTACACATTAAAAAAATATAATAACTAGCCTATGTGCCTTCCAGAATGTGTTCTTTATCTTTATCAAATTTCACCAAGATTCGTTCAGACGATCCACTGCTCGCTTGTCCTCTTCTATAAAGAATACCCTCAAGCAAATATCCATATATCCATTGTAACTTTGACATATTAGTAAGTAGATATGCATGTGTTGTGTGTCAGGGTGTGCGAGTGGCTGGACGAGGTGCAGGCGGGCGCGATCCGGCAGGCGCAGGTGTCGTTCTCTGCGCGCATCCCGAGCGCGTTCCCGCTCGGCGACGCGACCACCATGTGCACGCCCGCCGCGCTCTACCACGCCGCCGCGCAGCCGCTGCACGTCCGACATCGCACCAAGCCTGTTGCACCCAGTACGACTGAACTCACTTTTATACCCCACGTGTACTTTAATCCAGTCCAGTGTTTGAGTCCAGTCGCAACGTGTGTCACTGGATTGAACTTAAATCTCCTTTCCCTACACACAGGTTTAGTTTAGATCTATTCCAGTATAAATCCAGTGCTGGATTCGTCAGCGGACCTGGAATAAACTGGACATTGTTCCACTGAATACTACTTACTATAAACGATAAAGACCTCTCGTGACATGATTGTATCGCAACTCTTTACTAGGGGCCCTCTCAATTATGTTTGTTTTTCAGATCAAAATCAACCGGAAACTGTAACGACTCCATTGGCCAGTGTACAGGAAGAGAAAGATGAGAATGAGTGGCCACAGCCAGATGAACACAAAGAACCGCAAGAAAATGGTACATGTAATTTTTATACATAACCTTTTGACGGGAAATTTTTTTATTTCAAAATAAGTGGGTACCTAAAATAATTTCAAAACCTATGAAATAGTATAAGTATAGAAAAATTGTTAGTTTTTCTAGCTGTTTTTTTTAATTGAATGATTTTTTTTTCTCATACTTCATGTTTTTGTGGTATAGGTCATAGAGAAGAGAATAACAACGATATGCAGCGCAGAACTAGTGTGGTAGCAGATGATTCAGGAGAAAATCAAGATGGAGACGTGCTGGAATCGGCACCAGTTATATCTATGGTCACCAACCACACCAACGGAACACTCAACCTTTGGCAGTTGACATTCGATGATAAATCAAAGTTTTCACAGGTAATTAACAAATTTCCACACGGTTACGACTTAGGGGCCTTCAAGAAAAGAGCGTACTCCTTCAAAGGCCGGCAACATCTGCGGTTCCTCAGACGTTGCAGGTGTCCGTGGGCGTCGGATTAACTAACTTCGGCGATCAGCTCGTTTGCCCCCTTCTCCAATATTTAAAAAAAAATACAAACTTTTATATGTAATATTAAAACTAATAATGTTATTTTATTGTATTTGTAGGTGCTATCAATAGGCCATGCATCAAGAGCGTCAGGTCACAGGTTTAGAGTGAACGACATCACTTGTCATCCAGTATTACCATTATTGTTGACTACAAGCCATCATAATATATCCGGTAAGTATAAACTCGTTCAGTGTAACTGCGCAGATTTTACAGTGCACTTAAAACTGACGTACACATGTCAATTTGAACTGCACAATTTAACTGTATAGTTAAAATTGAGTGTCTGTAGCCAGCTTAACTATCTGTGATGTAGAAATGTGATAATTATAGACACTATAGCTATCACTGTTTTATTTAAAGAAAATTACAGAGATGGTTGTCGTTATACTGGTGGTAAATGATAATTTTTTTTTGAAAAATCAACTTTATAACTACTGGATAAGATTCAATTTGTTGTATCACTTAGACGCGGAGCGCGGCGAGCAGCGCGCGGTGGACGCGGGCGCGGCGGGCGGCCTGTGCTCGGAGCTGATCATGTGGCGCGTTGAGTGCGTGGGCCCGCTCGCCAAGTCTGGCGGCGTGGCGGAGCTCGCGCGAGTCAACTCGCCACATCTATCCGCGTTTAGTAACGTAGCATGGTTACCTACGCTATTACCTAGGTAAAAATGCAATAAAAGTATATTTAATATTTTGTTTTTATAAAGAGGAAAACTTTGTATTTCTGTATGTTTTGAAATAATAACTACTGGGCTGATTTCAAAAACTTTTACCATATTACCCTAGGGCTGATTAGACCGAGTTCGCGCTAAAACGGAGATTTCTCTGCGGCGTAAGGGCATTTTTTGCGTGACATCGGTCTAAAGAAGCCCTAGGGTTAGAAAGCTACATTATCCCCGAGTAACTTAAGCTACATTTTTTAATTCCACGCGGACGAAATCGCGCACAACAGCTAGTAATTGATAAGTGTATAATAATAATTATTGAGTTTGTATGTAAATATTTTCTTTAATTTATTTTCAGTTCAACATTAGGAAATTTATCAAATTCTCCGTCCGCGTGTTTTGTTGCGAGCGACGGTGAAAGTCTCCGTCTCTTCCAAGCGGTCATCGACGCGCGAACACTTTTAGCTGAAATTGCAACATCCGAACGACGTCATAAGGACACATCGGTAAACTTTATAAACTATAGTCTTAACATCTATAACCCTACGGCTCCATTAGACCGAGTTCGCGCAAAATACACAGATTTTGCTTCGACCTAAGGGGCCTAAGGCCGTTTTTTGCGTGGCAACGGTCTAATGAAGTCTTAGGGTAAAAGTATTTTCTACCGAGGAGTTATTAATGTAACTAAATCTACTAAATTTATACTTTCTTATGTTTCTACAAAATGTTGTGTTTGCCTATAAATGAAATTTGGATTTGTAATTTAGAACTAGAACTATAATGTATTACATATAACATAATTTGTTGGCAAATCTTATAATAAATAAAAAAAAATTCTTCGCTGTCAGTACGTTCCTATACATTCGTAATCATCAAGGAGCCTGATTTCAAAAGTGGTCGTTTACACAAGTGCTATTTTCTCACTTTTGAAAATAAGCTCCTGAATTTACAATGTTGCGAAAAATACTATCAATACAGGCTTTTAATGTCTACTTATGTATATGTATAGCAACAGCACGACACGATGTCACTATCGTCCGGGTCCAGCGGGGGGCAGGAGGCGGAGGAGGGCGGGGTGCCGCTACACGAGCGCATCCGTATAGTATCCCAGCAGTCAACAGCGAGACCTGGAGCTGTCATACAGCTGCACGCGATCGCAGACGCAGCTCACGATTGGCACAACACGCAACTGCTGCATGTCTTCCAGGAACAGCTTATAACAGGTACAATAGTGTTACCCTACGGTTTTATAAGATCGGTGTCACGCAAAAACTACTTTAGGCCGAGGCAAAAATGGAGTTTTTATCGTAAACTTGATCTAATAAAGCCGTAATGTTACACAAACATTACACATACGTACGTATGTGTGCGTAACGTGTACGTACACGCACGTCGCGTACGTGTATGATCTATGTGTGTACGTACATATTTAAAATTCGAAATTAAATTAACAGTGAGCAAGTCTTTGATTTTCTCTTTAATAAAAATAGTTGTTTTTTTTTTAAATAATAATATAATTAACTATTTCAATGCAATTCATTTAATTTTGATTATTGGGGTATTTAATCTCTATGTTGTACTCTACTGCATTTTTAATGTAGTTTTTTTCAATTAGGTGAAAGAACAACAACGGATACAGACAGCGCTGACTCCGGTATGGAAGGGTCAGATGTTAACACTATAACAGAAGCTGGTTTCGAAGCTATTGTAGACCTGCGCAAAGCGGCTGTGTTCAACGAACCTTTCTACATAGTAGTGTTGGAGAGGACTGATGGAGGCTCTACTGTACATATGTGGAGGCTCATGGTCTCATCGCAAGCTGACCCATCAGGTGAGAATGGGACAATATTTTGTTGTTTTAATAGGGCATTTTCCATAGCCGATACGGAATGATAAACGCCCGAATTTTCAAACCACTCAAATATTTAAGAGCGTCTTACATCTTGATTCTTAGTCTTACATGATTGGCGATCGGTGATTTTGATACATTTAGATTTTAAGCGACGCTCAAATTTTAGTGGCGTTTTAACGTTGGGCTGTAAAACTTTTAGGTAATATTTGTACTAACGAAGGATTATACAGCCAACTTTCTATAAGAAATATCTCAAATATCTAGAAGTTTTTTATCTCCCAATTCAGTTCCTTGGTTTTTGTTCTTTCATTTTTTTTTAATAATACTTTGTAAAGCTCAAAAACAGGTTGAATGACTGTTAAGAAAGTATGTAAATTTATTTATAGTTGCATACTTTTAACGTCTCGTACTATATAAAATGTGTTTGTTTTGCAGATGACATGACAAACAGTATGATGTACGTGCCGGACAGTGCGTTGGTGCAGGAGGAGGAGGGCGAGTCTCGCAAGAACTCTGTGTCTGTGGACGCGGACCGCGCGCCGCCGCAAGCGCCCGTGCACTCACATTTATCTATATCTACTAAAAAGGTAAATTCATACTTTTAAATTTCTTAAAAACCCTTTTAAATGTGTTATAGGTACTGTTTGATGTTGTTATGAGTCTCAAAGACATGAATAGCAAGTTTTTTATTGGCTGTAAGATACAGATTGAAAAATGAAAAATGATTCATTGTCATCTGAAATACCTAGGACAAATTGATCAAATAGAACAAATCCCTCGCACTAGGCGCAGCCTGTATCGCTGGACCCAGCTCTGACATTTAACAAGAAACATCGTTAGACGGACACATAAACAATAGACTAACCTTTATCATCAATTATAACGAAAATGTTTTAACTACCACATTCGTCAATCGGAATTGTAGACACTGAGTGTGCAGTTACATCTTATTTTAGAAAAAAAAGAACTATATTTTGATGTTTATTTTTAGGTGTGCGAGTGTCCATTATCATTACCGGACGGAGTAGACGTGATCCACGCGACGCCGGCCGCGGGACATCTCAGCTCCGCCTCCATATACCCGGCTTGTTTGGCTCCGTACATTTTAGCCACCGCATGCTCCGATAGCACTTTGAGGTTTATTTCACTGTATTTAAAGTTCAATTTTATATATCAAGGTGTTACTTTTGTATTAAAGTATGTGGTTGTTTTAGGTTCTGGAAATGTAATGTAACTAAAAATGACAACGATGAGATGGAGTATGCATGGAAGGAATGGGAAATGATGAATAAAGATCAAGAATCGGCTATAGACATTCCAGGTAAGTGTAATTTCTCATAAAAATACGAACATTTTAAAAAGGGGGTTAGGGTATTTAACATTTTTCGATGTTTTAGCAGGAGTATTTAGTAAACATTGTGTTGTCAAGTAAATTGATATTGTATGGTATAGGTATTAGATAATGAATTACAGCGTGTAATGTGCTTCAATTTGTCTTTGTTTGAATTAATGAATCTTTCGCTACGAAGCGAATCTATAGCGAACGTCAAAAATGTATGAAACTGACATTGACGTTCGATATCTCACACGTGACAATCAAGTGATTTTATTGAATGTAAATGTCAGTTTCATACAATTTTGTCGATTCCGTCAGCGACAACGCCGATCGAAAAGTACTTTGACTAGCCCGGTTGGTGTAGTTTCGTATTTACTGTTTAGGCCAACCATTGCATATAAGCGCGGCGTATTCCGGTCGTATCGCGTGCGCGTACAAATGCGGGCGTTCGTTCACTCGACCCAAGGGCGGTACGAGCGCGAGCACGGACGCGCGCTTCGTCAACCTGTGCGTGTGCGTGTACGAGTGCGAGAGTACCGGCGGCGCGGAGTGGCTGCTGGAGGACACCATACCGCTGAGGAATGTCAGTCTGCCGCGCGTCGGCGTCAGTGTGGACACACAAATCGATCTCTCCTATCTACATGACACGTCCTTCATGCAGAAGAAACAGAGATTGACTCAGGTGAATCTTAGTGAACTTTTAGTTAAGTGTATTTTGTAATGCTTCGGCTTCACTAGACCGAGTTTGCGATAAAAACGGAAATTTTGCTTCAGCGTAAGTCCGATTTTTATCAGGAACTCATCTAAGTCAAGTCTAGGGATAAGACAAACGCAAGTGCGGAACTAATATCAATAATCATACTGTTATTAAATTATTTTATTAAATGACTATCTATCTGCAATTCCGTCTGCGCGGAACTATCAAAAAATATAGTAAGTAGCCTTTATGTTCCAAACTATGTTCTACAACTATGCAAAATTTCATCGAGAACTTTTAAGACGTTTTGGAAGTACTTTAAAACAAACTTCCATCTATCTATCCTAACTATCGCGTTTATAATATTAATAAAAATAAGATAGTACTTTTTCTTAATGTGTTGTACTCATTTTGTATCTCAGGTTCTTCAAACTCTATCATCTGATGAGAGTAGGAACAACCGTAACGGTGAGGGCGACTCGGGTAAATCCGCGGGATTATTAGCTGTACCATCATTTAGTACTCTACAATCATTGCGACGGAGTATCATGGAGAATGGGAACACGTGTCCTCTAACACAGAAGCATCTGGTACAATTAGACTGGGTGTCCAAAGAAGACGGCTCTCATATACTGACAGTTGCTGTCGGCTCGAGAGTGTTACTGTTTACGCCTGTCTCTAGTGATCTAGCTCAGGCTAATTTAAAGGTAGGTTTGAACATGGTTTCTTTTATATTGGTCAGATGTTCTTTTACATCTGATTAGTTACAATGCCAGGATTCTCTTCTTATTCCTTGCTGTTCGTTCGTTGCATAATATGTACATTTTTTTTATATTAAATAGTGGCAAACGAGCAAACGGCCACCTAGTTTCGCTGAAATAGCGACGCGACCGCTGCCCATAGACATCTGCAACTCTAGATGCGTTGCCTACCCTTACTCTACGGAGAAGGAGACGCATAGTAACAGGACGATTCATCTTCCTATGCGTCCCCTCCCCCGCTAAATCCACTTCCCCTTCCCATCATTCCCTTATAAGAAAAGGATAGGAAGGGAAAGTGGACTAAAATTAGACCTCCGGCACCACACTCGTCAGACGAAACACGGAATTGCTTCCATTTGACGCCTGTCTTCTGTGTGGTCGTGGTATTTCACCGGGCGAGCCGGACAATTCGTGCGAAGATGTTAAAGCGGGCTCTACCACTGTTAAAATGTTCTGTAATAGGCTAACAATTGACTTCTTTAATACTCCTATCTTGTGCTCTTTGCTCTCTAATACTCTTTTATATCTTGTACTCCCTTCAAGTCTTTAATAAACAGTAACGGCGATTTGGCACGTCTGGAACAAAAAAGTTGACTGCACACCGTGCCAAATTACGTCGTCGTACGTCGAGTAATATTGAATAGCTCTTATATTGTTATATTGCAGGCAATGAAAGAATCAATCAACAATAACCGTCCTATACTAAGAAAAGCATCTTCTCTTGCGGCTCCTCTATTCGTGGAAGAGATCAGATGGATGCAATTACGTCGTATAGATTTAAAGACCGCAGATGGTCTTCCGCCACTGCCGATGCAGATCTCGTGGGTACGGGATGGTATACTGGTGGTGGGGATGGACTCGGAGATGCATGTTTACTCACAATGGAAACCCGAGAACCAACAGTTACCTTCGGGACAGATACAGGTAATATGACTTCAATTTATTTATTTACATTTACGTTTGTAAGTTAACATTTATAAAAGCGTCATATTACAATGATTGCGGCAAATACGTTAATTTCAATCAATTATTTCATGAATATGGTGCTAGATAAAATGAAATGTTATCGAACAGAAGCTAGCTAATGTTCTCCAGTAACGTAATACATAGGGTTGTTCCGGAAATACAATGAATTTTACGAGTTTTTGTGCCTTTTGTCTATGGTCAAAATAATCCATCGTTTATAGGAAATAGAAGAGGGTGGTGAGTCTCGTGCTCTCCGGGACTCGGACTTACGCGTGTCTGCACCACATCTACAGCGAGTCTCGTCCATCAATCTGCAGCTGCTGGAGAGAGACGCCAGGAGACGGAACAAGGCTCAGTCTGATCAACCACAAGTATGTTTACTCAATCGACGTAATATTAGTGTAAGAATATATTGTTATCTCTGTTTATTTTGAGAGAAAAGAGAGGGAAGGAAATAGATACAGGATGTTTGGAAAGTGAAATCTCAGATCATTTAATTATGACATCTGGGTGGTATAAAGCGTGTTGTTTCTTAATGTGTCTTGTAAAAGTATGCGATTTTGTGTCGGAAATAGAAACCAATGGTCCATTTTATCCTAACAGCCTCTATTGAACTACATGCCTGACTACGGGCTCTTCGAGGCGTCACAAATGGCCTGCCCAGTCCTACCTCAGTACCATCCCAAACAACTAATGGAGTTATTGAACAGCGGAAAAATAAGATGGGTGAAAGCCATTCTTGCTCATTTAGTCAGGTTAGTACTATTTTATTTTTACATCGACAATAGAAGCAGAAAATTTATTTAATTATTTGTATTTTAGATGTATTGGAGGGTCTTACGCAAACCGCAGTTCTCAAGGCGATGAAGATAGTCTCTCCAGACAGGTAAAATAAGTTTTAATGGCGTCCTCGTTCATTGCAATGTGAGTGGCACTATAGGTGGATTGAAATGTGAATCGTATGACGCTCACATTAAGCTTCAATATTGTTTGAACGTCGCTTTGCATACATACGATATAAGGCAGTCTACACTTGAGACACCTTGAGACTACTACAAAGACGTCTTACAGATACCATAGGTTACTGTACCGGCTAGTACTTTACATTATCAAATTATATTTGTATATAAATGTATTTTAGACTTATGTTACTAACTTAAAAATAAGGAAATTAGAAGAAATCTGTAATGTTCATAGGATTTTCAACATTTTGCTTCAAGCCATTCATGTGCATATCGACATAATATAAAATGTACAATAATTGTACGGCCGATAAATATCATTACTTGGATAAAGGACTGTTCCCATTTGATAGCTTTTGTATTGCAAACACCAGAGCTTTGGATTCACAATTTTGCACAATTTACCACCTTTCATAATCACTACACAGTTTTTCAAAATTTAAGTTCTTCAGTTTTTAAATTATTTCATAGTTATGATAAAAAAGTGATCTAAAAACTTGGTAGGCCATCGAAACATATGGGTGCAGTAGGGAAGCTTTGGAGATTAAAATGTATCGTAATAGACATTTAATTTCCAAGCCAACGTTAAAAAAAAAGGAATAGGTTGATTTCAAAAAACGTCGTTCGGTTTTGCAAATGTAAAATGCATATGGCCATGAATGTTGTCAATGCGGTCGTTGTCGCATGACATGTCGCTGTACGAGCATGTCCATTGAACGGCGTGCGTGTCGCGTACGCAAGATGGCGGCACGTAAGCAAGATGGCGGTGCGTACGCAATATGGCGGCGCGTGCATGTGGCGTGTGTTGCAGCGCGGCTGGTCGCGGTCGCGCACGCTGTCCGTGTCCTTCGCCGCCGGCGCAGCCTCGCCGCTAGATGGCGTTACACAGGTAAACTACAGAATCTGTGGTAAATAATAAAAAATGATATGAATGTGTTTTAATTTTTTTAGGAGGAAAACTATTACGACGGGATCTTGTATCCATATTTTTTAAATGTGTACATCGCCTTTATGAAGTTGTAATTTATTTGTGTGCACTTCATACAATCACACCATAAAACC
Source organism: Papilio dardanus tibullus (assembly GCA_013186455.1). Classification (NCBI taxonomy): domain Eukaryota; kingdom Metazoa; phylum Arthropoda; class Insecta; order Lepidoptera; family Papilionidae; genus Papilio; species Papilio dardanus. Next base: position 177,091 of record QDHC01006364.1, read on the forward strand.
ATTGCATGCATTATGCTTACGCCATGTCAAATACTGACTTTCAAATACCATGTCAGCCCACAGCGTGGTGTCATTGTTTGTGAACGCAACATTATTGTATACACTTTTATTAATTATTGATCTCTTTCAGTTTTCGCAAAAAAATCCTTATTATTTCAAAATATATAAAATTAGCTCATATACAACGTTTCTTTATTTTTTTTTATTTAACTAAAATTGTACTGTGTTGAACAATATTCAATTCTTTCTTGTTTCTGGCACAGATAAAATTTTGTAAACTAAATTCAGATAACGGAAGACGTACAATTAGACTACGCGGAACTGACGTCAGTACCGCCATTGCCGTTATGGACTTTGCTGGTAGCTGATAAGGAGTCGCCTCATCATCCGTCCACTATACAAGAAGCTAAGGTAAGGTGCTTTAGCCGTTTGAAATTGAACCTAAATACAATGTGGTTATAGTTTAAACTCCCTTATTAATTTCAAACAGGATTACAACGAACTATTCGAAGGAACAATGGAAACTGAAGAGGATTTGGATGCGTTACTACTGAGCGAGGAAGATGGTGTCGACCGTCGTCCTTCTATGCCCGAAAGGCAACCGCTTTCACATTTCGGTCCTAGACAAGGTAACCTCTATAAATCACCAAACTAAATCATTTTATAAGTTTTAATAACTATATATTTAGTTTGTCATAAAAATCAGTAATAATATAGAAAAAAATACTTTTGTCTTTTAACAATATACAAATATTAGTTCACCAAGTTCTTAAATTGATGATTTGACTTCTTATTGAGCCACAAGTCAAATAGGAATACATAAAGCTAATTCTTCAATACCAGGTCGTATATTATCCCGTCTTCTGACACACACTCACCTGCCGGGACTGAGCTCGCTAGACCAGATGCACCTGCTCGCCCTGGCTGATACCGTCTCTACTTGCGACGCTGACTTTGCGGAGCGCTTTGCAAACAACGCACGTGTTGATGTAGGGCATAATAATGCTCAAGACTTTCTGCCTGGTAATAATGTTTTTATTGTTGATCGTGTAATATGAATTGAACAAATATTTATTTCTAATAAAAAAATCCACTAAAAAAGAATACAGATGAATTGAGAATTCTTTTTTGGAAGTCGGTTAAAATGGAAATTAGACGCTATCCTAGCCTTTGCTACGAAGTGAAGTAAACTTACGATTTTAATTTGTGTCAAAAGTGCTTTTAATTTTGTAAAATAATTTCGCAATGTTTTTAGCACTCATGTCTTTTAAACCACTGACAATATAATTATAAGCCTAATAGATACTTTTTTTAAACGAAAATTTATGTATTAATATGATACAGATTCCCTAGACGACTGCGGGTTACGGTTCCTCCTAGCTATGAAGCATTACGGGTACCTACTACGCTGCCTGCCGCTAGCGCAGCGCGCGTCACTGCAGCGCGACGGTGTAGGTACATGCAACCTCGTGTGGGCGTACCACTCGGAGACACACGAGCAACTGCTGTCTTTAGTGCCCGGCTACACTAAGGGACAGCCTAAGTGGTCCACTATGAGAGAACTAGGTAAGTCGTGCGAAAATAACAATATTTTTAATGCTTGTGCTTACGTTTTTTAGAACGGAATTTTTAACGCTTGAATTTACGGAAAAACAAGTTAGATTAAGTCACTATTTTTTTATAATGTTTTTTTCAAGACTAATTTCTGTCAAGAAAAACAAAACATATTTTTAAAAGTTAACGACAACGTGGTATTAGTTATGAAGTTTTTTTTTTTTAGTATAACAGCGTTAGTTTAAATTTATTATTACCTCAGTCAAGTGGCTTTACCAAAGCGCTTTACGCAATTGACAAAAAGTCAGTTGTCTGTATTTACTAGATACACTAGTATAAATACATTGTATTCAGGCGTTGGATGGTGGGTGCGCGGCGACCTCTTGCGGACGTGCGTTGAGAAGTTAGCCCGCGCGTCATACATGGCCAAGCAGGAGCCGATGGACGCCGCGCTGTACTACCTCGCTATGAAGAAACGTATGCTGCTCTGGGGACTGTTCAGATCAAACAGAGATGATAGGATGACTTCGGTATGTTCTGTTGACTTTATTATCTAGTTTATTTGAAGACTTACTTTCGTATTTGAAAGGAGTAATATTTATTTTCTTATTTTATAGTTCTTCGCTAATGATTTCACGGAGGACCGTTGGCGCAAGGCGGCCTTAAAGAACGCGTTCGTGTTACTAGGCAAGCAAAGGTTCGAGCACGCTGCTGCTTTCTTCCTATTGGGTGGCGCTCTCAAGGACGCTTTAGAGGTCAAACAATTGTTTAATGAAATTAACTTACAATGTTTTGTAATAAATCGTTGTTATAATAGCTTAGTAATTACAGGTATTGATAACCCGTTTGGGAGATTTACAATTGGCAATGGTTATCGCCCGCCTGTACGAATCGGATAGTACGTTGCCGCCCAGCTTACAGAAATTACTTATGGATGAAGTACTAGGGTAAGTTCAATATAACATATTTTTGTCTCTATTTTTTCGAAGATAGTGTGAGGGATAGACATGTGAAGCTTTATTGCTTAGACAATTATTTTATAGTAGTCTTTTTATGTAGTGGGGAGACAGAAGACGGTGAAATAGACCTGGAGCGCGCTCATCCGGATCCGTTCGTCCGCTCTATGGCACTGTGGGAACTGCGTCGGTACGGCGCCGCACTAGACACGCTGTTGCGTACTGCCGGCCGTCTGCACGCGGCTAACAGCTCCGATGAGCCCGTACCCAGTGTGTTTAACTTCTATGTATATCTTCGCACACATCCACGGCTCAAGCGACACAATTTACCAACACAGGTAAACTCGAAATTGAACTTACAACAGTTTACGTAGGAGTCATATGTAAGCTACATTCTCGTAAGTAAACTGTCCTAACTGAAACTGTTGCCATTTTCTCTTTTTTGTGTTTTAAATGTACTCGATTGGTGGATTTTTATATTTTAATTTGAAATGGAAAATAAAAAGTAAACCTACTAATATTATGTACAGGAAAAGTTTGTATTTTTGTTTGTATTAAAAACTACCAGGCTTACGAAACTACGTTATCACTGAGTAACATAGATAGTATTTTTCATGAGGACGAAGTCGCGAATAACAACTAGTTAATTTGTAAAATTTAATTTTTCATTATTATACAGGGTGGTACATTAGCGCTACTCCAGCAAGAAGCAGACGAGGGTATAACGCGTCTGGAGCGGCGGCTCTACTTCCAAACTGCGCACGGACACTTCAAGGCGGGCTGCCCGGCGCTCGCGCTCGAGGTTTTGTCCAAGTTGCCCGCTAGAGTGCGCGATGAGAAGACGAGACAACCCGTCTCCGCACCTTCGGTTGAAGAGACTTTTATACATACAGGACAGATTGTGGAAAATACACCCGTGAAAAGTATGTACAATTAGCAAGAATTTTATCGCATCAATACTAATTTTTAATGTAATTGTGAACTACTTTTGATGTTAATTTACAGAGGAAGAAGATAATGTGGACTGGACTTCATCAGCAGTAGACTGGGGCGCACCAGTCAGCGCGGTCAAGAACGATGACCTTGTACTGTCCTGGGATGACGACAATGAAGACAAAGAGTGAGTTTTAATAGATTTCTTTTCTCCCACTTTTGGTCACTGCTGCACTCGGAGTCGTTTTATGGTCACTCCGGAAGACGTAGATTTTCTATAAAAAATTTATACTACAAAACAGTCTCCGGGAACGAAACTATTGTATTTTGTTTATTTTTAAAGTTCCGAGGCATCCGGTACTTCAACTCCGCCTCTAGAAATGAAAATAAGCAAGCCTGAACAGCCGATTGAGAACGGACTGGAAGACCAGAAAGAGGAGACCCCTCCGGTTGACATTATGGCTCAACAATTGAAGTTTGTAGCTTGCCTGAAGATCTTGATGGAGGAGCTTAGTACACTGGCTACTGGTTTTGAAGTCGATGGTAAGTAAAAATTGGTTTTGTATCAATTATTTAATTTTGTGTATTTTTAAAAATATTGAGTTTTCTCTGATTAAAAGAGAATGGAAAACCTGGGATCATCGTGGGATTTACTTTTGTCATTATTTAGATTTTGAATAATATGATTGTACATCCGGTATCAATCCCCGGGTGGGGTTGAGCCCGAACATACAGACTAAAGGCACGGGGGGTGTACCGGCACTTATCAACGATACACCCCCATTGCCGAAGAGGGGGAAATGAAACAACTTAATGCTGTCTAATAACTGAATGCTTTATTAATGCCCACATATCGCCTTATATTTATTTCCACTAGCTGATCAAGCGTATTTTTCTACACTGGTTGCATCTGTGTGCGTATTCTTGTGACCGCTTTAATCTGCACTTCAGTACGTATAGTACGTGCGTCGTTGCACATCTCGTGGATTTCCTGATACCAGTATTGTATATACATCGGACACGTCCTACACATTCTTGACCTGTTTCCATTGGATGTGCGCTTCTAAGATCACGTACTGCTCTTCGGCTTCGTCCAAAGCCATGTTCGTTGAGACGAACATCTTGGGGAGTCTCCAGGCGGGCGACTATGTGGGCAGCTTGCAGAATACTGTTGGCATACGGCAGCTCTGCTGGACGGGGCGGGCAAGGCGAAGGGCAACCTTGTGCCTGATGTTTGTTCGTTGAGACGAACAATGATAAAGGTTTTAAAAACCGAAATAGGAAAAAAATCCTAATTTTTCATGTTTATTGGGAATAACTTAAAAAGTACTAAATAGTTTTTTAATGTAAAAATGGGACCAAATAGCAGCTATTTTGCATTAAACAAAAAAACACGTAAATAGGATTAGAATTCGCTGCGTAATTTTTGTATGTACATAAAAAAAATTGACTTGATAACATCCTACTGTTGGATGTCGGTTAAAAAAGTAGTTGGTAACCTTTGACTAAATAAACAAAATAATGAGGAATTTACCATTTTTCTTCGTATTCTTTTTTTGTTTTTAGGTGAGTTTTTTATTGTAGCAAAGTATTTTTGTGTTAGTTTTATTGTATGTGTATGGTGTAGGCGGTCACCTGCGGTACCAGCTGTACATCTGGCTGGAGCGCGAGGTGGAGGCGCTGCGGCGGCTGTGCGGGTACACGGCGGCGGGCGGCGGCGCGGCGGGCGAGCTGCTGTGCGCCGACGCGGACCCGCCCCCCCTGCCAGACCGCCCCACCCTGCACCAGCTCCTCGCAAGAGAGAAGGCAGACTTCGAGGCCAAGGTGCAGCGAGCGGTTAGGCGACGCAAGTGGCTCAAAGGTAAAAAGAAATAATGAATTGTTGTTAACTACTTTCTTTTCTTCCAGACTACTTTAATTGATAGTACTGTTTTTAGCATGATTTATGATATGTATCTTAAGAAATTCATAGGTTTTTGATCACACCATCATCATCTTCATCAACCCGCACTGGGCAAGGGTGGCAGACTATGACCTAGTCACCCCTTAGGGGTAGGCCCCTCGGTGGGGTCATATAGTGAGCTGGTGATGATGATTATCGTCATCAGCCTTTTTCTACTCACTGGCGGACATAGGCCGATGCTTTGGTCACATGCTTACATAAATTACATCGAAAAGTATTTTCATCTCTCTATTGTTTTTTTTTAATAAATGACACGTCTAAATCAAAATAAAAAATTGTAATAAAATACATTTAACGCAATTGTAAAATTTATCATAACACAGCAAATGAGACGTTACTGCGTACGCTGCTGTCGTACTGCTCGCTGCACGGCGCGGGCGGTGGCGGGCTGGCCTCTGTGCGTATGGAGCTGGTGCTGCTGCTGCAGGAGCTGGGCCAGGACAAGCAGCACCAGCAGCTGCTGTCCCCTCTGCCTTTCCCTACTACTCTGCCGCTGCTCGCTGCAGCCGTTGCCGCCAATAACACCGTCGTAGCGGACCCTGTGCGACATTTGCAGGTCACATACAAACACATAATTATTTTTTTTCACCATAGAAGTCTACTACCAGGATAGCATGTATCATCAAGTATCAGGGGTCTAAAATTTTGCTTTGTTATCACTTTTAATGCTTCTTGGGTAAGTCTTCCTGTAAGTCCCCATTACATTGTGACTTAATTGTTTTCTTGTCAGACACAAATGTCGTCAATTGGTCACGAAGGGTGTCTTTACTGTAGCTTTAGTACAGGAAATCTATTCAAAGGCAGTGTTTGAGTTGCCATGATTTCTTACCTTATGGCTTCATTAGAAATCGAATTTGCGATTAAAACAGAGATTTTGCATTGGTATTAGACCATTTTTATTGCGATCTATTCAAGCCGTAGTGTTATAGCAATGATTTTTGATGCTTGTAGTGCGTGGCGCACGACATGCTGGGCACTGTGGGCGAGCTGTGCGTGCCGGGCGGCGCGGCCACGCGGCTGCTGCACACGCTGCGCGAGCTCGCCGTCGCCCTCTCCGCCTGCATCTACCAGAGCCTCTGCGACTCCGACACCTTCAGTCTCAAACACGCGCATCACCATGAAGGGTAAGACAACATCAGAACTGGGGGGTTAAAAATACATGCACTACAAAGCGATTATATAGCGAACATCAAAAATGTATGGAACTGACAATGACGTTCGTAATCACACGTGCCAAGCACATGACTTATCTAATGTCATTGCCTGTTTCATATTTTTTTGTCGATTCCATTAGCGATATCGCCAATCCAAAGATACTTTGGGTATCCCCCAGGTTCCTTGAAAATTCATAAATTATCTCGTCTAACGTTTTGTTTTTTTTTTTAGAATGATAGCAGAAACTCCAGGCACCTCCAATCTCTTAGTCCGGCCGAGACGATACTCTGTCGAAGAACTCTCCGTCACTACTACACCAAATAAATGGCCAGGTAGTTAAAATTAAATCCTCATTTGTTAAATAAATCTATACTAATATTATAAAGAAAAAAATCGAAAACTATTATACAAGGCCGATTTCAACTTATATCCATGGTCGTCGGTGATAAACTCTGTGTTTTCGCCCCTTAGCACTTTTTCTTATATAAAAAATTGCAGTTATTCAATTTCTATGTTTTGTAGGCGTGTCCGCACTGCGTGGTCTAGCACTACGCGCAGCGGAGGAGGAGGACTCTCCCCGTCTAGCGGTGCTGTTAGCGGAGGCGTTCTGCGCGGTGTACCTCGCCCTGCTGGGCTGGGCGCTGGCGGCGCGCGACGCCCACCTCCTGTACCGTCTCGCAGCGCATACCGCAGATGCGCGCGCGCACGCGAAACTGTTCGGGGGCGGAGTTAGACGATTGCTTACGACAGCGCCTGCGCCGCCACAGGTATGATAATAAAGGAAAGAAAGGATGTTTTTTTTTACCTTTGCGTTTGAATAGGAAAGTGAAGATAATTAAATTAATACAAATTGCGAGACTTTAAAAGATCTTCGAGTAATATTGATTAATTTTGTTGCTATCTTTATAAGAAATAGAGGAAAAAAGGTTCTATACTTTTGAATTTAATGGTGTTTTAGGGCCCTTCAACTGATTTATGCTAAAATTAATCTTGCATAACTAAGCGTTATTTTGCTTATAATGATTTTTCGGAAAGAAAAAGTAGAAAACAGCATCACTTTTCAGCCGAAGTTAGTGGAACGTGCGGAGGGTACGTCCGTATGGTCGTCGCTGCGTGAGAAGCGCGCGCTGCTGCACATGCGGCTGCTGGGCATGGGCCCCGCCGCGCCCAAGCATATACAGGAGGGCCGGCCCACGTACAGGGAGCAGTTCGTGCCCCCGCAGTGCAGTATACTCACCTTCCTATTGACTAAGGTAACATGCAATAGTAATAGCTTTCATAAGAATTAAAGAAGACTAAAATTAAATAAAGACGAAGCAATGAGATAAGACAGTCACAGTCAAAACAATTTATAAAAACAATTTTAAATCGAAACGGGAAACCTCGAGGCAAATAAAGTCTCTAACCAACTATGTCTGAGGTGCAAGAGAATAAAAAAAAATGTTATAATTCTTAAAATACTGTAATCTATTTTTGCTTAGTTGTTTCTCGTTTTTCCACTACTATGCGGGATCTTTTTTAACTTGAAATCATTAAAATGATAACAGCCAACTCCGGAACAAGATCCCGAGAACAACGACTATGATTCGGCGGAGTCAGGCGCGGAGGACGCCGAGGAGAGCGGCAGCGAACCTGACGATGACGACATCTTCGATACCAACACTAATAAGTACATAACATATATTTTTACTGTTTATGGTTGATTGCGGTGGGCGCTCGGCTTAAGTCCATCTTATCAAGGTCAAATCGTCCATGAGACTAATAATGTTTTTTTTCTTTGTTAAACTATTTCGAGAGACCGTTGTTATTGTAGAATTATGTGCTCTATCGCTTATACAATAGTGACTATTTTAGATCGGAGAAGAGGCACAAGGGTGCGAACATGGAGCACTCGGACCCGGACTCGTACTCGTGGTACGTGATGCGAGTGTCCGTGCTGCGGCTCGCGCAGACCAAGCTGCAGCAGTTCCTGCAGCTGTGCGGCATCGAGATGTCAGGTGAATATGCCTCATATAGTGACGTCATATATCTCATTTTCAAATAAATGACTGTAATGCTACGGCTTTATTAGACCGAGTTCGTGCAAATCGCATATTTTGCTTCGGCGTAAGGCCGTTTTTTGCGTGACATCGGTCAGCCGTAATGTAAGAGAGTCAATTTTTCATTATAGAGTAACAAGAGTAACTAAAACAGTGGGCATAAATAAATCCAAATCCTGAGAACTTAATACAGCACTACACTGTAATTGTCCAAAACCTGTTAAAATAACTTTGTCATTCTATATCTATCTAGCATTTTTACTTTTATTGCACTTCTTAAAAGGCTATAAAACTTAAGCAGACACTGATTTTACTTAGGTGTTATGGTCTTGACAGAATTAACCGCGGTAGCAACGTCTCTCTCTTTTTTTGTATTTATCGGAGCTAAACAAACATTACTATAATTGCTTGACGCGGCTGTTGGTAGAACTGGCGACGACGAGCCCGATGGTGCACGGCGCGCTGCGGCGCGTAGACCAGTGGCAGCAGCAGCTGACGGAGGCGCTGGAGGCGCGCGCGCCGCCCGCTGACTACATCGCCGGCTGCTTCCCCGACCAGGTCACAGCTGGACCGCCCATCAATAAATACAGGTAAATTATATTACATTTATACTACACATTCCCCTGTGAAGCGTATTCTTACGTGTCATGCGTCCCTACCCAAAGGCTCACGCAAAAAACGCCTTGTGACGATGGAAAATATCCGTTTTTATTGCGAACTCGGTCTAATGAAGCTCTGGGGTTACAAATTCTAAACCTAAACATTAACGCATACGTATGCGTATACGTACAGTACGTTCACAAGCGTTCGCTCCATGTGTTACTTGATGTATTTTTTGTTAATTTCCTTTAGTAAAGAACATTATTGTTACAGATGTTTATTGGAGAAACACAACACTCCGTTTAACTCTGCGCTGTACAGCGCAGCGCCAGCGAGACGCCTTTGGAGTTATTTAGTACGGCAGGAACAAGTTCAGGTAAAAGTTTTTTAATGATATATTTTTAAGACTAATTGCCTCTCGCAGTAAATATGTTACTAAGGGAGTATCTTAGTAAAATACTTAGTCATTGTAGGCAATAAGACATATTCGATATTTTTGAAACTAATTTTCACTTACAGTTGTTAATGTGTTACTAAGGGAAACCTAGTTAAATACTTAGATAATGTATATGTCAGGACGTGTTCATCCGCGCGGTGTTCTCGCGGCGGCGCGCGGCGAGCGCGGCGGAGGGCGGCGTCGGGGGCGCGGGCGAGGCGCGCGGGGGAGGCGTGTCGCAGCCGCGCGCGGACGACGACCTGCACAGTCCAGTCCGCATTATACACAAGGAGCAGGACTCTATTGCCGCGTTCTGTCTTAATCGGGTACTTACGTCCCAATGTTTAAACGTCACTCAATTGATAAGAGCGTGTTACATGTTAAGTCCACGCTTAAACTCTAAATTTTACGGCGATTTCGTTTAATTTTGACGCCACTTGGGTTTTAAGCGATTATCGTAACGAATTTTGCGAGCGGCGTTTGAACATACGGCCGATAGTCTTTATATATTTAGGTGTAATTTTCGTATTCGTAGACGAAGGGGGAACGAACGAAAGTTGGGGGGGGGGCAGTGGACCGCCTAAATTATTTGATCCAACGCCCACGGACATCTGTAACTCCAGAGGCACCATAAATATATTGCCGGCCTTTGAGGGAAGAGTACGCTCTTTTCTTAAAAGTCTCTAAGTCGTAATCTTTTGATGCTAAGTTGCTTTTCTCTATAAGATTTTTATACCAAAAGACGATAAAGTGGACGGTGGTTATTTATGTCCGTAAATGTCAAGATTTAGTAGTGTTGTCTACATTTTTTGTAGTATGTAATCAATAGGCTCAGGTGCAAATCAGCTTTGTGATTATCATTTCTGCAATACTCACACAAATATTATTAAATCTACATGAAGTTAGAATGTAGTACATGTGTTAGGTGGGCGGTGGTCTGCTGGCGGTGGCGACGGCGCGCGAGGTTCAGGAGATGGATGTGTCACTGCTGCTGCGCGGCGGTGCCAGCTGGGCGGAGGACGAGTGCGAGGTGGACCTGCTGGCGCTGGCTGCCGACCCTGCCGCGCTGCCAGACACCGGCTTCCTCCTCATACAGCACCACGACAGGTAACTATTACACTAAAGTTCACTAACTGGGACTAGGCCTGAGGAAACTCCTGATGGCCCAAAACTGGTCGGATGGTAGCTTTCAATAGACCGAGTTCGCGCAAAAAATGTTTTGCTTCGACGTAAGGCTTTTTTTTGCGTGCAATCGGTCTAATGAAGCATAAAGTTGTTAGTGGCAAATATAGTATTTCAATAGAGTAAGTTAGATTTAAAATTTTATTAGCAAAATATAGAGGGTATTTTTAAAAACTTTGTGCTTTTAATCTGTCCAAAATGTCGTCGTATAGTTTATTAAAATGTATGTTTATAGACCTAACAACAGCTCAGTGCCGGGCACGGGTAATAGCTCGCCGTTGAACCCCAACGCGCCACAGATGCCTGTCGGCATGGCCAGCCAGACCGGCCGCGGCGCCAGCGTTGTAAGTCAATACTTAGTACTATAAAGGGTTTTTTTTATAACATACACACCATACCTTTAATTTGCATGTATGAATAACGAATTATTAATCTTAAACTATGAAATAAGTCTATTTTATTAAATTGACAAAGTAATAAAAATCGTAGCGAATTGCTTTTTCAAAATCATTTAACGCTAAAACATTGTGGGTTCATAACTTTAACATATAAATGCAAAAATATATATATAATATGTATCAAACTAACATTCTAACAAGCCCTGTTTATTTAGCTTAAAAACGTTAACAAATAAAAACTTCGCGAGTGTGTCCTGTCGACACACTTGTATAAAACATATCTTTCATCTCTTTCTTTCTCTTTGAAAACAACAGAGACATTACAAGTGTGACGTCACTGGAATTTGTAAGGATATTAGTAGTTTTAACTTATGTCAGCAGGAGCGGCGGGCAAGCGTCGCAAAGCTAACAGGTCACGAGGCGTACGTCACCACAGTACGTGCAAACACTAACGCACTCATTACGCACTACTGTACCACTGAAAATATTTCTATGACGGCTGCACAGAACAATAGATAAATATATTATAATCATTCCACTGAGTTGACTTTGGCATCATTCAGATGTAAAAAAAGGTTATAAATTACGATAATACGCTGTTATAACTGTCTCCCGAGGCTCTGCCTAAAACCTTGTACGCCTGAATAGTATGTTAGTCGACTAGCAACTAATTTAGTAACTAAACGTATCCGAACAGCACATTTTAGTAGAGTAGATTATTAAATATTTTGTTCAGATACTTATTACTCGCTACTCGAATAAAATACTCTCCTGTTGCGAAAAAGGTTTTACTGACAAAAAAATAGTAAGTAGCCTATGTATTCTTTCAGACTGTTTTCTACATCTGTGCAAAATTTAACCAATATCAGTTAAGTCGTTTCGGAGATACCTTCAAACAAATATCCATTCAACTTTGTAAAATGGAGTCTGGAAAACATTTTTATTGTATTAACTAGAGAAAATTGTCATCTAATTTAATTAAGTAAATCTAAATAGGGTCCTTTCCTCCGTTTAGTTTAACTTGAGCTGTGCGGCCGGTACCATTTAGTCCAAAATACGTATTCAGTGATAGATTGGTGCGGGTCACGGGCAACTGGTGTTGGTCTTGTGTACGTGCTGGTGCGCGCTGACGCTTCTCGCGCTTACACGTTTCTAATAAGAATGTGCGCCATATTGTGACGTCACCTTAAATATAAATAAGATATTTTACTCGTTTTTAAACTAAATTATCTTCTTTACTAACCCGAAGTCTTCATTAGACCGATGCCAAGTAAAAAACGGCCTTACGCCGTAGAAAAATCTTCATTTGTTGCGCAAACTCGGTCTACTGGAGACATAGGGTTATAGAGAGATCGGAAGTCATGATTAGCACATTCTTGTTAGAAATGTACTAACGTGGTGTCGTGATGAACTTGGAGATTGTGCGATATTAAATTTTATGTCAGATCATCATCTCAACAGAAACTAAGCACTAAACATTCATACATTGATTTTCTCTGCATACTAGATGTAAATAAAATGTTCAAAATTACATATATTTCCTGATTTAGTTAATATTTGATATTCATTTCTACCATCACTTTCAGTTTTTATTTGAAGACAAAACTTTCCTTGGTTATATCATTAATATTAGTTATTGGTCATTAATTATTGTGAATTAGATGTTACAAAATTAGTTTTGTTGTTATTGCGAGTGCGTAACGATTGGTGGTCGCAGGTAAAGGGTCTGCAGTTCCCGGGTTGCCACGACGCGAAATATTGTCGTCTGGTGCTGCATCGCTCCAAACTCCTCATGAAACCGGTCAGTTACACCCCGGCCCCGCCCACCTCCCACATCCGGCAAAATCACGCCCCTTGATCCATTGCACTCGCAAGGCTCGCTAGTGGTCATCTACTGTTTTTTTTTTCTTTTTGTTTCAGTCTAGTGACTTTTTCTCTTTGAGTTCGCCGTCTTTTGGAGTTGAGTTTAGTTGTTTTTATTTTGGACCAGTTTGCTCGTCGTTTATTTTTGTATGGTATAATCATAGCCGCTTCAAATTGTTTTTCGTTCCAGTTTTGTTTTATTACTTATTCATGTGATCGCTGTATGATTCATTACACGCCCTCGCCATTATTTCTTTATTCAGCATTTTTTGTGATTTTATTGATGTTATAATATTGTATGGTTGTTACCGTACATGTTAAAATAATGGAAAATAGTTTTAAAGTGTTGTAATACTATAATTATATTGTTTTACATTCAGGTGCTGAAACATAAGATTGACAACATCAAACGTATGGCAGCACATCCTTCACAACCTTTATGTAAGTGTAACTTTTTAAATATACCATGTCCATTATACATACCTTTAAAGAAACTATTATATGAAGTACTAGCGACCCAGCCCGGCTTTGCACGGGTGCAAATCAGTATAATGCTGATACTAAATACTGCATCGTTTGCAATGTAAGCGCTAAAATGATCATAAATCATATTAAAAACCTCTAAATTATCAATGTTACTCTACTATATTGTGAATGTAATATACATGAAAACCTTCCTTATGAATCACTCTATCTATTAAAAAAACCGCATCAAAATCCGTTGCGTAGTTTTAAAGATTTAAGCATATATAGGCACAAACATAAAAAAGCGTTATTATTTTATACATGTAAGGAAGACCAAAGTTTGCCTTTGCCCAATCGAATGGTTTTTATATGTAGACTTGACTGGTGGAGCGGACGGGTCAGTACAACTCTGGGAGTGGGGTCACCCGTCGTGCGTGTGGTCTCCGCGCGCGCCCGGCGCCTTCGCCAAAGTGACGCGCGTTCGCTTCTCCGACTACGGCAACAAGTTCGCCGCAGCGGACGCGGACGGCAACCTCGCCATGTGGCAGCTGCACCCCGCGCCCGCGCAGGCCTACCCGCCCGCGACCAACGCGCAAGGACAACCCACTGCGCACGCGTCGCCAAGACCATTCTTTGTGAGTGCTTTTACATTAACTTTTGACGTAAAATGAATTCTACTACCATAAACATAAGTTACAGTTTATCTTGTAGTGGTAGAATTAATGATATTGTATCGAATTTCAGTTTAAATTACTGAATTGCAATTAATGCATATGTGTTTCCAGACTCATCAGTGTCACAGTAAAGGGATAAGCGATTTCGTGTTTCTCGGTTCCTGTAGTTTAGTTGCCACAGGTAAATTCGTACTATTTTTTTGCACTTACAAGTTGTAAGGTACAACAAATATTAATTACTGTGATATTTGCAGCTGGGCACAGTTCGGAGAGTAAAAATGTTGCCATATGGGACACGCTGATGCCGATCAAGAAAGCACTCGTTGTCTGTAAGTTGCACTTCAATAATCCTTAGTATTCAGTGTATTAAATAGACTCTAGGGGTAAAGAGATGATTCAAGGGGACAGGACACGACCCTCAGGAATGAAGAAACTTTGCAAAGACACACTTTTAATTCTATGGCTTCATTAGACTGCTTTGCTTCGGCGTAAGGACGTTTTTTGCGTGACATTTGCCTAATGAAGCTGTAGGATTACTGGTATCAAGTATAATTCATCACTTGGGACGTGTAGCGTGGACGTGTCACGAGGGCGGTGCGGCGTGCGTGTCGTGGGCGGGGTGCGCGGGGGCGCTGGTGTCGTGCGGGCGGCGCGGCGACGTGCTCGTGTGGGACCTGCGCGCGCGCGCACCCCGCCACAAGCTGCACGCGCACCACGCGCCCATCAAGTGCGTAGCGCTGTCACCGCGCGAGGACTACTACGCTGTTGGTGCCGCGGACGGAGATATCAAGGTGAGCATGCACGTACAATCAAATTTGATTAGAGAGAAACCTCGATAAGCAAGACAAATATCACGGTCCTTTGGAGGTTCGACTGTACTATCAATTAAAAAAAAAATAATCAAAAACAATGTTTAACGTATTTTTTTTAATAAATAGGGTTTGCTAGAATAGACCTCTATTATAGTTAGGCATAACCTTGTATTTTTTTTTATTATTATGTGTTCTTTATGTATTTTTCTTGTGTACAAAATACAAAAAAAAATACTTCTTTTCTTTCATTTGTTTTGATGATATAAAGGACTAATTAGGACTACATATTTATAATCCTACAGCTTCATTAGAACGATTTCGCGCAAAAAATGACCACCATCGATCTCCTTTTTTCTCGCGAAGTCGGTCTAATGAAGCTAAAGAGTTATATAAAGAGTAGACAAGTTAAATGTGTGTGATTAAATTATTTGTTGGTGTCAGGTGTTCTCCCTGGCGACGCACCAGCTGCTGCACACGTTCGCCGGCGAGCACGCGCGCAGCTCCTTCTTCAAGCACATCGGACAGGGCGTCACACAAATACACATCGGTAACAACACTTATTTGCAACTAACGCTGCTATCATTACTAAAACAACAGATAATAAAATACACCATCCTATACAAAAAATAACCACGTTGTAAAGTATTTTTCACAACTACCCTAGATAAAACAATACTAAAGAATAAATTTAAAAAAACCACTGCGAAATGGGATACTATGCCAGGACAAGGTAGTAGTTGAGGTAGTCGACAACTTACTTGCTATAGCAAAGCTGAGTCAGTTGATTAGAGAAGTGTCAAAGTCGTAAGGAAGAATATGTTATGAGTGGTTGATGAGTGTTGTTGTTGCAGACAACTGCGGGCGCATGTTCTCGTGCGGCGCGGACGGTACCATGAAGGTGCGCAAGCTGCCGGAGCGCGACGCGCCGCTGCACCAGCTGCACCAGCCCCACTACTGAACACTGGTACTACACTTACTCTTACCCTACGGCTTCATTAGACCGGTGTCACGGGAAACGGCAGCAAAATTACAGTTTTTTTTGCGCGAACTCGGTCTAATGAAGCCGTACGTTTAGTAAAACTATGTGCTCAGGGTTAGGGTATGACGTGGTTGGGCGAACGCCCAGGGCGCCTGACAGAAAAGGGCGTCCTTGGTCTGGGAATTAGTATACCAAGATTGCCTGTTTACACTTCCATACTATTAAACAAATGTAAACAAGAAATCTCGCCCAGGCCGCAATTTAAAGTTTGTCGTATTATTATGTTGTTTTAGATGGTTCAGATTCCAGCCGGCGGTGGATGTTCGGAGCGCCCCCTGTGATGTATTCCTTGTTGCTATTGAAATGTTAGGCGTACGTTGGAACGCCGCCAGACTAGTCACTGGCCGGCACATGTTGTATCTAGTGTGTTTGAAACATATATGAATCTTTAGTTATATCTAGTACTAAATAATCACTATTTTTATCTTAATATCTTAGATGAATTATATAAAAAACTATTTATTCAATATATACCAGTCATGTTAAAGTTGATTTTAGAGTCATGCTGACGATATGATAGTGACTTTCTCCAAATATTGATGCGTCGTCAGTCCGGTCCCTCCGTCAGCATGCTTGTAAAAGTGACGTAACAGATGGCCTAAGTAACGATGTAAACGATTCCCTTGAGAGATACGTACTAATTGAGAATATAAAGTGCAATAATCTAACTTATGAACGAATTGTGAATGTTGAAGCTTCAAGTAATAACTACTAACTGAGTCCACATCACTTTTAAAGTCACATTTTTCCATAGTTTAAATTTAAAAAGCAACTAGTTATTTAATAATTATACCAGTGGCAATATCCTTACGTCCGTAAAGTAATTATTGATATGAGATTAATATTTTCTGGCTTAACTTCCCCTTCATTTGTTATATTATATTTGGATTAAAATGTCCTTAACCGTAGGGCATTAGACCGAATTCGCTATAAAAGCGGAGATTTTGCTTTGGCGTAAGTTCGTTTTATCACGAACTCGGTCTAATGAAGCCATCCTTTGTTATGTCGATAGTATCCATTATAATACATTCCTTCAGAAATTTGTGGGTTGGTTGATACCCCGGCAGTTGGGGACATGCAATAAGTCCCAAGTGTAGTGTGGCTCAGTTTGTAGCGATGTTATAAAATAGACACAATGTTAGCAGTTTTATATATTTAGCTTGTGATGTGATTACAGACTCGTTATATAACTTGTTGACGCATAATAAATAATTAAAATATTATATTTCAAATCTAACATGTAATGATTCGTGGCTTACGTGTAACGTTTTAGAGTACTTTAAAAATTCTATTGTCGTGGTTTAACAATAACTAACTCTTCGCTTAGGAATGCTCGCGTATCCCTTTTCTTAGACGTAAGTTTTTCCTATTTATATGTGTTGTGTGTATCGTAAATTGGTCATCTGGATTAATTGTTTAAAAGCAATATTATTCAATTTGATGTATCGAAGTAATGAGATAGGAATTTGTAATTCGTAACTGTATGCACTCATTAAACAGTATTATCGCAAAATTGTGCGATTTTGAGAGAACAGTTTTGTTTTTTTTTAATTAAAGAAAAACTTAACTTTTACAGCCTGAATGTTCCGCGTGTAGCGAATTGTATGAGGTTTAAAATGCCTCTTGGCTATTCCACTAAAATTACGATTATGTTTATTTATTTGGTTTTACATATTTATTTATGTTTTTAGACTAATTTATCTGCTATGATTTCTCTTTTTTAAAGTCTGCCTCTAATACTGATGTCGGAGAATGTATAGATAATATAAAATGTGTAATTTCTTTCTTGACTATCAGTATCGATCAAACTCTGATTTTAATTTAGTGTTGCCACCATCTAGAGGGCTTAATATTATTTAGATGTTGCCCTATCTTAAATACTGTTAAAAGACATTAAAGTCGAAAGTTTCATTGTTTTTATTTGGTTAATTATTTCTAATATTATTTTAGGTTAATATTATTTATCCACCAAAGTTTATGTACATTGTGTACGATGTAAAATTCACTGCAAAATGAGTTACCAAAATTAGGTTCTATGTGGATTATTCGCACAATAATCACACCAAAAAGTTGAAATATCCTACGCACTAAATATTTACAAGTTATTAACATTGTACTTTATAAAGTCACACAGTATTCAATTAAATTCATATTTTTATTAAAAAGCAACGATTACTAGTATAAAATGTTTTCGCGTGTTTAGTAAATAGTTGGCCGAATTTATATTCGTGTAAGTATTGTTTAAAGACAGTTTATATTTTTACAACATTGTAACTTCTGGTGTTTGCTGTGATGTACTTGTAAGATTTAAACTCTGTTTCTTGTTACGGAATATTGTCTTAATTGGGCTATATTGTTATTCAATTACAAAGTAAAGATTTTAATAATTTCATAATACATCACAATAAATAATAAGAAATTAAATAAAACTTGATAAGGCTTTAGAATCTTTAATATACTTATCAAATATATGAATTCAATCAAGCTTGTTACAAGTATAGAATAAAGTTTGTATAAACTTGATTTTAAATTGAAGAAACATTTTCATAAAACATGTTTTAGTCTTAGTTTTTTCAAAGGAACAAGAGAAATAAAATGTTTTTATGTGAATGTGAACTCATGGTAATGTTACATTCAGCCCATTTTGACATGTTTCAATTTAAAAAGATAGTAATTTTAGAAAATCTATAACCTAACACGCAGCGACAATGTTTGAATTGTGGATCATGTCTATTGATGCTTATTTTGTTTTATTTATGAAGAAACGTTAAAATAAAGGTTAACTCGAAACAAATCTTTTATTTAATATAAACCCTGAGCAACTTTATTTAACTATGCACTAAGTTCATAACCCTAGGCTTTATTAGACCGACTTTGAGATAAAAACTTAGATTTTGCTTCGACATATGTCCGTTTTTCCGTGACATTGGTCTAATGAAGCCGTAGGGTAAAGGAATAAGAAAATGAGAAATACTTTCAACATTAGCTGAAGTCAATGGCAAATCAAATAAAAGTAATGTGAATCTTCCTTCATCAGATTGACATTGCATGGATGAGAAGCTGTCAGCTTGATAGTCTCCTTTTTCGTGGATAAAGAGTGGGCAACGCATCTGCAATTGCATATGTCTATGGGTAGCGGTCTCTTCGCTTTTTCAGCGAATCAAGGAGACCGCTTGCTCGTTTGCCACATATTAATATAAAAAAAAAATGTGTCAAATGCTATATTCGTGTCTAGTTGATGGATTACTATAACCCTTGCTCCTAACTTGTTACAATAGAGTGGAAAATTTAATTCTAGGGCTTCATTAGACCGATGTCACGGAAAAGACGGCCTTACACCGAAGTAAAATCTCCTTTTTTTCCGCGACTCGGTCTAATGAAGCTATAGAGTTATTGTCAATAATTTCATTTGATTTTAGTGATTAAATAAAAGTTTACAATGGAATAAAAAAATATATTTACATTACATACGTATTAAACTAAGTAAGGAATAATATTGTGAAAGCCATTAAAACACAACATGCTGCAACATAAGGAGATTTTCTTTCACCAATTCTTGCACATTTCCAAAATGTGCCGAGAAACCTGAAACAATCACCAACATCAGCTTAACAAAGCAATATTAAAAAAGTTAGTCTTAACTAGCTATGAACACGTAAATTGATAATAATACTAGCGACCCGCCCCGGCTTCGCACGGGTGCAATTGTTATTAGTATGGCTGTTAATCAATGTTTAGTTTTTCTGTAGTGTATTTGGTATCAGGATTGTATCCGAGAGAAGCAGGGGCGGGTCGCTAGTGTATTATACATGAAAACCTTCCTTATGAATCGCTCCATTAAAAAAACCGCATCAAAATCCGTTGCGTAGTTTTAAATATTCAAATAGGGACAAACATAAAAAAAGCGTTATTGTTAGGTTAGGTTTTGTAAATTGTATTTTGTTTATTTTTTTTATATACTAACATAGATATTAAGTCATTAATAACAAATTATGAGTATTGTTGCTCGGAATAAATGATTTATTATTATTATTATTATTGTTTTATACTTTGTAAGGATAAAGATATAGTAATAAAGCTCTTTGATAATGTAGGTAAATAGGAAAGAATTTCGGACTGGTTAATCATTCAATTACATTTGGGAAACATTGTATTTTTCAAATATTTTTTATGAAACATTCTAACTTATTGTATTTTTCGGTAACAGGTCTAGTTACCACGCCATAAATCTGAAAAGTATATTACAACTTGGGTTATCTAAAAAAATAATCTTGGTGAAAAACGCAGATTATTTTTACATATTAGTTACTTACCCTGTCTTATTGCGATCCATAATACTAGGAAAAAACGATCTGAAGTAAGCGCAGGTGCATATCATTAGCAAAATTACTGATAACAAGCTTTGAAAATTAAATATCGCACTCTGAAACAAAAAGTTTTAAAATTAACCTATAAAATGTTTCACTACTTTGTGGTATAGTTACAACAAACATAAGTTATGCACTTAAAAGTTACCATTTTTTTAGTTTTATATAAAAAGGAATTTTATTATTAAGTCCACACAAAGATAGAATTTATTTTAATAATATTCTCTCTAATATTTTGATTTTAGTAATTGACATTTCACACATAAACAGATGATGTCACGTAATGTCGGCTGTCAGTCTGCCAAATTGTTCTCAAAGAAGTATGTTTTATGTTTAGGAATTGTTAAATTTAACAAATTAAAATGATAAAAAATCGTAATACTTTTAGGGCCTACCTGAACTAATATGTGAAATCGATTTTGTATTGCTAAGCGAATAAGCAATTTGTTAACAACAAGGCTGATGAAAATTCATAATTTTATTCAACATCTGATAGTTCCATTTTCGTATAGTATCTGTGGAATGACATCCTCATTTATTTTTCATAAACGTAAATCCTAGCAAAAGAAAGATATAGAAGTGGCAATGGCGAATACGGTTGAGGGACAAAACATGCCTTAGCTACGTCATACGTATGTTTTGTGTACATCACTATATGATTTTAAACCAATAACATCATGTCTCAAGCCTTTGCCTGGGACGTATGAAAAATTATTTCAGCGAAAATACTTTTGGATCGCTACCATAGTACGTGATACGACACATTTATTGATTTTTAAGACTCAAACAAACAAAATCTCATACGGAGAAAGGGACCAAAGATCTATTTCACTGTCTTTGTCACGTTACGTATATTTCGTATAAATGTGTCACAGTCGCTGTCAGTTTGACATATGGCGTGTCCCATTAGCCTTTTTAATCTATGAGTTAAACATTAAAATGGGTTAGTTTATGTTTAAGTAACCAGAATTTAATTTTATATAAATCAAATAATAGATAAAACGCTATTAAAAATGGAAGAAGATAAATTCGCTTTAGTAGAGCGAATAATTAAAGACATTCATGGGGTGTTTTCTAGAATTGCTCAGTTGTAAGTATTTGCAAATTGGCAACCATTCAATCAATATTTAACTTTGTTTTTAAATTACACGATTTATTTATATCATGTGTTTGTTTTCAGACGATCTTTTGAAATTGTTCCCGTAGATACAAATTTCAGGAACAAGTCACCTGTTCTGTATTTCGACAATTGTCTCGGCTTAGAGTCTTGGTGTATCAAACACCTTTATATGCATTGTTATTCTGAAGTCATGGATAGATGTCCTACGGGGAGACCTAAAGTATTCAAGGTTTCATCAGTGAACTCAGATCATATGATTCAGTCAATGAATGTAACACTATTACTTAATCCTGAATTAAGTACTTTATGGAACAGACGGCGTATGTTAGTGGAGCAATCTATGTTGGACAGTAACACTGAATTACATTTTACAAGATTAGTTATATCATGGAAACCAAAATGTAATTATGCCTTTGCATATCGGAGATGGCTTCTGGATATTATATTTGCAGGTATGAAGTTGTATTAGCTATTTAAATTTATCAATAATATAACGTTAGTACAAGGCACAAGCCAATTATTTTGCCCCTGCCTTTGTCCCTAGGGCTTCATTAGACTGTAGACATACAAAAAAGGGAAGGCTGAACGGCATAAGTATGCCGAAGCAAAAGCAAACTCGGATAATGAAGCCCTCGGGTAACTGCTTCACAACTTGGACCTTAGCATTTATTTGTTTTAGCAAATGTAAAGTAAAAGCATTTAAACTGAAGGGCAGTAAGTATAACATAAAAATTGTTACAGCTTCTACTTATATTTTGATTAATTTTATTGTAAAGAATTAGCAAAATGTTTCTATTCTCTCTTACAGATAATTCATTGCAAACAGACACTGTTAGAGATATTATAACTGTAGAGTTGGGTGTTTGTGGTCAATCAGCATTGGGAAGTCCAAACAATTACCACTGTTGGAATCATCGCATTTGGTTTATAAACAAATTGAAGATGTTAGATAATACATTGTTTGATATTAATAGTCAATATATAAAGGAATATCAGTTTTCTGTGATATGGACGGCGAGGAGTGTCTCAGATTACAGTCGTTTTCATTATCTACAATTTTGTATAAAGAATTTTTATAATTTGAATGAGGAATTATTTAAGAAATTTTCAAAGACCCATGGGTTAAGAAAAGTTCTTGTAGGAATTTTGGCTAAGAATTTTCCAAATGATTCAACTATACAAGTATCAGAAGATAACTTGTTAACATATTCTGATAGTGATTTAGTTAATTTGTTATTATTTCATAATGTTAAAAACTGTTCTTGCGTTATAGATGTTGCTTTTATATGTCGTAAATTAGAAATACTTTTCCATGCCTTAGCGATTAATACTGAATTAATGCATGGTTATAAACAGCACGAGACTTTGTGGTATCATAGAAGGTTTATTGTTCATGAAATAATTGAAATGCTATATGAACATTATAATTTGACTAAGAGTAATGGTGTTTTGGTTAGAAATACATGTAAGAAATGTATGTATGATGAAAGACAGACGCAAGCAAAGATATTAAGATATGATACAAATTGTATGTACTCAAGTCTACTCTTCAATATTATGTTGATACATGAGAAAAAGTTTATAGAAGAAATGAGGAATTCAGATAACTATGCGGGTAGACATGAAAAATATCTGAAATTTGTTGAAGGTTTAAATCTTGTTTAATGTAAAGGATTCCATAGTTTATGGTTTGATATATGTCGAGACAAACTCTGTAATATTACCTGTGAGTTTTCACTAGAGAGAATATTCAAAGACAAGTTTTTTTTTTAAATATGTTTTTGTGCAGTTGTTTTGGCAGTGGAAACTACTGTATGAAATTTAATTGTTTTTTTTTAAATTAAATAGCTTAGCTTTAAAATGGAACTTATTTTTAGAATATTTTAGTTTTATTTCAATACTCCTACTTAAAATATATACCCAAAGGGAATGGTAAAGTTATTTATTTTTTGTTTTTATTTTAAATTATTTTTTTAATGTTATTTTTATCTTGCCAAATGTAAGGTTAAAGATAGTTTTCTAGTATATAGGACACAGCTAGGTCGTAACACTAAGACGTCTTTATGATAAGCCCACATAATTACACATACACATTTTGACGTCTGTTAGATTGTAAGTTGAGCATTGTCGCGGACGTTAAACAGTGCCCGCGACCCCGCCATAATACGTGTGAGGGCCGTCAGGTTTTAGTGGGTAT
>QDHC01006364.1:350831-362431 GCA_013186455.1 Papilio dardanus tibullus
GTGTACTGGCGCCGGGACCGCATACATACATTGCACAACTGCGCAATGTCTTCCGACCACCAGTACATGGCGTTAGGCTTAGAATACCTATCCCGTGGCATCGCGACGTCACATATAGCTGCCATTCCTTTCTGTATTCGGGACGCTTCATTTTCTGTCGACTATCGACTCTCCTTGCCAACGCACGCAACTCCTGACGGATCCTTGATTCAGGAGTCGGAGGTCTAAGCCAGCCGCCAAATCCTGAACCAACCTTCCCCTCGCGTGTTATCTTTTTACTTTTTCCATGTAATGAGTCCGTGGACTGACTCTGATCAGGAGATACCTTTTTGATTACTTTTCTGCGATGAGCTCGTGGATGGAGCCGGGTCAGAAGAGACCATCTACTAAGGAATTCGAAGGTAGTCAAATGAAAGGCTATAAAAGGAAAGGCACAAGCTGCTTCTCAGGGCAGTCTCAGAACATTCTCTTTTCTGGTGTAATTAGTAACCAGTGTTGACGAGTGTTTTGGTTAAAGTAATTTGGCAGTCTGTGTCTGTTCGTCGTAGCGATCGGTTGTCCTTCTAAGGCAATCTCTTTTTGTTCTTCTTGGAGAACTATAATCATGCTTGAGCAGTCTTTGGTAACAGAAGAAGCGGACNCTTTTTTTAAAAATCAACATCACTTCTGATCGATAATACTACTAAATTACTTAAAAGTTTAATTTTTTTATATTTTAAATAATATTAACGTCTCCACTTATGTAAACCAAAGGCTGTATGACTTAAGAACACTAAATATTCACGAGGAACTGATATTTTCTACCTTAATAAAGGTGCCCCTCGGTAAGGTGAACATGAAAGTTTTTTTAAACAAGTTTCCGAGTTCATCATGTCCAATATAAAGTTTTAATTGAAGTTAGAGAGTACTTTAATAAGCTTGTAATTTTAAACAACTTAATTCATCGTCAAGTTAACACTTTCATTCAGTAACAGATATACTAACAGGGGGGTTCCCCAAAGTATCTTTGGCGATATAACAAATAAATTCGATGGAATCGCCAAAAATATAAGAAACTGGCAATGACATTCTATATCTCACACGTGACAAGCACATGACTTATCGAATGTCATAGTCAGATTCATACATTTTTCTCGATTCCTTTAGCGATATCGCCAATCGAAAGATACTTTGGGTAGCCCCTAGGTCTATTGTATAGGTTGTATCTTTCTAAGTAAAGTAAGTTAAAGTTACATAATTTTTACGACAAATTCAATGCAAATAACCATGGATTTACACAACTCTAAATTTTATTACACATGTTGTTGTCTACGTTATTTGAAAGATAATGAAATGATAATTTAATAAATTATGGGTTTTTCGACAGTGGAAATTCATCTTATTATTTAGAAATGGATTCAATTCAATTATACAGTTTTATCGAAGGGGAAAAAATGTTCTAATATGTTATTTCCATTCATTTTTCTGTAAATTGTTGAAAAAAAAACTCGTTCCATACTCATATTAACCCGCCATTGTCCTCCAAACACTAGGCAATTAATCTGGAACATGTCTGCCCGTTATAAATCCGACACAATTCTAAATAAAAAGTTAAAAGAACAATAAACTATTCTTTATACGACGTGACAGTGTTATTTTTAAATACTTAATGGGAACAGTGAACTAGTGTGGAGTCGTTTTTCACTGGACCGTCTACGGAAATAGGTCACGAAAGTACTTGAGTTAAGATATAAGAGATTTATAAATATATATGTCTCTTTCTCACGTCATAGATTAATTCGGATGAAAGGTGAATGCACATTTTCATTAGCTTTGAACTCGGTCTTTAGCTTTATGCTAAACGTTTCCATAAAATGTGAGAAGTAAGAATTTTCTTAAGGTCATATACTTAAGTTCGTTTTTCACACTTTCCGTATGTCGAACTTTTACTTATTCACAGCCTCATTTAGAGGTCAAAACTTTATGCCCATGGGATGTGACGAACCTGACCCCATCTTGTGAACAGTAGTGATGTTTCTTAAGCAACTAAGGTCAGGTTAGTATGTTTAAACTGGAAAAGACATTTGAAAATCGTCAATTATTAGTGAAGTTGTGAAAAGTTCGAAACTTTTCATTTTTCAAGCAGTATGATTTGCTTTTTTATTTTTTATTTGCCCATTGTTTTGAGTATAGCTCAGGACAATGCCACTGAAAATGGAAACCACTGATTAAAAATAGTCAACTATTTCGTGAAATGTAAGAACAAACCTGTTATACTACTTATGGGGATGTTTGAAGTATGAGTAACTTGTGTACATAGATGAATAAGACGTAGATCTGACATTAATATGACATTGACAGCGAGCGAGACACATTTATGCCAAATATACGTAACGTAACAAAGACAGCGACGTAGATCTTTAGTCCCTTTCTCCGTATGCGATTTTTTTAAACCGATTGGTAGTTCTTAAATGCTTTGAGAATATTTCTTAAATATTTTAATTAAGTACTTTGATAAATTCAAACGTATAATTTTAAACTGAATAATTATTAAACACACATTGTACAAATATAATATTCATGATTTTTGTTGCGTATCGTAACAATTATTCTTCCATTGTTTATTAATAAGATTATCCATTATCTCGTTTCTTACGTGGAATTAATAGAGGATTATCCGCAGACTCTTGCAATTTGAATTTAAACTGCTAACGTGGATTAAAGTTTCTAACTACGAAATACATAAAAAATGTTCTATAACTTATTCAAAAACAAATGGCTTAATGCCTAATTCAATTATTAATTGGATGAATTTATATTAAGTTTTTTTTTAATTAAAACAATTGGAATTTAAAAAAGGTCTAAGTTTACCTTAAAAAGATATACTATTGGAGGCTTTTAATACAATAGCACTAATTTAAAAAGATTGAAAGACCGAAGTAGTCTCAAGAGAGATGGATGTTGTGTTAATTATTACTCGTACTTATGAATGAGGAAGAGATGATTACGAAAAGATTGAAACATAGTATTTTATTAAATATTAGCTGTCGTGCGCGACTTCGTCCGCGTGGAATTAAATAATATATTATAGTTTATGTTACTCGGGAGTAATGTAGCTTTCCAATAGTGAAAAAAAAATTGAAATCGGCCCAGTAGTTTTTGAGTTATTTTAATTCATAAAATAATACAAAGTTGCTCTCTTATTTTAGTATAGGTTTAATTTGCTAATTTCAATCTCTGTGGCATATTTTTTCACAGATGCATGACTGATTTTAAATACAATATATGCTAGTTTAGTTGTTAATTGGGGTTTATTCCGTGGTAATATTAAATCGTGGAGCGGCGTGGGCTCTCGGCCGACCTTGCTCGTTCTCAAGGTCAAGGCCGAATTGCGTATTGTTACGTCAGCTTAAGCCTTCCTTGTTCCAGTGTCGCCATTTTTATTACCATTTTTTTGTAACACGGCAAGTGCATGCTGGGAGTAAATCGTTAAACATTTAGCAAAGCTAATCTTAATTAAAAATATTATTTGAATAAGCAATTTTAGTTACTGAACGATTTCTATTTAACTAAAACTAGCTGTAGACTGCGACTCCGCCTGCGCTGAATTAAAAAAAATAGTAAATAGCCAACGTGCTCTGCGAAACTATGATCTACGTCTGTGCAAAATCTTGTCGAGATCCGTTTATCCATTCTGCAGATACCTTCAATAAACGTCCATCCAATTATACTTTTGTATTTATATTATTAGTTACAAATGGTAAATTGTGATTTTCAGTTATTTCAACTTTCTCAAGTTATCTCTAACAATATTTACAATATGATTAATTTGTACGGCCAGCTTATCTGAATGTTTTATTCAAATGTTGATTGAAGCCTATTTTGAAGGCTATTATGTAGTCAATAAATTTACATATAAATATTGTTTTTAAATAAAGGTTTATGTGAATATGATTTATTACGACACGGTTTATTAATTTTAATATAAGCAAAACACTTCGGGATATGAACTTGAATTAACTTTGAATACTGATTAGAACCGAATAAAAATATATCAAAAATCATATCTGTGCGTCATGAGGGATAAAATATGAAGTGAATTAACTACATTAATACCATATCATACTGATCACACTTTACAGGATATTTTACAAGCCGTCCACGACAACATGATATCGTATAACGCGACATGCTTGCGACATTATGTTAGTTAGCCTGCATTCACGCGGACGCTTTTATAACGTCAACGTTGGAGCTTCTCAACGCCTTCGTCCATACTTTCGCTGTAAAATGACTCTTATTTCGTTCGTCCAGCATTCAAAATCCATCACTGCGTGATAAGAATTCGCTCGCTCGCGCTCGTGTGAGCGCTTACTGACTTTTTAGTATACTCTACATTATTTAACGTATTAAAATAATTATTTACCAATATTTACCAATTTTTGTAATCTTTTGTATTAACCCTTTAACTAAAACCAAACAAAGACCTATAAATTACACCGCAGAAGAGTTCGTTTTAATTTTGTAGAGTGTACTATGTACAGTGCTCACAGCTCGAGTATGTAATGGAATATATTGTGTCAACAAACTGACCAACCTACAGGGTACTAGATGTTTATACCCTGACTCTGTTAAATATTTATGTGAAGAAACACTGTTTTCATTCAATGTGTGTAGAAGTTGTAAATGGTTAAATACTAAATATTGGATTACATGATATTTTATGTTTATTGTGTTAATACAAGTGTCAGGTCTATTCTTTAGTTAATCATGTTTCATCATGTAATACCCCGTTTATTAGTACAAGAACGAAAAATAAAATTTTGGATACATTGCTAATAAAATGTTTATTTTATTCAACTCTAGTGTGGTGGCCAGAAATCTATACTAGTATTACGAAGAGAGAAACTTTGTACTTTTTTTGTATTAATTGAAATTATTCAAGAACTACTCGGTCGATTTCAAAAATTCTTTCACCAATAGAAAGCTACATTATTCCCGAGTAACATTGGCTGTATTTTTTAATTCCGATAAAGTTGTGAACAACAGCTAGTCTTGTTATAAAGTGACTAAAATCATATCAAAATAAAATGGTTGAAAAACTACAAATCTTTTATAAAGCTAGGAGAACTCTCTGCTTCATTATCTATTTTTTAATCTTTTAAGAGTATTAATAAAATTTAAGAATGTGTAGGTTTGACAATAGTAACAAAGTATAGGTTATTTATGACCAGCTTGACCCTTGGAGGATTGCGTTTTAAGAGACATGAACGCATTTTACCTGTCCTTGTTTATATACCCTCGGGGTCGAGGTTACGCGGTTTCGAATTTTATATCACGTAAAGGATTTTCCTTGTTGTAAAGTTATAAAATAAAATTACTTAACGCATCATAATTTTTTTAAAGAGTAGTAAATAGAGTGGATAGTTTGAATATTTTATTATTTTTTTCGTGTTTTTTCGTGTTTTTTCGTGTTCAACAAACAAATAGCCTGTCTGTTTGATAAAATTAGCTTAACAATTTTAAAATTCATGAAGGTTTTAATTAGCCGAATTAAAATTCTCGTCTCTCAAAATATAAGAATATTATCATTTTAAATCTAAATGTCGTTGCAACAGTATTCGTCAAAATATCAGTTCAATTTCACCGGGAAAATTTCATATTCATTTCGGTTTGGTATTCAGAGTTAAAAAAATACTGGGAAATTATATTAAATATTTAAATCTTAAAGGGGAACTAAAACGTACTAATTTTTATTATAGGTATTAATTTAGTAGGAGCACTTAAAAGAAAAACAATCAACAAATAAACAATAAAGTAGTTCGAAATCCTTCGAAAGTTTGAACAAGGTTTGTCTATTACAGTGGTTTCTAACTTTTAGCTTGTGGTAAAATCGAAGAGCTTTCAGACCAAATTCTTAAGTACTATACTTACGTACGATAAATATATTGCCATAGTAGGCACAGTGATTACAGCGTTTTTTAAAATTCATTATATCAGGGGGGCTACCGAAATTAATTCAGCGATTCTATAGCGAACGTCAAAAATGTATAAAACTAACAATGACGATCAATATCTCACACGTGACAAGCACATAATTTATCGAATGTCATTGTCAGTTTCATACATTTTTGCCTATTCCATAGGTGATATCGCCAATCGAAAGATACTTGGGAGCCCTCTGTTCTAATTGTCCTTTGTAATTCTATCTAATGAGAGAATAAAGCTGGCTACAAACGTTCAGTTTTTTAACTGCACAGTTAAAACTGACTTACACACGTCAATTTGAATTGTACAGTTCTCAGTTCTGCCTACACAAGTCAGTTTTAAGTGCGCTGTCGAACTGTACACTTAAAACTGAGCGACTGTAGCCGGCTTAAGGACTGTTTCTATTTCGACAATCCTATAACGTGCTTCTTATAAGTTAATTTCGAACCAGAGTCTCACATTATTGTAATAAGATTGCGTATTCTTGTGACGTAATAAAATAAAAACAACTCGAGAGATAATCGTATTGCGATTAAAGTCGGTATGGTATTGACATTTCTTTTCTAAAACTTAATAGAATTACGAGAACTCCAGCCCGCGCTGTCTAAAATGAGAGACGTTCCTTTTAATCTTCTGTATTTACTTTTTTAATTTGCGATCAATTTATTTTTTTATTTGAAATTAAATACGTTTAATAGTTACTTAAGGTCTCACTAAGTGTAGCTTTATCTTACTAAGTGTACACTAAGGGCAGTTAGGTGAGAAGTGGTGGAAGGTGGAAGAGCGTGGGTGGCTCAGGGGTTTAGCTCTTGACTTGTAAACTGCAGGTCCCGAGTTCGAATCCCGCCATGTACCAATGTGTTTTTCGATTTTCATATGTACAATTTACCGACGCTCTTAAGTGAAGGAAAACATCGTGATGCAACCTGCTCATATCGGCGAAGAAATTCAAAGATAGGTGTATTCACGCAAAATACGAGCTAGTCGTGGAGTTGCGGAAAATGGATCCCATCATGGGTCGAAACCTTTAACCTTTAGGTGGGAATTGACCCGGTGGTGTTTTTGCACCACTAATTTGAATTGTATTTGTACCATATTTTTAAACATGAATAATATTTAAAAAAAGAGTATTGATAGTTGTACTTACAACCATTACGAGTAATAGTTTTAACTGGTCATTGGTACAATACGTATTGTATTTATTACTATTGGCACGGAGCCATCGGGATGTTTCCAAGACCTTGGATAGAATATTGTACTGACATTTTGTTCATATTATATTATTGGATTAATATGTTTTTAATCGCCGTCGTAATAAAAAGAATAAACAACTTATTGTCGCACTAAGATTCTTTTAATGGTTACTTAAACAGCTCCTTAGTGTAGTAATCTATGTTCAGTGAAGATTGAGGCATATAAACTCTTTGCTGGCATACTGGCCACTAAGACTTTTGCCCTTATGATATTAAGAAAAAGTTAGGAGAAAAAATAGTAGAGAATCGCGCGGGATGTTGAAGAGTTACAACAAAGATGTAGTTACGTAAATATGTTTAAGTATTATGTTTATGTAAATGTGTATATAGTTTAAGATAAAGTTAAAGTATGTTTTAAGAAGAAAGTATAACTTACCAACGAGAGTAAATATTTATATGTTGCCGTGCTGCCGTTTTAATTTTGTACAATCTACACTCAGAGATTCGTATATATCGGAAAAATGTATTTATGTTGCAAATTTTTGTACTCTCTGTTTATTGCTAGTCTATGCAGTAAGCTTAATAAATAATTTAATAACATCTATTATTTTATACGTCTGTTATTACTCAGACAAAGCCTTCGTAATAGCCTCATTAGTCTGCACTTGAACAACAATGTTGAGCTATAACTTTCGACGGAACGTTAGTTAAGAATAATAGATTTTTTTTTCATAAAGGAAAAATGCGAAAGCAGTTTACCACCTTGTTAAATCTCCGCTTTTAAACGTCCGTTGTATTATACAAGATGCTTTGAAACGTAGGACGAGAGAGCTTTTGAGATTTTGAATTCTTTAAACTTCAAGTTGATAGAAAAAGGATTGTTGGATTTTTACGCTGTTTCAGTAGAAAGACAAAGATATAGAACTGGCATATGCGGTTGAGGGACAAAAAATGCGTGACGTACTTAGACTATCAATATATTAAGACCGCTGGCCAGCGTGTCACCGAAAGGGTCAAAATATGTAGGACATGTATATTTCACTGCCACTTTTACACCCGAAAACACTACAACGCACCATGTTTATGTGAAGTTACATTGCACTAATAGTTCACAATTTGTTTACAATAAGAATTGTTAACTTTTATGTAAAAAAATGGTAATAAAACGCTGACAAAAAAGGACATTTTAAGCATATTAAAGCTCTGCCATATAAAAAACCGGCACGCGGGGTGAAACAAAAGATGGTGCATTCTATCTCGTTCTTTTACAAGACATGGAAGTAAGTTCTTCTTTTTCTTGTGTGAATGAGACAAATATATCCAGCAGTCTATGTTTTCTCTGTCTACGGCTTCTTTTAATCTATGGCTGTTTCCTAGATTTTTTAAGTTATGACACATTAAAGATAATAAAAGAAAACTTTTAATAACGTAAATAATACATTTTTATTCAAGTTCGAAATGTATCTGCACCTCTGTAAATAGAATATTGTATAACATAAGATATGTTCTGTTTGTTAGAAAAAGAATTAATTTCTTCGTACTTGTGTAACAAATGATTCTCCCTCAATGAGATATTGTATAACACAGGTCTACAGCATTTTTGTGCACGGGTTAAACGTAACTTATTTTTATTGCTTTTATGTCTAGAAATAAGAAAAAGAACAAAAAAAAGTTCTGAATTTGTTTTTATGAGTAAAAAATGGGAAAATAAAAATTAATGAAAATGCATCAAAATTTTACATAGAGGTGATATATTAAAAGATGCCGAATGTCCATTTAAGATTTATTTTACAATAAAAGTTTAACAAGAGTGTTACAATGTTTAAAAATGAACGGTTTTATTTTTCCTGACATGTTCAGTAGAAGTTTCTCTAATTCAAACTTTAAATATAATCGCCCATCATGCTTTCAGTATACTGGCCTTGGTAACGTCTCTCAAATTCCTTTATATTCTTGATGGAAGCGTTCCCCTTGTTCATCTAAATAAACTCCCATATTATCCTTAAATTTATACAAATGAAAATGTAGCAAATGCATTTTTAAAGACATTCTACATCACATGATAGCAAAATTCGTAATCATGTCAGTGATCAGTTCTTCACAATTATTTTGAGAAATTAGTTGATTTCCCAACAAAGGAGGAGCAGGTACAAGATATTCTTCTGTATGTGGTATTGGAGCGGATGTCGATGGTAGATCAGAATAATATGTTTTCTTTGATTTTTTACCTCTGAGTGTTTTTACTTTTTACAAAAATATTAATCGGAGTGATGATCACTGGGTTCCCTCCAAGTTCTCGGCACTGCAAATTTCATTTCTCTTTTCTCACCTCGGTACCAGCCTACAATAAAACCGAACGTATACAAAATCTAAGTAAAGTTAGTAAGAGTATAAAAAGTTAATATAAGAAAATAAAGAGTTAATTAATATAAGTTAATAAAGAAATAAAGAGGAAAGAAACTCACCGTCCAAATTGCATCTACAAGGGTTACATGTGAAGTGTGGCGCCCATCTTTTGTCTTGGTTTTTAACAGGTAGATTAAAGTAAGTGTGATATGCTTCGCAAATCATTAAATGTGTGTTTAAGTCATACTTTTCCTCTCTCGCTTTAATAAATGAACCGCAGATATAGGAGGATATAGGATATAAACGAGCCAGCGTCTCGTTTACAACGTCTAGCAGCCATTTTGGACAGGTTAATAGAGGGAAAAATAAATTAAACGCGTTATTTCTCTATAACAGCTTAACGGATACTGTCGTACGTAACAAACAGCCAATAAAACACTACTACACACCTTCTACCTTTTCTTTCTATACCGATAGAGCGCAAAGACCCGTATACATTGGGCGCGAAAATCAAAAATGGTTAAATCACTCTAACTTTTTAAAAAGCAAATATTTTTGATTTCTAATCACATTTTTGTTTATATTTGGGCCTTTGTAATACTAATTTCATAAGTAAAACCCATGCTCAAAAAAAAAAAAATTTTTTGTTGACCTGTGTAATATTACGAAGAAACATTGGAATGGCACCTGAAATAGACAATCATTTGTAACAAGACTCACCGAGCATTAGATGTAAAAAAATGGCACAAATCTAACCTAACCTAGATCGTGTAATCTACGTTAGACGTATTATTATGTTTAGCCCAATTAGAGATATTTATGTATATTTAGTAATAAGGTTGGATTTTGGCTTAAATTATAGCTGAAAAAAAACATACAATCTGAATAAAAACAATAACAAGCGTTCGTCTTCTATGTATATGTATATTGTCTCACCCTCAGTTATGTTGGACCGTAATAAAATCAAGTGAAACAGGCATTGTTTATTTTTTCTCATTTCTCAATAGCTTTTTCCTTTTACCCAAAGAATAGGTATAGACATAAAGTATTTTGTTTATATTTGTTTGAATATATTTATGTAGAATCTTTGATCACTACATAGTATAAAACAAAGTCGCTTTCTCTATCCCTATGTATGCTTAAATCTTTAAAACTGCGCATCGGATTTTAAAGCGATTTTTTTTTGATAGAGTGATTGAAGAGAAAGGTTTATATGTATGTTAATAACTAGCGACCCGCCCGGCTTCGCACAGGTGCAACGTTAATACTAAATACACTGTAGAAAAACTGTGTTGTGAAGTGATATAGTGTACGAGTATTTAGTATCACCATAGCATCCGTGAGAAGCCGGAGTAGGTAGCTAGTATATTAATAAAAGTGACTAAATGATAAAGTTAAGTTAGTTGCAAAATTAAATGGAAATACGGGTGGGTGTGTCATATCCTTGAGACGATATGAACTTTTACTGATGAAATTTTGTACATACTAAAGGATTATGTAGTAGTGACACATGCAATTTGATTTAAACCAGCTGTAAAGATGTGCAAATCATGCAAAAAACTAATCTATTTTTATCCTGTCCGTATGTCCCTTTAATTTAATATTATATACGTATATGTCGGCGTTAACATGGAAGCCATTAGTATTAACACAAAGTAATTGACAACTCTGTATTTCGATGTTCGTACGTGTTGAGAATTTTAGGTTTTAGATGTGAACGTGCCTGACAACACGTTATAGCGTCAAAAATTGCTTATTGTAATATTCGATATAATTTAATATTTATTGGACGTAGGACGAAGAAAGAATAAAAGTAAATTGAGAAATTAACTGTGGTGAGGTTACATTATCGGGAAACCTCTAAAAGAAAAAGATAATTATAGTTTTATTATAGGATCAATATAAACTTTTTTTTATTGATTATTCTCCTTCCTGGACATGTCAATCCCATGTCTTTTATAGGGTTTACGAAACGAGCTGGCATAATCGTACCGCCGCCTCTGAAGTAGGATCAGCTTGAAATCTATATATATAAAAGAGTAGAGGGGTTTCTTAAAATCAGCGCACAGCCAAAACTACTGGGTCTGGAGACTT
>QDHC01006364.1:362791-379527 GCA_013186455.1 Papilio dardanus tibullus
CTTATAAACTTGATATTTTGTTCATGGGTTTCTATTACTACTTCAAACTTATTTTAGAAAGGTTAAAATAAGACAAAAAGCTTTGTTTCCAACTTCTAAACTTCAAGCGGACGAAGTCGCTGGCGACCGCTATTGAATATAAGAGACCAACATCAGCTGAGTTCAGCTTCACTTCACGGTATAGCAGCTCGCGTTCCAACAGCGTGTGTTGGATATCTTCTGGCTTCCAGCATACAGCGTTCAAAACATATATTGAACGTTAATAACTTTAGTAATCCCAACCAAAAAAAAAAAACCTTGCCCTTCTTAAAAAATATTTTTTCATTCTTTAAAGTGTAAAAGTAAGCTTTTAAATATCCCTCTTTATTTTTTCTCTTAACTTAAAAACACAAATACATACTGTTTTAAGCTTGACTTACATTTAAAGATAATGTTTAACCGCGCAGTTCGTGTTGTAAACTTAATGCATTACACGAGACATGAAGAAACAAGGTGGTTTTAGTACAGTTTTATGATCACTTACATGTCTACATATGTTTTTACAGATTTTATGAGTTTGACAACGTGTCAGAGACACATATATGATGTATTCCAAGATATATTATTTTATTTCGATACACAATAAAATATGTAATTGCGTAGTATCAGTTCAAAGTTATACATACGAGTATAAGTAAAGTTTTAGTGAACTAAATATTTGTAAATTAAAAGACCACAGTAATTTAACGAAACCGGACTAAAGGAGGATGGAGTTAAAATTTTAGTACAGAGTTTATAAATAATATTAATAATAAGGTGATTACCTATTCCAGTATTTTTTTTATTAAAAAAAGTGATGTTAGTTTGAACACTGAAACGGGTCATAGATGCCGCTTACAATCTAACAGACGTCAAAACTTGTATGAAGTTTAAACGTGGTCTCATTCAAGATGCTGTAACATTAATTATTAATTAATTAAGTACTTGGCCAATAATAAAGAAGAACAAAATGTTACTACAATTGATTGTTTTTAATCATTTAATGTAGGAGTATAAAGCAATCAAGTTATTGCATTATTGCAGAAGGATTACCTTCATGTCGTAGCAAATTGAAATGTCGCGTGTTGTTGTTTTGTTTTTGTTACGAATTCTGATAAATCACATCGTAATTACAATAGGGAAAATACATTACGGCATTACCGTGTCATAATATGACCAAATTCTTCTTTCCCGATTCCGCAATTATTGAAAAAGTAATAGATTAGTAGAATACCAATAACATTTTTTTGCTAATATAAATATCATTGGCCATGTGGTGTATTGTGTGATGGACGTTACGCGGTGTAATGTGGCGCGTTACACGACGAGCATTTAGACAGTAGATTCCGAGTGTTAGGCGGGACGTGTACAGGACTATTGTTACGTCATGGCATCTTTCCATTATGTCAATTGATTTTATTACACTAGAAGAGACTTCGTTAAGAAATAATTAAGCTTAAGAAATATATTTTATTTATTTGATGTCAACGATACTTTATCAGGTCAATATTAACTTTGAGGAAGTAGGTTAGTTATAAGTGGGTGAGTTTAAAAATACTCAGATTCATTCAGTTGAAGTTAACTTGAGAAGGCCACCGCCTATGAATAAAAAACAAAAAGTTTTTTTTACGTTCACTGAAAGCTGTGACTTTAAGCATACACGAGCGATTTTAAAACGCATTTAAAAAAATACAACGAATGCCATTGGAATTTATCTGTTCAAAAGGGAACACTATTAAAATGTGAGGCGAATATAAGAACACTATTAATATGCGAAATAGTGGTGTATTTTGGTCGCCCCCGACCGAAACAGTGATGTTAAAGCGCTCGTATGAGGTAGGGCGATAAAAAAACGCAGAGACTTCACATCAAATAAGCGCCCGTGTGACTAAAAGCTAAAATGTTTAAAGTTTGGGCGCATTTAAAATCACAGCGGTGACATGAAACAAGTTATTTCCACTGTCGAAACAATTGTATAAAACATATCGTCATCTCTCTCTTTCTCTTATAAAGAACAGAGACAACAATATGTCTCAATTCCAGTTCTTTGGCGGTTCACGGTTACGTTCTAACAATGCGGCTCGCGAGCTTTTCAAGCGTACACTCAAGATTTCATTTTGTATTTTTTTATTGTTACAATAATGTTGATTTAACAAAGAGCCTTTTTCATTATTGACAAAGTTTTACCCGAAACGTTATTTTAAATTATTTTGTTTCGCTTTGATTCCGATCTATTCCTCGAATTCACTTTGCTAAAAAGATACTATTGATAAACCTTACTCCTTACTCTTGATATTATAAATACTAAAGTTTTTAATGTATAGATGCTAGTTAGAAGCTACGATTATCTTCAAAACGACTTAACAGATCTGGATGTTTGTCACAGAAGTAGTACATCTGGAAGAACACATAATCTACTTAAGTGGGCTACAGCCGTTCAGTTTTAACTGTACAGTTCGATTGCGCAGTTAAAACTGACGTGTGAACGCGAAACTGAGAACTGTACGGATTGACTGTGCAGTTCAAATTAACGTGTGTACGTACTAGTGCACACTTAAAAAATTTAACCTCTGTAGCTAGATTTATTAAGTTTTTTTTACTCGCGAAGATAGAGTCACTGGTTGTAAGTATTTTCATACATGTGTGGTGGAGCAGTGGAATTTGACCTTTAGATTATGTTTACAATAATAATCTTCATGTTTAACACAATCTTGCTTGATAGTTAAATTCGATTAGACGTGGGTAAATATCAGCTTTACCTCAGCTTTGAATAATCCTCACATTCAATGTAATTTCTAAGGGATTATACAAAACGATAGGTTTGATATACAACTTAGCCTTTACACGGAATTCATTGGGGTATATTCATTTATTAATAGTAATTTGATTATAACCTAAAATATTCAAGCTGTCTGTTGGTATTTATTGCAATAATATATTTTAATAATTTTTAGCATACTATGTCCAATCTCAAGTGATTTTAATGGGTTTTTACTATGTTTTTTGCTATAATGCTTTTCCACTACTTCATTTTAAACGTTCTTACGCGATACGCTACGAAAATTGGACTTCGACTATAGTCATAGCGACATAATCTACGATCGGAGACATTAGTTGTCGCGACATAGTATAAGTTCGTAGACATTAGTCGTCGCGACATAGTTTACGTTCGTAGACATTAGTCGTCGCGACATAGTTTACGTTCGTAGACATTAGTCGTCGCGACGTAGTCTACGTTCGTAGACGTTAGTTGTGGCGATATAGTCTACGTTCGTAGACATTTGTCGTAGCGACATAGTCTACCTTCGTAGACATTAGTCGTCGCGACATAGTTTACGTTCGTAGACGTTAGTTGTGGCGACATAGTCTACGTTCGTAGACATTTGTCGTAGCGACATAGTCTACCTTCGTAGACATTAGTCGACGCGAGATAGTCTACGTTCGTAGATATTAGTCGTCGCGACATAGTGTACGTTCGTAGGTATTATCTACGTTCAATTTTCATAGCGTATCGTACCTTCGCTTACAAAAATGTTACTATGTACAATTTGTTTTACATAGTATTAAAAATCATAGAAAGTATTAAGGTGACTTGCGTCATCGATTTTGAGGTTATTCTGGTAAACGTAACGTGTTGCACGCAAACCATGCGACAAACTGGCCACTATTTTTACGTTTTTTAATACACAATGTACTTGACATTTTTTTAAACTACATGAATACACTAATTTAATCTTTATTTGTATAGTACAATGTTATATTTAAGTAAAAGTGGAACCCCATAGCAAAAATTCTAATACTGATATGTTTTTTGTTGTTTCAGTTAAAAAAGCGCGATATGTTGGTATACAAGGTAAGATATACATTTTCTATAGTAGCATTTACTTAAGAATAGTAGTAACTATTTAATTTTAATGTGAGTTGATTATTTTAAAAGAAATTTACTTACTTTGAATCCCAAAAGAATGTAGTAAGTTGTGAATCTGATATTGAAATATTAAGTCATATGATAAAAATTAACAGCAAGGAAACACTTAATATCAAAATTGGTCTAAGTTAGAAATAGGTTAGACCTAAATTACAATATTAAGGCCCTAGAATTTAATGTTTTGCATAATACTATTGTAATTAAGGGAATCCATGTAAGGTATCGAAAAGGGCAGTTTCGATACTGTACGTAGGTGCCGACGTTATCAGCCACAAAAACAAAATTATTAGTTTACGATATAAGAAAAAACAAAAGAAACACGTATAATAGGAATATGTTTGAATAAATATTGATATTTGAATCTATTAAATCATTTAATAGTTATTATAATTTTATGCTTTATTATACAATATTTTAAAGTACAATATCGATTGCAGCTACACAATTCAACACGTACGTGACACTTAAGCTGCAAAATGTCAAGTCGACGACGGTGACAGTGAAGGGTCCGACGCCATGTTGGGAACAAGACTTTCTTTTGTGAGTATTTTTTACTATAATTTTGATAGTGTGATATCGAAAACATTGTTTGTAATCTCACTAAGTACTTATTAAACGTTAAATAGTAAACTGGATGATAACGTAGGTCTCTGAAATGGTTTTTTTTTTATTATTTTTGAGAAATATAGCTAAAATTTTGTTGATAAATAATTTCTAAATAGGAACAGAAAGAAATGGAAACTTTTTGTATTAAAGTTTTGGCAGTGGAAACGTACTGTTAGATCCTACTACACACGTATGTCATTCAGAATCAATGTTACTTACCGTATTCCTTAATAACTTCATATTTTCCTTTCATTAGTGTTTTTTGTTCGCAGTGAGATCAATGATATCAACCTGGGTCTGCTCGTGGAGGTGTGGAACAAGGGCGTCATATGGGACCGGGCGCTCGGGTACCACTACCTACCACTCACATCAGTGGCCTATAATGAGGTAATTTACCCTATTGTTAGTTCCACACAGAGAACAGCGTGACAGAGCAGTATTGCCATTGTGTTTACTATCAAAACATTTAGGTACTGCACTGCCCTGCTGTCCTAACTCACTGCTTTACACTATAAGATAACTAGCATAGGTCATATTTTATCAAATTATATTTTCACCTTAGTTACTTAATTAAAGCTGTAAACTTTGGACTAAAAATAGAGCGAGTAAGTACAGTCGAACTAGGGTAAACGAGAGTCCAAGGGACAGCGACATTTGTCTTATAGAGTTTTTTTCTTATTCGAGTTTCTCCCTAATGGTGATCGTCCGTCACCAGATAATGACTCTCGTTAATTGAGGTTTCTTGCTCATCCAGGTTTAACTGTATAAATGATGTCATATCTTTTTAAGTTAAACATATATTGATATTAGCGTAGGTGGGATGAAATGTTGTCTATAAATATTTTTTCGTAGTACCTATCGATAATGATTGCTACGTCACATGCCGAGTTACCGACATTGTCCCGTAGGTGTGTACTAATAGCTTCTAATAAAAGATATTAACAAATCATTACTTGGAAAACAGGAAAATTATTACTAATAAAGATTTATTAATGTATTCCGAAAGGTAAATATTTTTTAACAATTAATTTATTGTTACTATTCAGAAGCAATAGGACAACAGACATGCTGATAAGCAAAAATCTAGACTTAGGGACTTATCTAGTGATTAATTTGTGACTCTGAGTGCGTCAGGATATTGCCACAGACCCTTCTAAACTCTACATAGCACGCATTGCTATTAACCTTTTGGAGGCCACGGTCTGCTATTTGTGACAAACGGAGACGAGCCCTGTGAGCCGCGGTCTGCTATTTATGACCAAAAACATGCCCTCGAAAATCACGAAAAAAACGTAATAATCAATGTTTTTTGGTAGTTTTAATGATCAAACCTAAAAGTTAAAACTCCAAACTATATGTAAACTTATAAAAAAAAGGTAATTATAGCGTATTTTTAACTTAAAACAATTAATTAAAATAGTCAAAAATAAATGTTAAAAAGGAAGTGCCCACGGAGCCACGGTCTGCTATTTGTGACAAATTGTGACACTTTATGACAGCTAGTGATGCGAAACGTGATATATTGCATAAATCAAAAATTATTCTACTAGGTGTAAGATTTGAAAAATATATGTTGCCGTAATTAGAATTTATAATTCACATACTTACTTAAGGTTAATTAACATTTAATTACAATAATTTAATTAAAATAAAGACGTTTAAATTATCATCTGTAAATAGATTCGTAATATTTATACAGAGTGCCTCGCAGCGAATGGATGTTTTTGAACATCTTTAATTGTGAATATCTATGGGAAGCAGCCATTTCGCCATTATGGCGAAATCAGTTCGTGCCCCGCAGCAAATGGATGTTTTTGGGGCTACTAATAGGATACCTCCCAAGGGCTCAGAAAAAAAAACAAACAAAAAAGAAATTCAAAACTCTTTTGTCATCTTGCTGTGCATATATGTGCACGATAATATCAAATTAATGAAATTCGATACTTTTTTGGTGTCATATTAATCCTCATAGACTACACATTTCTCAATTATTAAAAATTCTTCATTACATTATGGTAATGTTAATGTAATGAAGAATTTCGTTCGAAAACGGTTTTACAATTATTATGCGATTTCTGAAAATGTTTTTGAAAATAGAATGTCGATAAACAAAATTTACTTCAGGTTCATCTCTACGTATATTGCGTGCATTTGTAAAATGCTTGGTCCACGGAGCCAAGTCGTCACATATTTATGACAGTGGACGTCGTCATCACAGGGATAGTGTTGTTCCATAACTTATTGTGCGATCTATTTTATTGAATTTAAAATTTTGAATCTACTGCTTTTAAAGTCTAGATTATGACATTTATTGTGACTTTCGATGGTAGTAGGACTAAACATAAAAATAAAATTACATTTGAGAGAGTTTTTATTAGATAGTCGTTAAAATATATAAATATATTGCATGTTATCGACATGACTGCTCCAAGCACTATTGATATTGTAGTCATTTCTTACGAATTTGAGCCTTGGCTCACAGGGCACGTTTTTGTTGTTTTGGCTTGGCATCCAATGGGTTAAACAAAAACATTCTCACTTTAAACGGCCTTTAATTACAAGACCTGCATTTCTATTAAACTAATTAATGCATTTATAAAACCCAGTTTATTTCAACCCTATTGTTCGAAACGTTTTCATTTAAAACCGTAACAAAAAGGGTAATCAGAAGCTGCCCCAAGGACCTTAGGTATTCGGACAATACCCTCTTAATTACCGCTGACGCTTCAAAGGAATCGATTATACAACTAAGTTACGCAACAACTGATTATAAAGCCCTGTTCGCACCAGGATAGTATTTTAGTCGAGTAGCAAGTAGCATTTATCCGAACAAAGGATTTACTACTGTTCGGACTCGTTTAAGCCTAAACCTACGCACTTAGGTAGTAATTTAGTAAGTAAACGTGTCCGAACAGCAACATTTTATTAGAATATATTAGTAAATCCGTTGTACGGATACTTGCTATTTGCTACTCGACTAAAATACTATCCTAGTGCGTACATGGCTTTAGGGTAAGGTTCTACTGCCTTGGCTCTTTTGTTGACAAATAGGATGAAGGCATAACTACGTGTCTAACATACTGCGGTGAAATTCTATGGTTATATTTGACCAGATGTATTTGTGGTTATGACAGGAATGTGGAGGTCGATGGATTGAACTGGAGGCACAGCTGATGATGCGGGGCGGCGCGGTGGTGGGCACCACGGGGCCTACGGGCCACGCCCTCCTGCTAGACTGTAGATTCGAACTGCCATTTGGTAAGTCAACAAGTTTACCTTCTCTTTATGTAATGAAATATTGTATCTTGAATTTTACCCTCGTCAAGACATACTCGTA
Source organism: Papilio dardanus tibullus (assembly GCA_013186455.1). Lineage (NCBI taxonomy): Eukaryota > Metazoa > Arthropoda > Insecta > Lepidoptera > Papilionidae > Papilio > Papilio dardanus. The sequence goes on from QDHC01006364.1 coordinate 370,681, forward strand.
TATTTGAAGATACAAGTTAAGCCGGCTACAAACATTCGTTGACGTACATACGTCAATTTGAACTGCACAGTCGACAGTTTTAATTGCGCAGTCGAACTGTACAGTTAAAACTGGGTGTCTGTAGCCGGCTTTACGATCTCTGTGAAGTTTTGTAAGCTTATCAATAGATTCTGGAAAATATTTTATTATTCAATATTAGTTGTAATAACGATATATTTGTTTTCGCTTTTTATTACATAAACATCGCATCTTCAAAAAGATCTTTAATAACAACATTTATTTGTATTAGCATCTCGTATAATAGAATTTTTGTAATACACAGAAACGTTGATATAATAACAAATTACTTTTTTTTATTCAGCAAAAAATTGTGATATCGAAATTCTTAAAGGAAACGAATATTATTGTAGCGTCTTGGCATCGGTTTTAACTGTGTTACGCCGGCGCCGGCTGATTGAACGGCCTTGCTTACTTTATGGGCCAGTTAGGGGGATATAAGGAACTTAATAAATCGGGTTAATGACGTACTATATTTCTTTCTAATATTTATTTCTCGAGGACTGTAATATCAGTTACTGGGTTACCCAAAGTAGATTAGCTACGAAACGACTTTATAGCGAACTGGAAAAATGTATGGAACTGACAACGACGTTCGATATCTCACACGTGATAAACACATGACTTATCGAATGTCAACATCAGTTTCATAAATTTTTGTCGATTCCATCAGCGATATCGCCAATCGAAAATTACTGTGAGTACCCTCTCTGGTAATCTTTTTGCCAATTTGATCGTTCAATTAATTCAATACCTACTTACGTAGTTTGCTTGAGGACGCCGAATTGTCTACAAAAAGCGTTGAATAGTCGCCCATTGAGCTTCTGTATCGGACGTGACTCGTGACGTATCTTCTAACCTTGGAGCCATCCGCCCACCGCAGCCGGCTAGACGGCGCCTTCTTTCAATGAATTATATATTTAAATATAAAATATCTATAATTTTATTTCCATAATCTGTATAAATAAAAATAAATATCACTACATAGTATAAAACTACGCAGCGGATTTTTTTTATGTTTCTATTATGGATATCCTAAATAACGTAACAGTAGGTTCGAGTCACCGATACTTGAACTTTGGAACACTGAAGTGTTATTCGATTCGTATAATAGTTAGGATTTATTAAATGAATTACCAGTTATAAGGGCGTCGGTGGCTTAAGGGTTTAGCTCTTGATATGTAATCTGTGGTCCCGAGTTCGAATCCCGCCGTGTTCCAATGTGTTTTTTGATTTTCGAAATTCATATGTACATATTTACCCGACCCCATACGGTGAAGGAAAACATCGTGATGCAACCTGCACATATCGGCGAAGAAATTCAAAGAATGTGTTAAGTCGACTCGCACTGGACAAGCGTGGTTCACTGTGGCCTAGTCACCCCTTAGGGGGTAAGCTCCGCACCCGGTGGGGAATTATAGAGCTAGTGATCATACGTTGTGTTAATTTACAAACCTTGGTAAATACGATATGTGTAAAAGATGAGACATGTAATGCCATTCATTAAAGTTATCCGAGTATGGGAGTACGGATCGTCCTTGAAGCGGCCAGTTTAGCGGCCGACGCGACGGCGCCTTTGATTCAGAACATTATGTTTTAGACATAAGTATAACGCAGTTATTAAAAGAAGCATAATAAATACTGTCCTCTTATAAGTAGAATGAGTTCAGTCGTCTTCACTTTCCGGTGGTATTTTAGATTAACATAATAAGGTGTCTTAGGTGACAAATAAAAATTAGTTACTTAAATAATTTTAATCTTCCTTAAAGTATGCTTTTAGGTTATGTACAAATCATAGTAACCCGTTTCCTCTCATCTTACTGTATTTTAATATCTTAGAATGTAAAACATTAAAATTGTAGATTAATACGTTACTTCGTATAAATGTTACTAAAAACACGCTTAAGTTTGACACATTTAAATCATTGTGACCTTTAATGGACTACATAACTTCAAAAAAACTTTTTTTTTGGTACTTTTGCCCGTCCAGGACATGTCAATCCCTTAGGTGCTTTTTACAGTGTTTACGAAACGAGCTGGCATCTTACCGCATCTGAAGTACGATCAGTTAAAATTGAACATATGAGACCAACATCAGTTGGGTTGAGTTTCAGTTCACGGAATATAACATATTTAGTAAATAAAACAGTCTGTTATAAGTTATTACTGTAACTGGAACATGGTTGGTTATTATTTCAATAAACCGTTTATCCTAGTTACCCTCGATTCCCGGCTGAGGTTCCCCCAGGCAATGTTCTACTGAATTAGGCCGGCAAATTATCATGGCGGACGGAAGTTAACTTCGAATGTTTTTATTGTAATTTGAAACATGATGATAATGTCATCTAGTTTAAAAAAATGAAAACTAACTAATTTTTTTGTGATCTTTAAAGCCGTCTACAGACTTTTAGTTTTTATTGTGCTGTTAAAACTGACGTACATGTCAATTTGAACTGCACAGTCGTTCTGTACAGTTCATAGTTTTGACCAAACACGTTTAAGGGTAATTTATTTAAAATCTATACTCAGAGACGGAATAAGTAACCTTTATACAACTTAAAATGAAATAAGAATCATTTAGTCCTAGTTCTTAGTAAACATTTAGTTTGATAAGTCAGTTTGGTAACTGTTTAGTTATTATTCAAGTTCTTTAGTAAGGGATCCCGTATTGAGCAATGAATTCCTAAGATTGGCAGTATGTAATTATTTTAATTAGAACAAGTTTGTATATTTTTCTTATGAATTTAAAGAGACTGAGGGTTGTATTATTTAATCTAGGACAAGCACCACTCGTGTTTGAGAGGCGTGCGAGCTCGTCGGGTTCACGATGTGAAATGAAATATTCACATGTGTCGTTGTTTCATCACAATATCTGGAACAAAATGTATGCATTAATTATATGTTTTAAGTATACGAGTACATGCTTTTGGATAAAAATATAAATATGTGACTGTATTTTAGAGAGATTAAAGATTTTACTGCAATTACTGTTATATTTGAGCGTCGGTGGCTTAAGGGTTAGGCTCTTGACTTGTAAACTGCAGGTCCCGAGTTCAAATCCCCGCCATGTACCAATGTGTTTTTCCATTTTCGAATTTCATATTTACATATTTACCCGACGCTCTTACGGTGAAGGAAAACATCGTGATGCAACCTGCACATATTGGCAAAGAAATTCGAAGATATGTGTGAAGTTAACCAACCCGCACTGGGCCAGCGTGGTTGACTATGGCCTAGTCACCCCTTAGGGTAGGCTCCGGCCCCTCGGTGGGGAGTATAGTGCGCTGGTGATGATGATTGTTACATTTTCGTTTTAACCACTTCGTACACAAGGAATGAATGAATGTAGACTTCGTAGACTTAATTTCTTAAGCTCAATCTACATCAAGTCATGTCTTTAGTAAGCAATCAATGACTGAGTGAGCACTTTACTTAAGAAACTCATAAACGACTCTGAGTGTGGCAGATGTTAATGTCATAGAATGTTTTTTTTCGAATGAAACTGAATTTTGAAATTTCTTTGTAGCTACCTATTGGAGGTCAAAACTTATTAGAAGGCAGCTAAAATACTTAATAAAACTTTAGAGTTATAAATTATATCAATATCTGTTTACTTCCCCGAGGTTAAGTGTTGAGCTATTTTTGTCCGTTATTGAAATCATAAGTATGCCAAGCTTATAAAGTGGCTCGAGGCGCTCCGATATGACATATAACTTACATAATTTCCTTTGATGTAGGATATGAAACGTTCAAAGTATTGATTCAAAGATTTCCGCTGTTCAGCCAGTAATACACTTCTATGAGTGTATATAAAATTCCAGTGCGTTCCTCCGGAGATCTCGGGACTCTACAGACGCATTCGAGGATGGCCACCGAGAGTGTTTGAGTGGGTCAAATCCTGTCTTTCCTCTAGAAAGCAGGTTGTCTTTTGATTTCACCCCGATACCAAAAAAGCTTTTAAATTGTAAAGTAACCTGCTTTAGTAGCAAATTTTTCCACTCAAATTAAATCGAGCACAAATTACAATTGGGTCAAGTTTCCTCGGTAATTTATTACGATGCAATTTATTTTGCTTACGAAATTATTAAGTAATTATTTTCTCAATTAACCCAATAATTTAGAGTAAGGAAGGAAACGTCGAGCAATGTGATCAGCTTACATAACCTTGATGGGCTTGATATGAAGATAAAGAAATAGTTAAGAAGTTTTCCCTAAAAACATTTTATCATCTTTTAAAAAATATTGTTGTTATGTACTTTGAATAAATGGTTTCAATAGAAATAGTAAAAAAGAATGTCAGTAAAAGTTGTTCGGTTGTTACAAATGTTAAAATGTGTTAACAATGTGTAAAATTAACATGTAAATGTTGTCAGAATTCTTAACATTTAACATTGACGTCAAACGTTGGCCATTTAGACTGTTGAAGTTTTTAAAATTGTTGTGTAATACCGAAAGTGCCGTCGACAGGCACTTGCTTTGTGACGTCAGATCGTACGCCTTGCATGCCATAATTTTATGTTACCCTAGCGTGCTAATAGGGTGATTAAATTATATTTCTTTTGATTAGCCGTCATATAAATTAGGTCAACGTAGGCAATGCATATAGAGCATGTTATAATTTTCAGAAGGAATAAAAGCATGTTTTCAATTTTTGGTAAATTTTTAACAACTCGAAATCTCTTATCTTCGTAAAATTAGTATTTATGTAAGGAATAAAACTCAAGACGAATAAATGTGCAATCGTAATAAAATTAATTTAATTCGTAGCTATATACGTGTCACTCATAGGAACTTAAGAAAATTACTTTTAACTATAAGAACTTTGACAAGTTTAAATCCTATGATTCAGAAATTGCTAGGAATATGTCGAAACTGTAATTCCTTTCAAATTGAATTGTAATTTCTTAGACAGTTAAATAATTTTTTACTTTTATTGTTAAATGTCATTCGAATTGAAAATACTGTAAGAAAATATTTAAAAGAATTTTAGTGTTAAAAACATTCTTAGCTCACTTTTACAAGACCGACCTCTGAGGTCTTAATAGTCTGAATTTGTACGTAGTAAATTAATTAATAGTAAATTATAACTATAGGCACTCGTTATGACTATGCATTATGTTAATTTGTAATATTATTTATTTTTATAATGTTAACTTAATTTCTTAAGAAAATGTAACATAGTGTATGTAAAATTTAAAAGGCGATTATAAAATAAGGTAAACGCATCGGTTTCAGACGCGGAAGGCACGGCCGGGGCTGACCTCCAGAGAAAATTGGATATGCTGAACGGTGCCCTCGACGCGGAGCGTGCGGAGCAGGCGCGCAGGCAGTTGCAATACGTCGCTCATTGTGAGTGAATGAGACGTTTCAAACTTAACCCCATTTTTCACTAAGCAACAAGCCGCGTGACTCCGACCGAGCAAGTGGCAATGAAACACGCAACTTTTTGGATATAAAGAGAGTTGCGTCAATCCTTAAAGTAAAATTAATTCTTAGGCCAATTTTTATATAGCAACAAGTCGCGCTATTGTGCCTATTTGTATGTCAGTCGAAGTCGGGAAAATTATACAATTATGTGCGTACATTATTTCTATAGTCGCATGCGGTTAGAGTAGCATGGCTTATCGTCTTAGTGGAAATGTGGTTTTACACTTCAACCTTCCGATCTATCATTGAACAGTTGAATGGCTTGTCGCATCACTTCAGTTTACCAACGGGGTGAAACATGTGTTATGATAGAACCAGTTTTATTATTTCTATAACCCTAAATTCATTGTAGGTAGTGTGATTGTAGTGAAAGAGTCATAACTAAATATAGGTTGAAATCTTACTCGTGTTTTTCTGTAATTAATAAATGTTCTTTTAATTTAAATTAACAATGAATTTATATTTAATATAAGTTTTATTGGTGATAAGTTGGTGTTTTAAAAGAACTAAGTGAAGAAATAGTTTTTGAATTGTGTCCTTGATTTATTAAAGTGAAGGTTAGTGAAGATTTTAAAAGTTTTGTAGCACGTGGTTTATGTACGTGTAAAATCTTAATATGATGTGATAATACATGTAGAAGGAAGCAACATTCGTAGCCTCGTAGACCTTCGAATTGTTATAATATGAGGGAGCTCCACGTCCGCGATTGGGTCGGGATAGCGCGGGATCGCCAAGTATAGACATATTTCTTGTCGGAGGCCAAAGCCCACTTCGGAACACTTCGGAACATCATGTCACCTTAGTTAGTTAATATTAGTAGTACTTTATATTGAGAACTATATTTAACGTGATGATTCCAGCGGGCTACTCCGAAGACTCCGACTACACGTCGGACCTCAACTACCCGGTGGGCCAACATGCCAACTGCAGCGCCTCTCAGTTCAGGAGTGCAGCGCATCAGATACATACGCCACAGGTCATTAAAGTTACAAATAAAAAAGTTCGTGTACCAATGCCTTGATGTGACAAGATTTTATTTAAAAGGCCACATTAAAAAATCAGTTTATTTTTATTCATATTTTTCGTGTCTTTTATGTAAAGTTACTCATGTAAACTGTAAAGTTTGCGTGTAAAATATCTCAAAACGGCCAACATGATAACAAATCCCGGTCCTTTTGAACTTTATAAACTAAATATCTTCTATCGGTGAACATAGTAATCATTATTGGATTATTTTGAAGAGTTTTATCATAATTATCTACCTATATCACAGTCGTTAGGGTATTTACTACGTAACATTTTACATTATTTTATTTCCGTGAGTGCTTGGATTCACATATAGTTTACGCTTGTCACTTACGCTCGTATACAGCGTCCCAAACTAGACGTTAATTGAACAATATATTTCACTTAAGTATTTATTTCTTCTAATATAATGTAGTTCAATATTTGTTTATTTAATTGAAATGTTTTTTGTTTCCAGAGGTCGCTGGAGGCGTCTCGGGAGAATTCATACGAACGGGAGGAATACCACATGCATGGCGACACCGATCCCCTGTATTATAACAGCCAGCCGAGAACGAATAGGTAAAGACTTACATTATCTTTGATAATTTACTTTTCAAAAAACGTTAATTGCTAACTAGTGGCTTATCGCCAATTTATTTTTGAGTCCAGTTAATGATTGATGTGTCAAAGATATTAACTTTTGAATAAAGAATACTTACAAGCTAGCTTTTGTTTATTCAATTTAATTTAATAATATGATCTAAATTGATAATTTTCGTTAACCTTTTTTTTTTTTAAACGTCTGGAAATGCATTTAGGCACCTCTACGCCGGGCGTGCAATGGCGTAGAGAGTGTGGGACTCGCCGGCCACAGAAGGTGACCGTAATACCCACTAAAACCTGACGGCCCTCACACGTATTACGGCGGGGTCGTGGGCACTGTTTAACGTCCACGACAAATTTTCGTTAACCTAGGATAACCTAGGATAACAAATTATGGTCTTTTAAATTTTTGTCTTTGAGAGTCAATACAAAAGCTGGAGGATTTCATTATTTAAAAATGTTTATTCATAATTACAGAATAGAAACATGGTCGCAGATGCACGCACAGGCGAGCGTGGAATCTGCGTATTCTTGGCGAACAGCGACAGATTGGCAATCGGGAGGTAAAGATTTTTTGTATTCTCAGAGGCGTTTCATCCGAATACTGTTGTATGTGACACATTAGACAATACACTGATCAAGTGTAGTAGTGTATTGGCTATGGTCTGGTTGTCTCTGGTTGTCTCAAGCATCACGCCATGTTGACAGTCGTGTCAGACGTCATGCGGGCGAGAGGCGGTGCGCGTGTTGGATAGATTATAGACGTGGTGAAGTGATGATTGAGCCATAATATACCCCGAGGACTAAAACGTTACAACTCTTTTCTTTGAATACCTTGGCCTCGCCTTAGTTAGAATACATTGTAATTGTGTATACTAATATTGTCGTATGTGCTCATAGTTACTTTCTTTTTATTTTGTTTATAGAGGAGCAGCGGAGACCGAGCTTGGAGCGTCAGAATACTTTGTATGACGACAACATGGGCTTCGGGTATGACGTCTACACCACTAGCACGCACATAAGGTATGTAACTGTTGATGTAGAATGTTAATAGTAATTTACTTAGTAAAGAAAAAATGTTCAATCGGAAAATAAAAGCTTCTAATCGTTTCCACAAAAAATGTTAAAAATATGTCATCAACCATAATAACATATATTGCAATATCTTTGAACCGTTTTTGAAACTTTACCTCTTGTGAAAGCAGAAAAAACCTTATACGTAGTAATCCTAGCAGACTTTTCTTGCTTCATCACAGTACATTTACGTGTATTTTCTCCCATAAATTATAATAATTAATGGTTCATTTTCCAGGGACCATTCGCATTTATCACATCAGCCGAGCTACGAAGAGTATTATGACTCCAGTAGCTACCCGTACGGGTACGAGGCGCGGCCGTGGGACAGCCGGTACCTGTTCGACGATGGCTATGGCCTCAACTCCACTGAGTACGAGAACATCGTCAACAAGCGTCGCTCCTCCGTCGTACAGTTACCTCAGCTGCCGACCAAACAGGTGTGGCTTTAACACTCTTGATTCTTGGTAAATGGCAAAACTTGAGTTTAACGAAAGATCATCTTTTGTTTCAGTTGCCTCCCTCATCTCGTTATTCAGATTACAACGAGATGGCTCCGTACAGACCTCGGCCGAGGAGGACGGCGGCTAGTCTTCCTGGTACTTAAATTATAATAATAGAATTCTGCTTCAATACGATATCTGTAAAGATATCTCTAGTTCAGATTGTCGTAGCATA
>QDHC01006364.1:379807-417695 GCA_013186455.1 Papilio dardanus tibullus
ACCTGTTGGCCAACTAGCAATCATCTCAAATACTTTACGTTGTCTACCTACTGGTGATTTAACTTAAAATAGCTGAGAGTCCGTAGTGGGCTTTGACCTTTGACATTAATAAGTCTCCACGTTTCTCGATCACACACCATATCGACCTAGTCCTGGACTACGACTCTTTACTTGGGTCTGCCAACTATGGTACGACCTCTCTTATTTGTACATACTCATTTTATTATTATTGAATAGGTTTATTATTCCACAGAATCTGAGAGAGCCGTACCTGACGTAAGTTATGGTTACGACACTTACGGCTTTCAATCTCAATATCAAGACACTGCCAGTGAACAGTACCAAGACACTAATTATAATGCAAGGTATTTCTAGATTATTCTTTTTACCCTTTATTTAAAAGCATATAAAATACCTAATATTTTCTATTCATCTTTCTAGTTACGACGATGAAGGTATGCAACCTTTCTTCGATGAAACACCTCACGCAACTCCGCCTGCTGCAACTGGTAATTTTTTGGAAGACTATTCAATACTTTCTTATTAATAGAATTTAATAAAATTATCAATGTCAGTATTTATACAGTTCCAATAACAAAACAATAACGCGTAAAAAAATCCAGATAAAAACTTCCGTCGTCATAAGTTACAATGAATTCATTTTAATCAGTGTTTGTGTGATTCTATGCTTATAAACATGTGGTGTGCGTGTAATAAATTAATACAAAAAGTATTCGTTTTTTCAGCTCAAAAATCAACTTGGGGTGAGACAGAAACAACAACGCAGTTATCTTATACAGTTAAAAGTGATGTTGATACGATAACGTCGAAAACGGTTACAACTACAGTTAATTATTTACCACAACCACCAGTAACGACTAAACAAGATAGTTATTCAAATAAAACTTACCAACAGTATGATTTGCCTTATGAAAGTCAACAAGAATTTAATTACGAAATTCAAGATCAAAGTTACAAAGAGGAAAGTAGTTACTTAGAAACGAAAACGGATTTCCAGTATCAACAACCTTACGAATCGTCATATCAAGAAAATTTAACACAAGGCCAACAGTATGATCAACAACAAGAGCAAACTTACCAGTCACAATTTGAAGAAAAGCAATATGGCCAAAATTATGAACAAAACCAATACGAAAAAGGTAATTACGAAGATCAACAGTATAGCCAAGAGCAGTATGACAAACAGTATGAAACACAATACGAATCGCACCAATATCATGATCAGGAGCAAGATTATAGGCAGCAGCAGGAAAAGCAAGATCTACAGCAGCAACAATATGAACAGGAGCAGGAAAAGTATCGTCAGCAACAACAACAACAAGAATTACAAAGAGAACAGCAGCAGCAACAACAACAGCAACAGCAACTACTACAACAACAGCAACAGCAACGACAACAACAACAACAGCAGCAGCAGCAGCAAAAGTTACCTGCACAACAACTTCAATCCACTGTTTTAACGGGAGCAGCTACATTAGGTTCTCTAATGGCTGGCGGCGCTAAAAAGCTTGGTAGTTTCTTTGGAGCCGCCGCCGCAGCAGTTGCTCCGCCTTCACTAAGCCAACCGACAACAACTGTACAAGCACCAACAGCTTCTGTAAGTCAAATGACACCAACTGTAGCACCCTCCACTCCCTTTACGAGTACCACAGCTCCCGTTACAACATCCGTCCCTGAAGTGCCAAAATCAGTAACAGTTACTGCCGCTACAACAACAAGTACGCCTGTCTTACCAAGAACACCATCACTCAGAAGACAGGAATCTATACAAAGACCTTCAGTGCGACGGACACGGACGTTACCCGACGCACCGGAGGACTTTTCCCAAAGTTTTGACGAAAGTGCCTACGAAGAAGAGTACCAAAAGACTGAATTAGATCAAAGCATAGACCGAGACAGAACTTCTTTAGACAGGTATAATGACGACGAGTATATGCATGACACAATTCAAGAAGAAATGGATACAGAAAGTCACGCACCAGAGGTTTCAAGTCCCAGCTTAAAAAAGACTGCCTCCCCTACGAAAACTCTGTCACAAATGCGCAAGCCTTCAGTTGATAGTTACCATAGTCAAGCACCGTCGATACCTGATCGAAAGACTTCACAAAGTTCTGTTCTAATAGAAGAGAAGTTTCCCGTCCCTACCACACAAGAAGGTGAGCAACTCATAGTTTTTTTAATACCATACGAAATCTGCATTATAATCTGTTATAATCTTAATATCTGTTTTATTTTTTTTTTAATTCTTGTAGTTTATTAAAAGCTCATCTTTTTTTCAGAAGCCATTAGTGATAAATCAAAAGTGACATTTCAAGACGAACGAACGACATACCACGAAGTGCCGGAAGAGTTCGATACATTCCAACAATCTAGAGATTCGTTCGACGAGCAAGGTTCTGAATATCAGGACGAGGAACAAAGTTTTCACGATCGAGATGATGCTTATAGAGAGGACGCGGAGAAGTTCGAAGAAGAACAGTTCAATGAAGCCGATGAAGCATATAATGAAGACGATACTGTATTCCAAGAAGATGAAGATCGAGAAAAAGCAGAACAGTTGGATTTCCAGCCGGAGCAACCGAAGCTGACACCAAAACAACGGTGGCATCGCGCCTACAACAAGATCGTCATGCAGCTAAACGTGAGTCTTTTGTATATTTGTGACGAAATAAACATGTTTTTTTATTTATTTATCGAATAATTGTGTTATTTTAATGTTTCTTTCGTCACGTTCTATTTTTTCATCTTTCTTTTGACGGAGAAATAACAATATCTGTGTTTATTTTACTTAATCTAGGTACACTTTAATCACGTCGGTTTACTTCATCTGCGTGTAAACTTAATTTTTGTGTCTTTACCAAATTATTTCTTATACTATGGAACTCTTTCAGAATGACATTTTAAACTTCATCTCTTTTAGGTTTACTTCTTTGAAGTTAATTTACTACAAAAATATGAAAAAAATATCAAATTAAAATTAAAATAATGCCATCTGTCTACCAGCATTTTATTTGTTTATTTTTATAATGTTACTATATAAAAATACACAAAAAGCAGTATCAAACTACTCGTTTCGGATAAATTAACTAACAGAGATCTAAAAATACATATTAAACGTGTTACAGCGCAGTATGTGTCCAATATTCATTTATTAATTGATAGTAACGTTACTTAAGCTTCGTTAAAGTCCTATAAAGTTAATGTGAATATCTGGTAACTAACTCTATTAAGTAAAATTACGATTATTAATAACAAAATATAACTACTAATATAACGACCAATTTGCATTGAAATACGGCATTATGGTAGCTTAACGAATTGTGTTTGTCAATTTAAATTGCTAGTATTTCAATTCGCACAAAACAGTTATATTGATGAGTAATAAATTTAGAATTTTTTGGATTAAACAATTGTTTTCTCTCTTGGCAAACCAGTTGCTTCTACAAAGATCATCTAGAAAAGTAATATATTACGGATCACAGGCCTTTTTTTTCTTTTTTTTAAGAGGGGAATACAGTTAAGCATACCATCATGTCTTGGGGAAAGATACGATGGGTAGGTAGGACTCCTCTCCATTTGTACCCCAACGGAAAAGGACAGGGAGCAAAAACACTAAACCCCTCTGTTTCCCTCAGCTTTACTGTCCTCGGATCACAGGCCTGCAGTTTCCTAAATTGTTGGTAATAATTATACGTATTATACGTATAAGTACACGCATTTTATTTAATCGGAGCATAACGGAGCACATTTCGTAACAGTATAAAAGCATCTAAGAACAAGCTATAGTGCTGCCCCCTGTAGGGACTGAATGTAGCTTACGTACCGCAAATGTGAAAATGCTGTTATTTCGCTGCGTGACGCCGACCCTTTAATGAATAACCTTGAAGATAAAGGCATATTTAAATGTTATCATGACTTTTGGAAGGTTAGAGATTTTTCCGTTACTTAAAAAGTTATTTTATTGTTAATTTATGACTCATTCGAACCAAAAATAAGTTTTTTTCTTTCCGTTTTCTTTTATCGGAAACGTCTTTGTTAATATATTTTGCGAATATTTAATAGCGTATTGAATTGCCATACTTACAGTCATTGAAGGTTTTTATTGGTTCTTTTATGTGTAGATTTCTAACACTAAATCTACACTAAGGAACTATCTTAGTGAAGAATTAAAGAAAGTCTCTATAGAAGTATTGTTTAGAATCATTGCTTATACAGTTATAACTATTTTATAATATTAAAAAACGTAAGATTGTAATTTCTTCCAAACATTTCGATTACATTTAAATAAATAAAATACATAACATTTTTAAATCATTGTGGTAAAAAATAACCAATGTTTTATTAAAAAAATCCTTTGCAGTCTCAGACATGTAATGGTTAACGGGAGCTATTCGTTAAGTGGCCCGCTCCCCCGCTGAGTCCCGTGACGCTTTGAACCCGATCACCTCATTAGTTCAACTGACTTGCTCCAACTATACATACATACATAACAAACTATACTTCGTTCAGTTCGTAAAAAGCCTCGGGACAGTAAACATCTTTAGGAAAAAATAACTGTTAAACATTTTGTTGTTTAGTGACGACGGAAATATACAAGGACTCGATACCGACATCCTGCGGGCGGCCATGGCCCTAATAACACGACGCGCGCGCACCTATCTCCTATCTATATGCAAATTAAGTTTCACTTCAGGTATCATTACAGTATAACTCTGAACGTTAATACGGTACGTTGTAAAAATACAAATGTTTAAAATGATGCGAAGTCGTAAGGGCCAAGCGGCCAGCGAAGCGGATATTCGGGAGCAAGTTTTCTCCAGTCGTTCCAACGTTACCGGTTCCCGTCTTCGTGTGAGACGAGGATCTAGCCTGACTGATTTGGACAAGTTAAGGTACGGCGCTGGGTCCAGTGGCGGTGGATCTATCGGGGATTTGATGAACATGTTCAGTGGTAGTGCAACTTCGATAGGTAGTGACAGTCTTGTAGCTCGAACTATGCCTTTGGACACTGTAAGGAGAAGTGTACCGCCGGTGTCCACGCCGCCTCCTCATCCGCCGCCGTCACCGCTCATACACATGTCGAGACCGGTGGGTTCGCTCACGATGGCACAACGGACATTAAGATTTAGTCGGCTGTTAAAGTATCAACCATGTTCGACCGATGTCATTATAATATTGGTGAGTTTTACCTTGTTCACTTTATGATTGAAATTGGAGTTGCGTTTAGACTTTGTCTGCGTTTATGTTTTCATAACATTGTCTGTTATTATCAATACGATATATGCTTCTATGGTTTTAATTATTGGTCATTCTTTGAACACTAAACCAACTATTTGTGGTGAATTAATAATGATTGCACGGAATTGCGTTAGAATTAGAAAGTGATTCATTGGACCAGATTGTTTTTATTAAAGATGTTAAAATGTTATATTTTCTACAAAGATTTTTACCATGAGAGTTTATTGTTATCTTAATATTTTAAGTAAAATACAAAGACAAAACTAAAATTGTACGGATGTATTACGTCACAAAGTAGGTTCTTGTGTAAAGTATGTTTTTATTTACATCTGCATAGAGATATTTCTCTGAGTTTCATGAAATTCAGCAGTTGCACTTATTTCAGATGTCACAGTCGTATTTACATGAGAAACGCCTGAAAGCTGAGAGCAATTTTCGCTGAGGGAATAATAAAGAGTTGGCTTATTTCAAATCTTAACATTTATTTTACGAGACAATCAAAAAATATTACAGAAATCATACTTAAAGTAAATATACTTATAACGTATATTAATTAAAAGTTTTATAGAAAATAAATATAAGTATTAATTACAACTAAACATCTAAACTTAAAATTAAGTTTTATTGATTTTATTTCACATTTTAATTATTTTTTCAACAGTTGTTTTTTAGTTCAAAATTGATAAGAATTAATTTACAGAAGATTTTTCTATTTAATGTTGATTAGGTTGTACAAAATCAATGGGACAATCCCTATTGGTATATTTACGCATATTTCTTCATGAATTTTAATAGATATTTTAATTTTGGCATTTCTATATTGTGAATACATCTGTTGAAGTCACCGATTACTTTGACGGAGTGCGTCATCATCCTTGATATTATATCTTTGAGACAGACACTTAGATCTGATACTTCTTTGAAGCCGTGTATAGCTATTTCAGCCATCACTACTGGAAATGGTGATGTTTCGTACAGGAACTGGAACATTGTATAAAAAAACAGTAGAGTTTAAAATATACTAAGGGGTTTCACACGTTCGATGCGGTTGTCGTGCGTCGTTGAACCAACGAGGATTTCAATGAATCGTGGACTACACTTTAGGCTATGTAACACTAGTGTTGCAGTTTAATGCTAAAAGAATTAAGCGATTTAAAAATTTTGACATTATGCGTAGAAAACGCTTTGTTTTTGACTAACTTCCAACAGAAGGAAGTTATCAAGTCAGTGGGTTTTTTGTATTGTAAAGTTACTTAATAGCACCCTTGGTGCCGCTGCCGTGCCCGTCTCACACTCGTGTGGCATACTACTAACAAGACAAACAGGAATTATACAGAAAGTAATTAGTTCCTTGTTACTTACAACTGTCCTCTCGAGGTCTTGACTCTCGTGAGAGCAATTACCTCCGACTTGCTGCTGTTTCTGACATTCGAATAATTTTGATGCTGAATATTTTTTCAAATTTTCTAACGTTTCAAAGTGGACTTGAAGCTTTTCTGTGAACAAAATATTATTACTTAGTATAAGAATTATTCAGTTTATTACGTAAAGTTATAGTTTATGTAGTTTTATATTGATAATGTCCATTAGTCAATTTACAAATTACCGTATCAGTACTTTAGTATCATTGTAAAAAGCACGATAGAGAAGGTGTTTATCTTATCAAAAAATAAATACAATTCATATGTAATTCGTATTATATTGTTTCAATACAAACCCTATATTAACTTGGTGGTTAAACAAGTTAATATCACAATTTATCGGTCTTTGTAACATCTTCGCAAATTCGACCTTTTCTAAATTAAAATTCATATTGCACATAAAAGATCGCACGACGAAATAGGATTTTTATTCCCCGAGCTGATAGGTTCAAAATCTATTTCTTCTTTACGCAAGTAATTTTTGCCTTATATTTATTTGCGTTTTCTTTTTTTCCAGCTTAAAGACTGTCTAAATAATCTAACTTATTAAAACAGTTAGCCAATTGTATAGGAATTATTCTAAAATCACATATCATAAACAATAGATTTAACATTAAATCGAACGTATGTTACTGTTGTATTATTAATTATTGTACAACATTGGTTATGTTTTGAATACATTCCGTGTTTATAAAGCGTTTCACACGTAACGCAAACAAGGAAGGCACTCCCAAAATAAAGAAGCCTGTATGTAGGTTAACAATGACACTTCACTTGTACATTTGTAAGCACACGGAAGACAGTTTAGTAAGCAAAAATAAGACAAAGATGAAGCTTGTATTACACTTTTCATTTAAATTATATGATACTAGCTGTTGTGCGCGACTTCGTCCGCGTGGAATTAAATAATGTAGCCTATGTTACTCAGGGATAATGTAGCTTTCTGATGGTGACAGAATTTTTGAAATGGCCCAGTAGTTCTTGAGTTATTTCAATACAAACAAAAATACAAAGTTTCTCTCTTTATAATATTAAGTATAGATATAGATTTGAGTTAGTTCTGTTTATGTAATTAATTTAACTAATAAGAAGTAACTTCACTAGCGGTTTAAGTAATTACAACAATAATGTTAATTGTTATACATGTGCTGTCTACCTCAATAATGAAGGCAGGGAAAGACGAGGTCACATTCATAATTCGTAAAGTATCACTTTATAAATGACGACAGCTTCTTGGAAAAGATTTTCTAAAGCCGGCTACAGACGCGCAGTTTTAACTGTACAGTTACTGTCTTGTGTTGGCAAAACTGAGAACTATACAGTTCAACTGTGCGGTTCAAATTGACGTGTGTACGTCGATTTTAACTGTCAGTTGAACTGTACAATTAAAACTGAACGTTTGTAGACCGCCTAACAATTTTTACAATCAGTAAAAATTGGTAAAGAAGGAACATTAATTACCTGGTAGCCTTTGTACTCTTTGATATCCGAGAGCGAGGCATAATGTTACGTTCTCATCGGCTAGCTGTAGATTTTCTCCCAAAAGTTTTACAATACTTTCCTTGCAGTATGTTCCGTTACGCGGCTTGCGGTCGTGTATTATTATCTAGGAGATTAAAAATAAAACATAGATTAAAAACGTTTAATAGTATAAAGAAAGTAACATAGTTAATAAAAGCAATGCCATATTTTTATGTGGTTTTCAGCTTCTTTGAAAATAAGTCACAAGTAACTAGAAGATGGATAATTTTCTATCATTGATTTTTTATTGATTTATTTACTTATAAACAATGGAATCTTTCTCGTAATTTATTACATTTAACACTTAAAAGTTTCTAACATACTCGTATTGTGTGTTCATAATTGGAAGCAGTAACTAGTTCTAAGTTAGGACTTTGTTGTTACAGTGGGTAACATGATTGTTAAAGTTGGATGGAAGGCCGCCGGCCACATTTCTCTAAAACTTTAACATACAAAGATGTTTAAAAGCATCTCAAATTCTAATAACATATAGTAACACTAGCTGTTGTTTGCAACTTCGTCCGCGTGGAATTAAAAAAATAGCTTATATTACTCAAGAATAACGTAGCTTTCTAATGGTGAAAGTTTGAAATCGGCCCAGTAGTTCTTGAGTTATTTCAATATTAACAAAAATATATAAATACAAAGTTTTCCTCTTTATAATATTAGTAGGAATTAGGAATTAAAAATTTTAAAGAACTGTATAAATGTAGATTTAAAATCAAAACTAAGCGACTGTTTAAGTAACAATTAAATAACTCAGAGTGCGACATTATAATGAAAGGAATTGTTATTTTGCCTTAACAGTTTACATAGTAAGGTAATAATTCTTATGCTAAGGATTTTTTAAATTCGATTTTCATTGCTAATTGCTTTGATTATTTTGGTGTTTACATAACATAAAATGTTTATTTGAAACACATTTTTAAGATATTTCAAGTTCGTTCTCACTCGAATTCAAATTATGAGATTAGGTTTGTATAACATTTTTAATACTTCTTTTATAACTAGTTTCTAAGTAACTTAATGCATTTACGAAGTTATTATGGAACAATGTTTACAAATAGCAAGAAATTTCGCGAAAAGAGATCATAACTCTATGCTCCAAATATAAAGTCAGATACTTAATTATTTTCTTAACTTGTTGTTGTCCTAAGTTGACTATTCCTGAATTAAATATGTTTATGTTTTTTTTGTCAAATAAATAGTACAAACCTTGTTGTGACGCAATACTCAAACAAGACATTTAAACCATTAACCCTTAATAACCAAGAGTTTAAATTTTGATACCAATCTTTTAAACCGAATGTTCACATTACTATTAGTTTTTTTTATAGGTTGGCTGTACGTATTTTACTGTTGTATAATATTCTTTAATATTATAATATTTAAAAAAACACTTTCGTAAATCAGGCTACTAAGTGTTAAGCAAGTTATTTCACATCTCAAGTAAGTAGGAAATAGTATTAAGCCGGCTATAGACGTCAGTTTTTAAATTGTACAGTTTTAACTTTACAGTCAAACTTTGCAGTTAAAACTGAGCGTCTGTAGCCGGCTTTAGGATAAAAAGTATATTACCTGAAAGTATAAAGATATTTGTTCAAGATACACTGTCATGTAATTGATGGCTTTGTCTGCTTCGTTCTTCATGAGCAGCTTTATTTGTGACACCAAAGTGTCCATATCTTCTCTTGACTTCTGCGTTCTTACTTGTATGTCCGCTATTAGTGTGCGGTAGCCATTTATAAGGTTGTCTTGGAAGTCTGTCGTCTGCAATAGATATATTAATCTTAATTAAAAACATAGAAATGTTCGAGTATTTATCACTGAAATTCATTAATTTTATTATTGACAATTTATTGATTTCATAAACAAAGATTTAAATGTTATTTTTAATTGAGTTTTTATGCCCAAATTCAATGGCATGTTATGCAGATTAACGCCATAAAGCCGGCTACAGACATTGAGTTTTGTAAGTGTGCGGTTTCATCATTTTTAGTACCGTACAGTTCTCATTTTTGCCTACACACGTCAGTTTAAACTGACAGTCTCAGATCTGTAGCCGGCTTAATGTTATACTAAAATGTATTAGTTCTCAAAATGCAAACATATTCTTAAAGCTTCTACTTAACATTTAATGTTTGATCAACTAGGGAAAATGTTTTAATAAATCTTTACATATTTACGTAATTATTACAATAAATACAAAAAAAAAATAAAGAATTTAACTTTGTTTATCCCAAATCGGATTTTACAAATGATTTCTGGGATTATATTACCATCACTATCATACAGAAAAATTGACTAATGTCCTCGTAGATTTCAAGTTTGAAATATTTAACCTTGTTGAAACTTGAAAATAATAAATAGCGATAATATTTAGACAACAAGATGGAAAATTTAATATGTTGTTATGTGTGTTTAATATTATTTTAGTTATTAATACCGGTTGCAACTAATATAATTAATACTCGTTCATATTCGCTGTTTGGGGTATCAATAGTCTTTAGAACTCATGTAATCGGAACTCACAAACTCGGTCACATGCACACTGACCGAGTTTCTGAGTTCAATCAAGTATTAACAAAATATTTTGAATTATCATCGGCCGTATGTTCAAACGCCACTCAATATGTAAGAGCGTCTTATATGCTAAGACCACGCCGCATAGATTTTAAGCGACGCTTACGTAACGAAGTATTTGAGTTGCGTTTATTACGACCGTATGTCTCTGAAATCTATTATTTATGTTTCTATGGGATTACTGAATTTTGATTTTTATAAAAATAACTGCCTAAGAATTTTCTTCTTGCTCGCTTATGAAACACAAATTTCGTAAACTTCTGTAGACAATACTTGTGACAATAAAATGCTCTCCTTTGTACGGTGAAACATGTTTTTGTTGCCTTTTAAAAAACAACTAAAATTGGAACAAAAAAAAAAGAAAAAAAGGTGTAAAATTTTAAAGTTGAAATGTTGAATAAATTCATTACAAAATTTGAAAAATGTTAGTGTTGAAAGTTATTTGAAAGCCACGCGTTTAAACAGAAAAAGTAACAGACAGTTATTACATGATCCGAGAGAATGTTTTTAAATAAAGGATAATTGAAATTATATATGATACACTGCGGTATTCTACCATGTAGGTATTGTTATTAATTCTGTTCTGTTTATTATCCTGCAACCTTTTAACTTATTACAGATGTCTATGGGTAGTGGTCACTTCGCGATTTCGGCGAAATCAGTTGACCACTTCCAACCTTTTGCTATAAATAAAAATTGTAAACTGAACTCACCTGAAAGGTAACTGCAAGAAATGTGCAAATAAAAGCTATGAACACGTTGCGATTCATTTCCGTTCGTTAATGCCACATCACATTTCAACTTTTCAATACTAACATCCTACCGGATATTCCGGCATTTGTTTCCCAAATAACTTAATTGAATTTTTAATCTGTTTAATTTTATGCCAATTAAAACTTGTATAGATTAGTTTTAAAGTATAAATTTTTAATTCACTTTAAATATAAATATAACACCGAGTTCGTCATGGAGGCGGTTTGCGTGGGTGGATATTGCAGTCCAACTGATTGTTTTAAACTGGCTACTGTTGTTTTGCCTCGCGCGCCGATTGTTATGGGTACGATCCAAATTCAATCGACAATTATCACCACTTGGACCGCTGCATTGGTTTATAGCTCGTTTTAAATCGTTCACCGTTAAATCATACGTTTTTTATTTGCGAAGTGTAAATATTTTATGTTGTGAATTGATTGTCAACCGTCAGATCGATCTCATTGAACCAATTGATTGTTATTGTTTTATTAAAATGTTTCAATTGTTATGTTTTGTAATTGATCATATTGTTTTGTATTGACAGTTTGTCGTTCGGTTGCGGATCTCTTTGTTTGCGCTCTTCGATGACCAGGTGACGAGACATTCTTTCAAGAAAGTCTATCTTGTTGCTAATTGTGTGTCCGTTTGTGTAGTCTCGCTATATTTGAGCTATTCATAATTATATCTTAAATTATAGCATTTTTCATTAATTTGTTGTGCAGAATACTATGTTTGTGTCGTCCTTTCGCTATTTATAGGTACAACAGAATTTTTTAGATCATGGCCGAAATATGTCTCATTTGTAACTAATGCTACCACGCCGATGCCTAAATATTTAGGCTCAACTATAAAATAGATGAACGAAAATAATAAGTCCGTGATACTTAAATAATATGCACATTGTACGAGCAAGTGTGTAAGTCAAGTTATGTCAAGTTATATTACGAAAACGTTCTATTCGTCCTTAGCTATTTTACATCAGACAAAGTTTAGGAGTAAATCAGTCTTGCTAGCTTATCCTAATATCAAACAGTTGTTGGCTTGTCTTTGTCATATTTTACAACAGTAGACCAGATGTAGATGTTTTAACTCATGAAATTTAATCGTGTCTATTTTCAACAGCACATCAAAGGTAAGTAATCAATAGAAGCTATAAGATCAATTAAATTGTACTGTTTTCCTTTGGTAATGTTTCTTCAACAATGTCTTCAATTTAAAAGGGATATAATATTCTAGTGAAAACTAAATAATATGTCTATTATTAATTTAAATACTTATGTAGATTGTATAAAGCCATCCCTGGTAATTACGTGAATTGTATATAAATAATTGAATAAAATTACCTTCCACACAACCTCCAACATCCAAACTAATTATATTAAGTCCGGTAAAATCGGTTTCACACACTAATTGGATGGCTGGGAACGAGTGGTGAATAATAATCAGTTTATATAAATATCATTACTTATTTTATAATTGTGAAAATATGCCAATAATTGTCTTTTTCAGACAGAATAAGTCGTTTTAAAAGAAATAATACAGGCTTAAGAAAGCATCACAATTCAATTCCGTGGAACTGAACCGATTTTAAAATAACGTTTTTTCATAATTCCTTTTTTAAAATAATTGCTGTGTTTTATTTTAATTCATTTTATTCATAAAATAACTCTACTTAAGTACTGCCTGTACCTCTGAATAACTGTTAATTAGAAAACCATTCGAATAGGACTTAGAAATAGGGTTTTAGGTTCCTATTCTAAATTACATTTCTAGTTTATAGGTCTTGTAGGTAACTGTGTAATTTTCTCAATGCTAAATCCCTAGCTTAAAAGGATCGGGTCTATTCAATTAATAGAACCGTTTACTAAGACTTGAAACTTATTTGAAATGTTTAATCTAAGTTATTTATAGATTTATAATTGTATTATTTTGTACTTGGATAGTGGAGCCCCCTTTCAGAATACTTTCAAAACAAGTGCTGTTATATTTCTAACTATGTCTGAACTGGTCACCTCGGACCCAGAGGGGTTCAAGTGGAGTACTTTAAGAATTAATTAAGACCAGTAAAAGTATGTCTAACTAGGCTGGTTAGGCCTAAATAAGTTTTATCCATATTACCTACCAATATTTGATTTTTAATTTAATACTTAATTACAAATTAAAAAGGTTTAAGTATATACGTGAGCTTATAAGCGTGTTAATATGAAATAAAAGTTGTTGGACCGTGAAATCGAAACGTTTAATGTAATTCGATTTAGTGGTAATGTGTAGGAAGAAAATTGCATTTCAATGAAAATGACGTAACATTAATTAAGGTAAAAATATAGCCCATACACTTTTTACAAAGCGATTCGATAGCGAACATCAAAAATGTGGAACTGACAATGACGTTCGATATCTTACACGTGACAAGCACATGACTTAACAAATGTCATTGTCAGTTTCATAAATTTTTGTTATCCATCAGCGATATCGCCAATCGTAAGATACTTCGGGTAGTCCCCTAGTACCTACAAGTAAAACAGAAGGCATGTAGCAGGCTTTACATTCGTTTGCATAATATTTTGATATTTATAAAGACGATTTTACTATTTTTTATAAATGCAAAACTATCGATAGACAGTGTATGTTTGTTTGAAGGTATCTCCGAAGACGCTTAACAGATCTTGGTGAAAGGCAAAGATGTAGAACATAACTAGTCTGGAAGAACACTTATGGACTTACTTAGATTTGTTTTAATTCCGCGCGAGTCGCGGCCGCCACGTAGTTTAGAATAAAACTAAGTCAAAACATCGTAAAAAATAGAGTTCCATGATTTCCATCGTTTACGACTCTTGTATTTCGTTGTTTAAAGCGAAGGTAACCCTACGGTTTTATTAGACCGAGTTCGTGATGAAAACGGAGATTTTGCTTCGGCGTAAGTAAAGAACGTTTCCCCGGTTAAGACTATTACTTACCGTTCAGCGCACGCCTGACGCAGCCAACTGGCTTATTTATCAACAATTACATTTTCAGCTACGTTACATTTAATGTTTAAAGATTTGCTGAAAGAAATTGTTTCGTACTGGAATTTTAAAATACGAAGGAAACAAAGAAATACGTTTCTACGTTATTTTTGCGCAGTTTCTCTGGTTTAAGAACTTTATTATGTGCCACTTTAAGTATATTTTTGTATGCACTTTGGAGGTTATACGTTGGAAAATTAGTCTGTTAGTATTTTTCAAACTAAATATTCTTATATCTGAAAACTATACTACACTCTTTTGTATTTTCAAGCTTTTAAAATTTAGACGTATAATAATATATGAAATTAAGAAGTAAATGATGGATTATTAAAACTAATTAGCTTGTACTATTTCTAATCTTAAGTTTTAAATGTTAAAGGAAATTATCTCTTGAATGTGTTGTATGCAAATAGTATGCAGTTAAAACAAACAAGCGAACTGAGCTGCAGAATTATTCATATTTGTGTTGTTTGAGTTGCATTTAAATATATAATTCAGTTTAATTTTAATATTATGTTATAGTTAAATGGTTCATTTTCATTTTCAATATAATTAATTTATTTTGAAATATAATAGAGACTGTGAGATAGAAATGATTTTAGGCATAGTAAATAGATTTAATATTTTAGTTCGGATTTTAAAAATGTTTTTATATTTTACTAGTTGTGGTGCGTGACTTCGTCCGAGTGGAATTAAAATATATAGCCTATGTTACTCGGGGATGATGTAGCTTTGTAATAGTGAAAGAATTTTTGAAATCGGCCCAGTAGTTCTTCAGAAATAACAAAATTCTCTCTTTATAATATTAGTATAGATTTCATTACAAGATATAATTTATGTAATATGTGAAAAATTAAGAAAATTGTTAGATCTGGAAAATTTCAGTTTTAATTTGATGTAATTCGTCACGAGAAGATAATAAGACGGGTTAATTGAGATATTTAATTTAACCTACAAAATTTATGTGTAGTATAAAACAGATTAATTAAGTCAATTGGTTCGCAGCGGATAGAGTAGGTTTTGAATGGATAATTAAATTTCAAAAGCGAGCATTATATTTTATTTTCAACTTTATTATTCGTGATATTAATTTTATAATCTTTTCTTTAGTTTATTTATGTATACATTTAACCTAAGTCTAAGTTCCAATTTCGTCATGATTAAGTTGCTGAAGTGTGCATGTTAAAAATCCTTATTGTCGCACTCAGGAACATCAAGGACCACTTAGGAACACTCTTAGTGTAGTTTTGCTACAGGAAATCAAAGCGAGTGTTAAAGCAAATATTGAACTATGAAAGCAGGATGAGGCTTTGGTCAAAAATGAATACATTCGAGCCTGGATTAGCGAGAGTCCAAGGGACCGGGATATTTGTCTCGTTTATAGAGGTTTCTCTCTAATCCAAGTTTCTCGCATATGGAGGTAGCTCGACGGGACCATAGAATGACTCTCGCACACAAATTAAACTATGTTTCTTGTGTGAACAACATCAGAATGAAGAAATTGTAAACTTTAATTTGTCGTAAGCAAATAACAAAATACCAAACTCGAAAATGTCAGCAAAGATACTATTCTAAGGATATTTGCTCGCACGACGTAATATTCAAGGCAAATTCCTCAAGAGCGTCTGTGTCGCTCACGCCTTTGTAACTTGTTAGAGGTATGAGAAGATAACATTCCTCCATGTTTCGTATTATGAGTTAACCTTTGATGTCCTTCCGTGGAATTGGCTTTGAATTGTTGTTTCGAAAATTGTGCGTTTCAAAAATTCCTTCACACGTTTGTAGTTCTATGTGTAACTACCGCAGAGACGTATAATGGCTGAACTGCCGCTTAGGAAGATTTCACCAATTACACTAATGGTCGATTACTGAAACTGATAAGCACAAAATTAAACTCCAAAATCAATACTTTGGATAATTACATGATTATAGAGCTTTCTTTAAGATTTATTATGTACTTGTTTAAACGAAAATGTCTTTTTATTTTCTTGTAAAAACATTTATTCCAGAAGCCTGTAATTTGTGAGGTTTCTTAAAATTAATAAACATAATTGAATAATAAAAACGACCGCCTTAAAGCATAAAGTAATAAAGTTAACACAATACGAATTGCTTTGGAATTAATGTAATTGACAAAAAAAAATCTTTTTATTATCTTCATGTCTTATTTTTCTAGATTGTTATAGAAAAAAACTGTACTCATTTTCTTAAAGCTGTTAACGAAAAAAGCCCGCGATGCTATGAAAATAATAAAATCTGGTGGTCGCCAAACGGTTAATATAATAACAAAGATATATGTTATCTAGATAAAACATTTTAAGCACACCGTTTATAATAATTATTGAAATCATAGACTGCTATCTGCATTGGACCACATCCTGTAAAATACACTCATAGTTTACGAGTTATCAATGTTTTGGTCGGTCGCCAGGTCCTTGTTTGTTATTTATTAGATCGAACTAAAGGTATGTTGCGATAATGTATACTGCAATTTAATTAATATTATACGCTAAAGTATTCGATTTTCTAGTATTATTAATCTATACTAATATTATAAAGAGGAAAGATTTGTATATTAATATTGAAATAGCGCAATAACTACTGGGCCCATTTTAATAATCCTTTCACTGTTAGAAAGCTACGTTATCCCCGAGTAACAGAGGCTGACGTTAATTTCGCACTGACGGAGTCGCGAGCAACACTTAGTATTTGATAATATAACATTTTGTTGTCATTTTCTCAGGATAATTTAATCATTTAAAATTCCACTAGAGACGTTATTTTTGTTTGTATGTTTCGAGTTAAAAGCATAAACTTTTTTACTTTCTTGAAAGAAAAAATATTAAACAAGAAAAATACTAATACGAATCTACAAAGTACATGTTTATGTTAAGAATCATAATATTTGTTTTCTCCGTTGTTCAAACAATATTCGATTACAGGCCTGAAAGCTCAATATCACGACGCAAAAATATAACATTATTAAATATTATAACATTATTTCTACCATATACTCAAACAACGTAAAAACCTCTTCATTTGCAGTAAATTTATTTTTTTAAATGATTCTTCGCAAGCTTCCATATAAGCTGTGTAATATAAGAGAAAATTATCTTGATGCAGACATTTTCGCTCTGGCTAAATAGATGTAATTTGACAAAGATTTACGTCGGCAATTGCTCTGATAAAAAGAAAATAGAAAATGTCATCGCTTGCGAAAATTACAACTTATTTTACCTTCTAATTAATTAGCGTTATTACTTTGAACTCTTAGTATTAAAGAGTATAGAATATTAAAGAAGACATTCTATAACGGATTGAGTTATAGAGAGGCCAAACCCTTCGTGATCCAGGAGTCTCAGAAAGTGAAAAGGAGATAGAAAGAAAAACTGTTCATAACTTAATTATAATTTTTCCAGAGCTTAACTCGAAAAAATGTGTTTTTATAATAAAAAGTGGCAAACGAGCAAGTGGCCACCAGGATTCGCTGAAAAATCCGAAGCGACCTCTGCCCATAGAAATCTGCAATTGCAGATGCGTTGCCTACCCTTAATCTACCGAGGAGGACACGGTCAGCAAGAGGATAATACCTCTTCCTATGCGTATCCTCCCCCGCCAATCCACTTCCTCCCATCGTTTCCTTATAAAGAAATGATAGTAAGAGAAAGTGGACTAAAATTAGGCCTCCGGCACCACACTCATCAGACGAAACGCGGAATAGCTTCCATTTGACGCCTGTCTTCTGTGTGGTCGTGGTATTTCACCGGGCGAGCCGGACAATTCGTGCGACGATGTTAAAGCGGGCTCTACCACTGTTGACTTTTTTGTGTTAAACAACATAAAACATCTACAATAAGACATCTGTGACACAAATATAATTAATTAATTCTCTCTTCGAAAAGTACTAATGTTTTCTCGCATTTTATTTATTGTCGAAACGTAAAAAAGTATATTAAATTGTGCAAACACGTGTGGAACTGTAATTAGTGGAACGTTGTAGTTTAATCAAACTAAAATACTTAGGTATTTATGTTATTAATCTAATAGTTGTTTCATTTGGGATTAATTTATACAAATTAATTGAAAAAAAAAAAGGGTGGACCCTAGTGGAAAATAAGATTTTAGGTTAGGTCAAATGTAACTAACTTTTCAAAATATTAATATCCAAAATAGGCATCAAAAGTAAGAAAATAGGAAACCGGCTTATAGATTTTTAAAAGTATTATAAAATATGAATATTTTACCGGTATTTTTCATCGATTGTTTATTTTTTCAAAACTTTAAAATATGATTTAATTAGAAAACTGAGTATTATTTTTATATTCGCAAATGAACTAAAAACTCGACTTACAAACAAGATTAAAAAACAACACAACTCAACCAGTATTGTTTTAATGAAAAGTTTGCGGTTGACTTAATCAAGTTTCTCTGGTTCGGTTTACTTCCCTTTGTTGGTAGTTTTTGCTTATTATATTCTTAGAAAATGTCGTTTTTATTTGCGGCCGCTGAATGAAATTCGCTGCTGTTTTAATAATATAAAATAAGTACTAATTACTTTATTAATACTATAATACTGATAATGTAGCTTTCTAACGGTGAAAGAATTTTTGAAATCGGCCAAGTAGTTCTTGAGTTTTTCAATACAAACAAAAATACAAAGTTTCTCTCTTTATAATATTAGTATAGACTAGGGTTTTCCACGAATAAAAACAAAAGAAAGTAGCTTTAACCCATGTGTTCGTCTCTACAATTTTGTGCTATTATCGAGATGCGTTTAGTCGTTCTGGACATCCTTTCTAGTTCTAACAATCATTCATCCATCTGTCCATCTAAAATTTACTTTTATAATATTAGTAAGCTTTGTTTTTTTGTAACAGTAAAATATTGGAGTAAAATATGTGTTTGCTCCAGGCTACAAATAGAGTGATAAATGATTCCCGTATATCCGCTGCTCGTGAACTCAGCGTCGGAAGTTCACAGTATTATGCGAATAATACTCGTTAAACTTCCTAAATATAAAATTGAATTTCGAAAAATTGTAATCCGATTTATAACTTTCAAATATTTTCCATTTAATTTTGATTTCTCGTTATATCTGAATTTATTCAATACATTGAACAAACAGAATAAATAACTATTTATTAATATAAATTCTTATACTACTTCTATAAATATTTTTTTTGTAAATATGTTATCTGCAAAATTAAAGTCATTATCAATTTGCCCTTTGCCCTTCGTAATGGTGTATCATTACGAAGGGCAAAGGGTAAAAGGTGCATGAAAGTAATTCATACTACAGTATGAATTACTTTCATGCACCTTTATCAGTTTTAACAGTGGTAGAGCCCGCTTTACCATCTTCGCACGAATTGTCCGGCTCGCCCGGTGAAATACCACGACCACACAGAAGACAGGCGTCAAATGGAAGCAATTCCGTGTTTCGTCTGATGAGTGTGGTGTTCCTCCGTCTCCTTACCGGACCGTGGAGTCCATTATTAGTATATCCACGGCGACTGATGAGTGTGGTGCCGGAGGACTAATTTTTAATCCACTTTCCCTTTCTATTCTTTTCCTATAAGGAAATGATGGGAAGAGGAACTGGATTTTCCGGGGGAGGGGACGCATAGGGAGAGGAATTATTCTCTTGCTATGCGTCTCCTCCTCCGAAGATTAAGGGTAGGCGACGCATCTGCAATCGTAGATGTCTATGGGCAGTGGCCGCTTCGCTATTTCAGCGAGTTCGGTTGGCCGCTTGCTCGTTTGCCACTTTATAATATAAAAAAAAAGTTGTCATGCAATCTCTTAACATATCGTCTTTCACACAATCCATCTAAGCTGACTTCAATCTTTCTCTACGCTATGAAGTTTAGGTAGCACCCTAACATAAGTAATTAGTTTATGCATGCATTTCACAAGGTAATATCAACGAAGTATTGCAATATTGTAGAGAGATTTTGCAATATTACCCAGGGATTATTTTCCAATATTACCCCGGGATTAATTCACAATATTGCTCATTACGTATATTGAATAAATTTGCCATACCCAAATTAAGTCATGGTTTAACTTTAGTTTGATTAACAGATAAACTGTGTTCAAAGCTTTATTGGTAAGTTAAATATAATGTAAAGGAAAGATTTGTTTGTTTGCATTGTACAGTCTCCAAAATTACTGAACCGATTAAAAAAAGTGTTTCACTGTTAGGTTTAATATCTCCGGATAATATCAGCTGTATCTTTATTTTTTATTTTTTTTAATTCCTCGGATAATGTCGAGGGCAATATCTAGTGTTTTACAAAGCAGGTTATCTTTCGTATACCTTGATGAAACAAAAAAAATGATAAATCATAAGTAAAAATACGACAGAGGCAAAAAAAATGTGATACAAAAACAAACATGTTCGCTACATTAAGCAAATTCTTGCTGACATATGTACGAATAAATTAAGGCCCTTCGTACACGAGGCTATGAAAATTCGCCATTTTAGTATCTTAAGGACTTACAGTACAATGTCATAGAGGTTCGTATACAGCTACGCGCGATCTACACATGAAATCGTATTGAGTAAGCGGTCTAGAGATTAACATTTTTCAGTTTTGCATAACCTTGTGTGCACAGTGCCTTATGTGAATGTTGTACAAATTAGTGACCCAAAAACATGCTTACAGAAGCATTTTGACGTGTACCGTAAATCCTCATTTAGCTTCGCAAGGTTTATTTTAAATGAACATATTTTCCCAGTTATGCGTTTCTACAAAATATTTTAACTTAAAAAATTTTTGTAAAACACTAAAACCTACATATTAATGAACGTTTTCACCAACAATCCCTAAATTTTAGGTAACCCTTAACGCATTTAAAAATGTCACCTAACACTACTTTCGTTTTCACCAACAGTTAAGTGTCACTTTAGACAGCAAGCGATCCGTTAGATTTAGGGAGACCCTTAAGCAAAAAGACACCTATTTACAACTACTTTAGGGGTTCGTTGGTGAAAACGGGCATAACTCTCATATTAAGCTGGCCATTTTTTATTGTTTAAAAACTGTATTTTGTACGTTAAAATCAAAGTAGGTGTAATAATATAAAAAGCTTTTTCTGTCTTTCTTTTAAAAGCTCCTAGTAATGTTTTTTTTTTGTCAATCCTCCGTTGGATGGATTGATGCAATTTCCTTAATGACTTTGAATTACTATGCATTTAAAGAAAGTAATTACTGTACGATGTCATTGTTCGATACACAATTGTTGTGTTTTATACAAATTGGTAGATTTATTTTAAATCTTATATTGATTGTTCAGATAATAGCAATTATCACAGGGAGTGCACCGAAGAATACTCGTAGTTTAGAACAATTCCTGCCGCCTAGTTTTGTCATCGAATGACACAAAATACTACCAGGTTCCATCTACACTACCTGGCTGGCATTTATTTACCGTACGGTTTTCGCGGAACTTTCTGCCGCGCACAGCGTTGTGGAATGGCCTGTCCTCGGCGGTATATCCAAACCGCTACGACTTAAGTTACTTCAAGAAGCGAGCCTATCTATTCCTTAAAGGCCAGCAACGCATTTGCGGTTCCTCGAGTGTTGCAAGTTCCCATTGTCGTCGAAGACTACCTTGGTGATTCAGCCGATCCTATTCCCCTTTTCTCTTGCCCAATTGCGTAGCTGCTTTGATAAACCTCTTAGCCTTGGGCAACTGTGTCTCTTTTTGTTTATAGTACACATATAAATAAACAAAATTAATCATATAACCTATTTAATATTCAGTCTGGCTCGTGAAAACAAATAAATATAAAGGTACGTGCTCGTAAACTTTTATCTACGAGGTGGATTAATATTTTTGTGAATAAATGTCCTTGTGGATAATTAATATTCTTTTAGATATAATAAAATGTTGAATAATATTATGGTAGTAAATATTTTCCAGATTATTTTATTAGTTAAAAACTGGTTTATTTGTATTTGAAGCTTTTAAACTCTGGTTTTTATCTACGAGGATCTCCTTATCATGAAAGTCGAGCAAGTTATTTCTAGAATATACTGTAGATTACATTTATAACCAGAGTTAATGTTAAATGAATTTCTCGGAGTTTGGGGGAGAGTGCGCGGGCGGCCCCTCGTGCAACACATTTGTGGTTCCTCTGGCATTGCAGATGTCCGTGGGCGTCGGACCAATTAACTTAGTTGATCCGATGCTCCGTTTGCCCCCTTCTCCTATAAAATAAAAAAAAATCGTGGTTGTTAATAATTTTGTTAGATATTACAATTAAAACTTTTTGAGCTACATTAAATATACCTAGTTGATTTGGCAGTAACGATTTGATTATATTATTTAAAGTAATACGAAGAAAATGTAATCAAATTAAGTAATTTCTTTTGATTACGTTTTGGAATATTTCTGGTCCAAAGAGTACAAATATAAAATGTTTTAAAACAAATAGTTTTTATAACTTATTTGTCTCTCAGCAGAATATTTTATTAAACCAAATGGTAAAGTTTGACATAACTTCATCAAGACCTTTACTATTTCAAATTACCAAAATTCTACAGATAGCACTTTAGTATTGTAGATTAGTTTATATTTTTATTATCTTTACAATTACTTCTTACTTTTCTATTAAAGAACTGTAGTTATATTACTTTGATGGTTATTAAGACAATCGCTGAGTGTAGATCTATCATGCTACCAGCCGATATCCTGAAGCCAACCTTAAAGTAATCGACGCTTAGAATCAAAACTTAAGTTTTGTACCCACCAGATTAGTACTTTAGTAGCAAGTCATTTAGTAACTAAACGTGTCCGAACAGCAACATTTTTATAGAGTAGATTATTAAATCCTTTGTTCGGATACTTTTTACTTGCTACTCGACTATAATACTATCCGGGTTCGAACAAGGCCTTACAATAAGTCATGTGCTTGTCACGTGTGAGATATCGTAAGTCATTGTCAGTTTCAAACATTTTTGATGTTCGCTATGGAATCGCTTTGTAGCGCATGTGCTTTGGGTAGCCTCCTGTAATATTTTTTAATTATATTTTAAAAATATAAAAGGATATATTTTTGCCGTTTAAGAGAATAAGACATAAATTACTTTCAGGACTTTGCGTTAATACTTTAAACGTTTAAGCCCACTCCAGTTGTAAGGATTAAATTAATCTTACATTTTTTTTACGTACAATTACAAAACCGTTATTTTAATAACAACTGCAAAGGTTTATTTTCATGGATAATAGATTTAAATTGAATTATCTCACACACGAAAATATGACACAGTAATCTTTTCTTTAGTATTTTAGTACTAAGGTTCCATAATTAAGGTTTTAGAGGGTTGAAGGTTAATTGGTATAATTATTTATGTAAATTGGATGGCAGTAATGTTTACTGTGTGATCTTTTATGTAATAAAATATGTTAGATGCTTAATTAGTATGGAAATTTCAAGCAAAATTTAATTACAGGTTTCGAAACAGTTAAAATGACTTTTTTTTTGTTTAACGCCTTAAACGTTTTGTAAAAGAATCGCCGTCGCCAAAGGACCTATACCATTTTATTTTAATCTGTTATAAATTAATAGATTAATATTAAATAGACTAATATTAATAGATTAGAATTGGTAAAATAAAAAAGTAATAATTAAATTGTTAATAAAATAAATATATATTTACCTATATATGGAACTCACTACTGTTAGTATAGCAATAGAAAATTGTAATAAACATAAGTCAACAATAACAACAGAGCAGAAAGGAGTACGGACTGCGAATCTGTAGTTTTAGTTTTAATAAATAAAAAAAACATATATCTTGATTAAAATGAATTCTGAAGTCAGCACAAAAAATGTCAAAACTTAAGTCCATGTATCTGATGTATAATTTTCTCTGAAGTTAAGCTTTGATAATTGAAAGAGAAAATTTAAAAGAAGAAAAACAAGGTTAACATTGTTTTGCATTCAAAGCACGTTGACTAAAGTTAATTATTTTTTTCAATAACTAACTATTAATGAGAAAATGGAAATAAACGTCGAGGCAACGTCTCGGGTCATTTGTTTCAATACAAAGCTGGGTTTTTAAACTAACTATCGAAGTTTCTTCATAGTTCGATAGATATTTTTTGACTTTTTATCATTCTTTTATTAATTTTAAAGAAAAGAAACCTAACGGAACTTTTGTGAAAATGTTTTTTTTTAATTTTTAATCATTGTACCGAATATAAAAAATTGCTTTTTTTGTCACATAATTTTCTTTATCCTTGTATAGAAAATGATGTGCACATTTTTCAACATTGTCACATTTTGCAACATACACTGACAGCATTGAATTTATACGAGCAATTTTTCATCTTTTGCATTTTATATTATCGATATTTCACACCTGTACCACAAATACTTTCTACAGACAATATATCTTACAGTCTGGCGTTGGCACTTCACGGGACCGTTTATATACTGAATAAATCATATTTCGACTTGTTTGTACAAATTATATTCATGTGAACATTAACATTAGTACAGGCTACGAACCTCTCGATACCCACTGATGATGATCACGATCATGATGATGATGTACATCAACATTATGTATCACATCTGTGACTAGTAATTTTCACGGTATGCTCGTTTGTTTATATTTTAACTTGGTCCCATTTTCAACTTGAAACTTATTATATTCTTGCTATACTTTTACCTGAAGGCAAAGTCTATTAAATAGTCGTTATGAAAAAGAGGCCTACATATAGAAATAGTTAGGTATATTTTGATAACATTTTATAATTACATAATTGTGAATAATCAACGAATGTGTACACTTCCCCACGGTATTAATTACTACATATTATTAAACAATTGACATATTTTCCGTTTGTTTACATTGCTGAAACACTTTAAAATACTGTTTTTGAAGAGAATCTTATTCTATTGACGACAATATATTTTTGTAGTAATCTTTCGGCAGTGGGATTCCATATTAAAGCTTTATTCACATTAGGATAGTATTTTAGTCGAGTAGAAAGTATCCGAAAAAAGGATTTACTCGAATAAAATGTTACTGTTCGAACACGTTTAGTTACTAAATTACTTCCTGTTCAACTAAAATAATACACTTCCCTGGTCCAAACAAAGCTTAATGGATATCATACAAGAGAATTTATGCAATAAGTAATGTATTGTTGTCACGTGAACGCGAGCTATGATCCTAACCGATCGGATATCATACTTCGTCGGTTTGTGGTTAATTTGCTCGTTAATTTGGATCCAACGCCGTCTAACCGCGACCGAAACATCCGATACGCAATTACCCTTGTTTAGATTAATACTGCAATTGTATTGTTTTGGAATTAATACTAGCTTAATTAACTTGATATGAGAACATTCATTGTTAGTGTTTACTCGTATTATTCTATCATTTTTTTTAACGACTAGCTGCTATGCGCGACTTCATCCACGTGGAATTAAATTATGTAGCCTATGTTACTCGGGGATTATGTAGCTTTCTAATGGTGAAAGATTTTTTGAAATCGGCTCAGTAGTTCTTGAGTTATTTCAATACATACAAAAATACAAAGTTTCTCTCTTTATATTACAATAGTATAGATTAATTTATATGTGAGTTTATTATTGTATATTATAAAATAATATTTATTATTTATATTTTTACGTAAACGCCGAAATTGTAGTTCAAAGAGAAATTTTAAAGTTACGTAAAATCGTAACACTCGAAAATCCGTCTTTCCAACTCATCGAGTTTAATTCGTGAACTAATGACTGCCTTGTAGATACCGGTTTTAGCTTGATTGGATTCTTGTTCGAGCTGAATTTAATTTGTCAGCACATGCTCTACTAGCATACAATGAAACAAGGTTTTAATCACAAAAATCCTTCGGTTATTTGAATTTCGAATAGTTGAAAAGACAATGGACTATCAAATGAAAATTTAATGCCGGCAGTTAAAACTAACGTACATATGTCAATTTGAACCGCACAGTCGAACGGTACAGCTCTGTCTTTCCTACACACGTCAGTTTTAACTGCGCAGTTGAACTATAAAATTAAAACTGAGCGTAGGTTTTCATTGTTAGGCACTATTATAACACGTATCATAAATATTTTCAAGCTTTCAATCTCTATAAAGAAATAGACATTTTAAAATGCGTTATTCTCAAATAACAAAGTTTATGATTTTTGAGCACTGACAGGAGCGAAAAATCTTGCAAAATTAGTCTGTATTCAATAGCCTAAATCAATGAAGTGGACCAATGAAGACATTATACTTTCCCGGAGTGTATATAAAGCTGAATAACAATTCAGTATTTAAATAAATACGATAGAAAGATGTGTAAATATTGATTATATTGTTGTATAGGCTCGTAGCCGCGTCACGTACGCCTCGCCCTCATTGTTGCGGGCGCGCTCCCAACTAATTGTATTTCGTTTACATGCAGCGTATTTTGTGTCAATGAATTTCAATGCTACGGTAATCGACCTTCGACATGTGTAAGCCAGTTCAAGAGTTTATCGATTTCTTCCACAATTATTTTATTACGTTACAATGCGTGGAATATTACAATGAGTCCTACGACTAATGTAACTCAATTTTATGAAATAAGAAAATTACTTTTAATCCTTTTTAAAATACCGAACAAAATAATGTCTTCTACAATTTCTGTAATACGTTTTAACATTTCTATTTTAAATATTTGATATATTTTATAAGGTTAACTAGCTGTTGCTCGCGACTTCGTCCGCGTGGAATTAAACAATATATCCTATATTGTTTGGGGTTAATATAGCTTTCTAATGGTGAAAGATTTTTTGAAATCGGTACAGTAGTTTTTGAGTTATTTCGATACATACAAAATATAAACTTTCTCTCCTTATAATATTAGTATAGATTATTATTGCTTCTCAAGAGAATTAACTTTATAAGCAAGATTAAAAGTGCGTAAAGTTAAGTGCTTCTTACTCGCTAGAGTTTTAATGGAATTACTTTAGCGGCGCGGACATTATGGACCACTACTTCGGCCTTAATTATTTTAAATGCATAACATTCCGTAGTAAATTTTTAATAGTAAAAGTAGAAAAATAGGTCACCGAATACCATAACCGTCTACTAATTTAAACCCTATTTATCAGGAATTAATAATGTAGAGCCACCCTTCAACAGAACAGAAATATGCAATTGAAGTTCGCCTCGCGTATACTCTGATTCACGTTAGGACCGATAGGAAAAACAATATAAACAAAGAAAAAAACATCAACCTATTGAGTTAATGTTCATCAATTTATTTGCCAAAACTCTATACATGATTTAGAGTTGACGGGAGAGTAAGTTCAAAAGTATATTTCTCTTCTCACGGACGATGGCTCTACATTTTTAACTCTTCATAAATAGGATGTTAATTAGTAGTATGAAGGTTATGAAAACATCAACCTATTGAACTGAAGTTCTTCAATTTATTTAGCGAAACTTTACATAACTAAGTACGCATTTATTCTGTAGATAAACAATTTTTATTTCATTTTTTCCGCCAGTTCAGCGACCAAAGTTCAAAGTCATAAGAAAGTCAAAGAAAATAATAAATTGATTATGAAATAATAACATTTCCATCTCTATAACAGAAATATCAATATTTACTTCATTATTCTCTTCGATTCGTTTAATATTCTTTCGACGTTTTTCTTTCGTGCGATGAATTTCTTTTTTGTTCAATTTTATTATTTCTCTTTTAATATTATGGAAGAGAAAATTCAAGAACAAAGTTTGAAAGCAGTTTACAGCATCGCGTTCCCTTGTTTACGAATTTCGAAGTTTACAGTACTAACAAAGCAGAGAAAAATATACTTAGGAACTGATTTTTTCTTATATTTCCAGGTTTCAATTGCCTTTATTCTACTTATGAAAGTTACTCGAGAATTTCAAGTAGAGTTTTATCGTTATGCAAGAATCATATTCATTGAATGCTATTTTAATGTAAGTGTAATCTTCAACAAACTTTACTTGACATTTGTTACTCTTAAAGAAGTTTTCTTTAAGTTTAATATTGGAAAAAACACACAAAATCAACTTGTTTTTAATAGTCAGAGAAACATTATTCTTAATCTTGAGTTAAAAAAAAAATTAAAAGCAAGTTATTAACTATTTTAAGAATAAATTAAATTTTAAATATCAATGCCTGGTGACAAGCAGCATAGGGAATATTACAATAGGTTCAGGCACTAGATCCAATGGAACATACAAACCATCATGAGTCGACATGGGGTGTTACCCAAAGTACGTTCGATACGAAGCGATTCTATAGCGACATTAGATATCGCACACGTGAAAAACACATCTTTTTTATATGAGAAGGGGGCAAACGAGCAGGGGATCGCCTAAGTTAGTTAATCCGACTTCCACGGACACCTACAACGCCAGAGGAACCGCAGGTGTGTTGCCGGCCTTTGAGCGAGGAGTACGCTCTTTTCTTAAAGACCCCTAAGTCGTAACCGCTTGGAAATACCGCTAGGGACCGAGTGTTCCACAACGCGGCCGTGCGAGGTAAAAAATTATGACTTATCGAATGTCAATTTGTTTCATACTTTTTTGTCGATTTCATCAGCGATATCGCCAATCGAAAAGTACCTTAGGTAGCCCCCATCTTAGTATCCATTTTATATTATTAGCCTTGTTATAGCAAGTATTATACGTATGTATTATATACTGCGATGGAACAGATCAAGTATGTTGACCTCATTATCGAGTGTGATTATGCCGCGTCAGGCATATTAATTAATTAAATGCAACCGTGTTTCATATCAAAATATCTCGCGGTCTTCAAATGTATGTATATTATTTAAAACATATAACTACATGACTGATCTTATAATATTATTAGCTGTTAGTGACTTCGTCCGCGTGGAATAAAAAATATAGCTTATGTTAGTCAGGGATAATGTAGCTTTCTAATGGTGAAAAATGAAAATGAAATCGACCCAGTAGTTCTTGAGTTACTTCAATACATTTAAAAATACAAAGTTTCTCTCTTCATAATATTAGTATTCATTAAGATACTACTTGATTTAGTGCTAAAAAATATTTATTGTATACAATTCGTAACTGTATTTTGTCAAAATAACACCTCATATATATACACATACTATTAAATTATCAAAATATTTTAAAATTCATTTAAAGATTTATAATGATTCCTTCGCCAAAAACACTTTCATGGCAATACCCAGATTTCATCCTAATTTGAATTTAAAATGTCCTCCAATCTCATTCAATCCAATGCAAATTTAATCAGAGGAGGGAATGTTGTCTTTGCACCGATGAGCCATTTGCTCGCTTTGTCCGCACCCACGTTACCTTGTGTATGGAAATTAATGATAACATACCGAATTCGCTATTATATTTACCGTACTCAGGGTTTAAAGGCCACTAAGGGATTTTTAGTGTAGATTTTTCAAACTAAATACCACATTTTTTGATCAATAAATGACACGGCAGAAGCCTGATATGAATCATTCTATTTTCCCATCGAGCTACCTCCATATGCGAGAAACTCGGGTTAGAGATAACCTCTTTAAGCAAGACAAATATAGCGGTTCCTTGGACTCTCACTTACCCAAGTGCGATTGTACTACAATACGTTTTCTAAGCGCTGCGCTTAAAATATGACAGACGACATGGAATGTAAGCGTTGCTATAACATTTAAGACGCTCTTATATATTTAAACGTCCTTACAAAATTTGGCCGTAAGTGTGATGTTCTGGAAAATTACTCGTGAAAATAATGCCTATTATTTTATTGTTTGTCATAAATTCTAAGCAGAAAACATATAAGAAAATAAAAAGCATAAAATACCAAGTACATTTGAATCGCATACCGCTTTATTCTGAAACGTTATTACCGTTTTACTTTCTACGTTTGGTGCTAGCACATTCATAAAATTTATTCCAAAATACAGAACATCCTTGTTCATGGTACTTCTTATGATAGATAATTGGATCCAATGAGACCCCTGGTCTATCTTATTTAGTCCCGAGTGTCCTTCAGTATCGTATAATCGACGATTTATTGGTCCTCGTTTATCGCAGTATTTTATACATTTTTTCGGAATAAGGAGGATAAAGTTTTATTTACACGTCGGCGTGTAAAACCGTTGAATCGTTTGGTTCTAAACGTGTGAATGCTTTGTGAATATACGTCTTCTTTGGAGACATGTTTCAGCTTTACCTGCAATTCAATGTAACATGTAACATGCTATGCTATGTAGTCCTAGTACTTTGTAGATCAATGTGTTCCCATTAAACCTTTCAATGTTACTTCTAAAGTATTTTGATGTATTATTCGATTCTGTTGTATATAATAGCAAATGTAAATCGATCGTTTTGTCTCTTTTATTAAGTCTTATTAATTTGATTTTATCGGTATAATTTTCTTTGCTTACTTTGTATTTTATTTGTCAGCACTTAGATTAATAACTATATGAACAGTTGTAATAATAATTATTATTAGAACAAGACGTTAATCATGAAGAAATTATCTAAGGGAATGTTTATCAAATTTTGTATTCGTCAACTTACAATAAAATGTTGTCTCAACGTATTACGTAAATAATGCGAAAGTTTCTAATGGATGTTTGTTTGTAGATATCTACGAAACGGCTAAACGGTTCTCAATGAAATTTTAAAATAATGTAGAAGAACTGGAGGGTTACCCAAAGTATCTTACGATTGGCGATATCGCTGATGGAATCGAGAAAAATATATGAAATTGATATTGACATTCAATAAGTCATGTGCTTGTCACGTGTGAGATATCGAACGTCATTGTCACGTCTGAAAGAACACCAAGGCTACTAACTAGGCAACGTATTTTTCAGTTCATCGCAGATGGAGCCGTAGGCGACAACTAGTATTGTATTAATGTAATGCGATTTTGTCGTGGTCGATATATCTTTCGCTATGATGACAGATGGCTGAGACGAAAGTGGTGTGTTATGGTAAAACGAGATATATTTCAGTGCAAGTAAAAGCTTCGATACATTTTCGTATATTATGATTGATATAGGAAAAGCTTTATGTAACATATGATCATGTTAGCATATCTAGGAACGTAAATATATCATCATTTGTACCATTTGAATATATGTTAGTTATGATTTATAGATATATTAAATCTCCCTTTATGTTATTCGAGGAAAAGCTTGTTGTAAATATGGACAACCCAACCAAAGGCGTTTTATGTATGAAAAATAAAATACAGTTTTAAAATTTAATTAGGTATATAGATTTTTCGTACATACTAATAATACCTGAAATGTCTATACTCTTCTTACTAAGCTATATTACTTTTAACTTGATAAAAAATCTGTACGAGTACTATGAATAATTTGAAGACTTATGGCCGTTTTCACCAATCCCTAAATTTTAGGTAACCCTTAGCGTCTTTTAAATGTCACCTAGTACTTATTTAGTTTTCACCAACAGTTATGTGTCACTTTAGACCGCAAGGGATCCGTAGATTTAGGGAGACTCTTAAGCAAAAAGACACCTATCTAAAACAACTTTAGGGTGAAAACGGGTATTACTAATTTATTTTATCGAAATGCTAAATGCAGTTCTCTAACAATAGTAGTAGTAAGTTCGACCCATGATGGACTCCATTTTCCGCAGCTCCACGACTAGCGCGTATTTTGCGTGACTCCACAGTTCACACATATCTTTGAATTTCTTTGCGGATATGTGCAGCTTACATCACGATGTTTTCCTTTACCGTAAGAGGGTCGGGTAAACAATAACAAATATTTTAACATAGTACTCATTTAAGTTATAGAGTAACACTCCTAGCAAAACAGTTTTAACATTAAAACCAGCTCAGTTTGGTCGTTGTTGTGTGGTTGACAAAGTTCAAATGTGGTCAAGTGACTAAATGACGGATCTCGGTCAAGTACGTACACAATTGCGGTCACCAAATACTCGTACTCACAGTTATTGAAACTTTCAGAGTAATGGGACATTAGACGAATGGTTATAAGTGTAAAGTTTTCATAATATTTTAGTTTTACTACTAGTATTGTAGTAGTAGTAGGGGCTATGTTTCCGCAACTCCACGGAATGGTGCGTATTTTGCGTTGTACTAGTATAGTAATATATTATCTGTGGTTTTACGTACTTAGTATTAATACTTGGTCAAATCTGGATAACAAAGACCTTGATAAGCGAGAAACCTCTATAAGCGAGAGTCCCGACGACCTAATTTCATAACCGAGAAATTCGGATTAGAGAGAAACCTTATTCAGGTTCGAAGGTATTCAGTTTAATAGGTCTTAAATAATAATCTCTTTCAAATTTTTCTTTCTACGTTAAACAATAATTGATTTGACACTTTCCGCTTTATTCCGAAACGAGAATCAGCGTTATTACTGTTGTACTTTGTACGTTTGGTACTGGCACATTCATAAAATTTATTCGAAAATACATAACATCCTTGTTCCCGGTACTTCTAATGATACATAATTTGTTCCAATTAGACCCCTGATCTATCTTATTTAGTTGTGTATGTCCTCCAGTATCATATAATCGACGACTTATTGTTCCTCCTTTATCGCAGTACTTTATACATTTTTTTGAAATAAGGGAGTATAAGTTATCAATGTAGCCGACAAAAAACATGTTTTTTTAAGTTAAAAATGTTTATACATACAAAAATATCGTATTATCGTAAAGCGAATATGAATACTGGAATACATTACACAGGTGTTTTCATTTTTCGTTCACTGCTCTTTATTTTATCCGTTCGTAGCAAAATTTTATTTCTCTGTGAGGAATCGTCGCGAAACTCACAGCTGCTGACAACATTTTAATATTTTACTACTTTGAATTCGAATATATTTTGTTTTTACATCGAAATAAACACATTTTTATGTCATAGCAGCGTCATTTTGTATATAATTAAGTAAACGCGTAGAAAGATAAAGGTATAAAAGTAGCAATAGCGTATACGGTTGAGGGACAAAACATGCCTTATGTGTCATACGTATGTTGTGTTTGCATCACTTTACGGTTGTAAACCAATAACATCATGTTTCAAGCCTTTGCCTGGGACGTATGAAAAATTAGTTCACCGAAAATACGCTTGGAGCGCCACAATACTATTGTGATACGTCATATTTATTTGGGTCTTATTTCAAGACCCAAATAAACAAAATCGCTAACGGAGAAACGGACAAAAGATCTATGTTACTGTCTTTGTCACGTTACGTATATTTTGCATTTATGTGTCACAGTCGCTGTCAGTTTGACATATGTCAT
The DNA here is from genome assembly GCA_013186455.1 of Papilio dardanus tibullus. Taxonomy (NCBI): domain Eukaryota; kingdom Metazoa; phylum Arthropoda; class Insecta; order Lepidoptera; family Papilionidae; genus Papilio; species Papilio dardanus. The sequence goes on from QDHC01006364.1 coordinate 413,645, forward strand.
GTCTGATCTGCCTTTTTTAATCTATGAGTGAACGGGACAAAGACTGATTACGTCATATTTATGAACTGAAATGTACCTTGGACCTACCCAAAGTCTCTTTCGATTGGCAACATCGCTGATAGATCGATAAAAATGTATAAAACTGACAATAACATTCGATAAGTCATGTGTTTGTTGAGATATCGAACGTCAGTTTCAGTTCCATACATTTATAATGTTCGCTATCGAATCGCTAATCGTATCTTGGGTAGCCCTCCTGTACTTTGTGTACTTATTTTCGAAAGATATCTGTATTTTAAGTCAGACATTATGAATGTGGGTAAGCGTCAATGGTCTAATAAGATCAGGTGAGCCGCACCTCGTTTGCCTCTTATCATACAAAGAAAACGACAGACACGTTGCCTTGAATAATAAGTAGGCAATGGTTTCACCTTTTATAGTCTTGGGTGCGTTGATACTTTCAATAACTTTTTAGTCGCAAACATTCACGCTTATATCTAAAGGGGTTGGCAGATAATGGCATAGCTAGACTCGATTAAAGAGGCACTATGTTCTTAATCCCCGGCGGTATTTCCAAACCGCTACGACTAAAGCCTTGTACGCACCAGGATAGTATTTTAGACGAATAGCAAGTAGCACGTATCCGAACAAAGGATTTACTAATGTACTCTACTAAAATGTTGCTGTTCGGACACGTTTTGTTACTAAATTACTATCCTAGTACATAGGTTTAGGCTTAAACGAGTCCGAACAGTAGTAAATCCTTTATTCGGATGAATGCTACTTATTACTCGACTAAAATACTATCATGACGCGAACAAGGATTTAGTGTCTTTCAATAAGCTAGTCTATCTATTCCTTAAAGACCGGCAACGCATTTGTGGTTCCTCGAGTGTTGCAAATGTCCATGGGCGTCGAAGATCACCTCGGTGATCCAGCCGCTTGTTTGCCCCCTTCTCTTATAAAAAAAACATTTCTGCTTAGGTTTTTACAAAACTAGACGTGTTAGATGCCTTGCCTTGTACCAAGATATTCCATTTATTCATAATATTCCAATCTCTTTATCCATTCAGTTTGCCAGATCTAATTTAGCATACTTTACAATTTTGTTTTTATTTAAAAATAATAAGGCTATTTAAAAATATATTTTTTATTACAAAATTGTTTCGTACTTCTCAGTGATAATTTTCAGTAGTGAGTTGTAAAAAACTAGTGCATAATTTTCAGTTATGGCAACATCTGTTTCACTGCCAACTGATTTAAATTTTAGTGACTAAAAAACTTTTGTTAATTAACTCTTCATAAAATTATCTCTCGTATTAAATAACATCAATTTAGACTCTTATCTTATTCCTAGAATTTTATGCGGTTTAGGCTTCGGTTGATTTTTTTTGCTACTGGCTTTTTTTGTTTCCTGAATACGAATTAGGGCTTCGATAATACTGAATATAGGAAAATAATCTCCGATTAAAGTTAATCTACATGAATAGACGTATTCATAGTAAGTTAGATTATTTCGAAGATATTTATAATCATTCGAATGTGGTATATGCTATACTGGGGGGTTACTCAAAGTATCTTTCGATTTTCGATATCGCTGATGGAATCCACAAAAATGTATGAAACTGACAATGACATTGAATAAGTCATGTGCTTGTCACGTGTGAAATATCGAACGTCATTGTCAGTTCCATACATTTTTTATGTTCGCTATCGAATCTTATTTATGCGTCGGCTTTTTTTATGCGTCGAATAATGAACATTAAGTTATGTTTTGTTTTTAAATCTTGGAAGATAAACTAAGGCTTAACTGTTACGAGAAAAGAAAGAAACATCCAATAAAGCGTCGTTGCTCAGGTTTTCATGTATATAAAAATATGAAAGCTTCACTCACGCACTAACTAAAATATTTTAATATCAAGCGTAACTCAAAGTAACTCGTTGTATGATTAATGTTCTGAATTTTTTGACGTATTCGCGCAGTTTGCTGTTGCAGATTAAAAACGAGAGATTTTTTTTATTTAAGTTTCGCTATTGAATCAAACAAACAATCGATGGGGGAGGCTTACGTTCAGTGGACGATGATAGACTGATGTGATGATGATGATGATGATAGAATCAAATGATGGTTTATATTTTTAGGTAATATTTACAAAATATATAAGAATACATTTTTTTTTCTTCGTCACTATAATAAATGTCTTCTTACTGTTTTTGGTTAAGAACCTTTCTTGAATAATCACTACTTATAAAAGAGTCTGAATTAAGATAATTTTCGCAGGCATAAATTAAAGCACTGAACTTCATTCAGACAGGTACTTAGGTACTAATCTTATTCAGGTACTAATCTCTCGAAAAGCAAATGAACTCCTTAAAACGGTTAAAAGTAGTATTAGACTCCCTAAAGCCTTATTCATATTAGGATAGTATTATAGTCGAGTAGCAAATATCAAGTATCCGAACAAAGGATTTACTATTCTACTCTACTAAAATCTTGCTGTTCGGACACGTTTAGTTACTAAATGACTTTCTACTCGACTAAAATACTATCATAGTGCGTTCAAGGCTTTATTAACAAACAGTTATCTTTGTCGAACTATCTGATGAAAAAAGTTATATCTCTTATGAGTTATAATTAGAGATGTAACTCTTTAATGTATGCCTCGATGTGTTTATTAACGATTTTGTTATCGATCGTCTTGTCAGCGAAAACAAAAGGACAATAATAAACTTGTGAAAATGGACCGAGATAAACTTATCTCATAATTTAACTTGTTTGCTTTCTTCGACTTTTCTTTTATTGACGTATTATTCTAACTTGAATAGATTCAGAAGACATTGTCTTCAAAGAAAAGAATTTAAAGTTTGAATAAAATCATAAAATAATTTAGATTCTAAGAAAATTTTAAAGTAGACGTCTATAAAGACGAAGTGCTGACCTCTAAGGGTTATTAAACATTGATTAATCCCATTTGATATCGCGCGAGCTGGTGATGAGTTGGTAAATGAGCTATGACCTTTACAGACTCTTAACAGCCTTACTTAATAACTATTGTACAAAAATACCCATGTTGTGTGTACAATTAAGCGGTATTAAGAGCACGATTAACCGATGTATGAATGTAGAAGCGACAGAGATGTGTCAGGATCGACCCAAATGGAAGTCCGTGGTCTCTGCCTACCCCTCAGGTTCACGAGCCTGAGTTATGTCGATTTATTACATACGATAGTATTATACACCAAATGTTGCATGTTTTAATTTACCCAAAACAAACGGCACACTCAAAATGAAATTCATAAATTACTTAATAGTGATCGTACTGCATTTTATATTTAGCAGTAAACAAATACTCGTAATCACATATACATATATCGTAAATAAAAAAAATCAGTTTTATCTTGGATGCTGGAAGCAGTGGTTGCAAAACGACTTCTATAAATTCCCTCTGGCTAACGCTAGTATAATGTTTAATATTGCCGCTATTGAGATACGTAAAATGTTTTAAACTACATACGACTATAAAATACGTGTTTATTGTATTTGGAACTATTGTATTACGTCTGAATTTGAAAGTCATTTTCAATTATCTTGTTACAACTGATACGAAAGCAATTAATAGATTCCATTTATCAAGATAAGTAGAGTATACATTTATATATAATAAAATATCGTTAAACTGTCTGACTATCTGTATAATAAAATGTACGAATTAATCTACAAAAATGATTAAGACACACTTGACTACAGATGTACTGGGCGGCTACCCAAAGTATCTTTCGAATGAACAAAAATATATGTAACTGAAATTAACATTCGATTCTTGTGATTGTCACGTGTGAGATATCGAACGTCAATGTCAGTTTCATACATTTTTGACGTTCGCTATAGATTCGATACGCGAATGTACTTTGGCCAACTGCGCTTATTTAAAATTGTTTTTACAATAAATTAACAAGCGTGTCGATCTCATCTGACGTTTAAAAACTTGCGAGTCCAAAGAGGATTTATTCAAATTCATCCCTTAAAGTACTATTTTTTTTTTTTTTTTTT
>QDHC01006364.1:417702-564131 GCA_013186455.1 Papilio dardanus tibullus
TCCTCTCCCTATGCGTCCCCTCCCCCGGAAAATCCACTTCCTCTTCCCATCATTTCCTTGTAGGAAAAGGATAAGAAGGGAAAGCGGATTAAAAATTAGTCCTCCGGCACCACACTCTTCAGACGAAACACGGAATAGCTTCCATTTCACGCCTGTCTTCTGTATGGTCGTGGTATTACACCGGGCGAGCCGGACAATTCGTGCGAAGATCTTAAAGCGGGCTCTACCACTGTTAAAACTAAAGATACTAAAGATAGTTTTTGACATTAATACTTTTTGATACAAATTATATTTTTTTTGTGCAGACGTAGTCGCGGGCCCTAGCTAGTCAAGGTATAAGATATCTATCGTTTCCATTCGTAGTAAACGAACCAACGAGCTGCGTAATTAACGCCATGTATTTTGCGATGCCTCGTAATTTAGAACCTACGAACAAAACAACCCTTTGTATTTTATTCTGAAAATATACACGAAAATGTAGACTTTAAAATAGCTCTGTTTTTATGTAAGCTCTGCTAGTTCAGATTGTTTTTTTTAGGTGATTTTTTCTTTTTTTGTCTATCCTGTTACACATCATGTTAAATGAAATGAAGTTTAATTTCCAGTAACTAGGTACAATGGAACCTCGATAAGCGAGAGCCGAAGGGACCGCGATATTTGTTCCGCTTATAGAGGTTTCTCTCTAATCAGGTTTTTACTTATGAAGGATGTCCGCCGGTAGCAGAGAATGATTCACGATTAGAAAGATTTTTCGCTTATGTAGGTTTGATTATAATATAAAATAATGCCCATTAAAATAGCAGTGTAGTATATATTTGCATGTTATTGGTGAAAGCTCTTGAAAAATAAATTTCAGTATTTTTTTTACCTTCTTTCGCTTGCTCTTTTATAACGCATTACTATCACTTTGTTCGTTTCCCTCAACAGAGGTAAGAATAATACGAATTATAATCATGTTAGATAGTCTTAAATGAAACGAAAATAAAAGCAAAAAAAACGTCACAATAAAAACATTTTATGTCAGTAATATTAAAACATTTTCATCAACGGTTCCATAATAAAATATTACTCCAACCCTTTTAAGAAATCCGACATCCAAGGACATTTTATAGTCGACAGCGCGATGCCATGATAATTACTAGATTAAAAACCTTTTTTCCTACAAAGCTTTTAACAAGAAACATTTTGTCCACTGAAATAATTTTACTAAGAACAAATTAACAATCTTAACATGAATTTCATTTGTTTTAACCCCTCGTTTTGCTATCTCTGTTTATTTCAAAGATAATAAAAGAGAAGAACAATATTACACTACTTTTATCAGAACAGTGACATGTATTATGACAGTGAAAACTCACTCCAATTCCTCTATTTGTGATCAATACTCCTAATTTCTATCAATTCAATCCAATAACGGAATAAAAGGGACGGAAATGAAAAGTAAACAAACGAAATAACGAGGTGACGTAACAAGGGACATAAATATAAAACGCGTTAACGAAGAAAACATGTAATGTTGGTGTAAATTGGCACATTTCCCTGTCGAATGGGGCGTAGCGATGCCTGTCAGTTACACGTCACTCTGCACCAAATGGGATTAGCCGGATCACGGAGCATCGCAACATTCTAATATTTACGAATTAGTATCATAAATTCCATTTTACGTGATGTTGAATTCTGTGAAAATACATTAGAAAAACAATAAAATTATACGAGGAAATGCTGTATAAAAGTGGATAAAAATTGGTGTAAAATACTGCCGGAAAAAGCATGTGTTCTTTCAAAGAAAATGTGTAAGCTACTTAACTTTTTTCTTAAATCTGCGCGAGCTAAGTCCCGGGCAAAAAATAGTTCATAAGAGTCAAAGTATTCCTGTCATTTTATGTACTTATTCTTACAGTTTACTTATGCATGATAAGCAAATGAATAGTTTATTGAGTAAATAAGGAATGAGAACTTCGTCATGATAGAGTTATACATTATTAATGGGTTGACATTTCCTGGTGTAAGCTTTCATAGTAACGAATAACAATAAGGTTGGTTTCATCCGAGGAAAGAATTCTATAAGACCCTCCCTTCATTATTCAAAAGAGTTAGTAACCACTAGTAGTAAAATAGCGTTCAAATATGTTGTAATTTTTCATTTTATGGGTTCCAGGGGATTAACCAAAGATTCTCTCGATTGGCGATATCTCTGATTGATAAAAATGTATGAAACTGACATTGACATTAGATAAGTCATGTGCTTAGCACGTGTTAGATATCGAACGTCATTGTCAGTTACAAACATTACTGATGTTCGCTATCGAATCGATTAGTAACGTATGTACTTTGGCTAACCCCTGAAAGACGCATTTGAAATTGTAACGTAAATTTTTCTTTTCAATATACTATGCCTATACTATAAGAAAACTTTGTATTTTTGTTTGTATTGAAATAACTCAAGAACTACTGGGCCGATTTCAACAATTCTTTTACCATTAGAAAACTACATTATCCCCGAGTAACATAAGCTATATAATTTAATACCACGCGGAGAAAGTCGCGCACAACAGCTAGTTAATTAATAAAACAGTTGCCCCAAATAATACGATTATTACTCGTAAGACAAATTATAAGTAAATGTCGCAGAAAGACGTAAGTAAAACTCTGAACAAGAAGAATGCAAGTAAACCCACATAGCAAAGCTTACATACGAGCGTCTTATTCAATTAGAGAGAGGACCAATAAAAACTTGAATGTCTTTGCTTAGCGTCAGCAGAGTTAATTTAGCCAACACAAGCTCTCTTCAAGGACACGTATACTTGGAGTTAATTTGCCTCATGTATTTTCTAATTAAGTCAAAATAGAGGGAAATGATAATGTATTATCATTGATACGTTGACTCGATTTATCTATATCTACGAGTATACTTAATATTATAAAGATAGAAACTTTGTATTTTTGTTTGTGTTGAAATAACTCAAGAACTACTGGGCCGATTTCAAAAATTCTTTCGACATTAGAAAGTTACATTATCCCTAGTAACATTGGCTATATTTTTTAATTCAACGCGGACGAAGTCGTTAACAACAACTAGTCATTTTGTAAGCTTCTGGTAATCAAATAAATTAATTTTGGAAATCTTGTGCGTGTTTGGAGTTAAAGTATTTTAATTTTGAAGATTATTTACTCAGAAGTTTACACGATTCCCGAATTACTTTACTGGTATCTTTTAAGCGGTTCAAGCAACAGTTGTGAGAGGGGAAGGCGCGGAGAAAGGCGCGGGGCCCAAAATCAATAGAGGACCCGCCTCGCCCCGCGCCTACCGCCCCACAAAACATTCTGACTTTCATGAATATGTGCTTTAAGATTTCTCTATTCTATTACTTACTATATTTTTTAGGCTATCGTATTTTGATAGAAGTAAAGTAGATTAGATACTCTTTAGAATTCCTCGCTTTACTGGCTTAGTTTTATTCGACAGACAGAATTTTATTAATATAATATTAATTGAAAACATATATGTAGCTTTGTGTACGGAGGGGCTTATTTTCGTAAGATGCGTTCTGTTTTTAAATTTCATCGATTAAACGAATTATTTTATCGATCGTCTGATCCAAAGTTCCTCGGTCTTTCTCAACTATCGCCGTCTTTTAAATTCTCCAGTTACCAAGATTAATATGAAAAGAACCAATGTATTCTAACTAGAGTAAAATGTTTTTAAAGAATTCTCCCCGGGACAATTTATCGTCGAGCAATTTCACCCTTTTATTAACTTTGTTATGAATCGATTGAGATTCGTTTTAGTAATATAGACTATATACTAATATTACATCAATAATTTAAAAGAATTCTTGACTTCGTGTCCCATCTACTTGTTAGAAATAAAATAAGACATGTTCAATGGTCCCAATCTATATAAGGCTTTCTATTAAATTACCTTGATGTACACTTGTTAAATTTTTTTATTAGTTCCGCGCAGACGGAAGCGCGGGCGACGGCTAGTATGAAATAATAAGAACATTATTTAGTTTGTATTTATTTCAGACTAGCTGTTGCTCGCGACTTCGTCCGCGTGAAATTAAATAATAGCCTATGTTACTCGGGGATAATGTAGCTTTCTAATGGTGAAAGAATTTTTGAAATCGGCCCAGTAGTTCTTGAGTTATTCCAATACAAACAAAAATCAAAAAATACAAATCAATCAACAAATACAAGTTTCTCTCTTTATAATATTAGTATAGATTTACATGTAAGTACTGTTATTGATCGTAAAGTTCTATTCTGAACGTCGGAGCTATTGATTTCTGTTATCTCCTCGCTTTTCTCTCATATGGACTATAATCGATCGGTTTAAACTTAGCACCGTACGAATCTCATCCGACTGAATTATTTATTTCCATCCCAAAGCATAAACGAACACCGCCCTGAGTTTGTTCTTTATTATCATCCTATTTCAAGCTCATCATTTCAAATAAATCCAATCTCATATAGCGTAATATTTATTCAACTTCGCCGAGCGTTAGAGATTTATGGAGTTTTATGCTAATTTGAAGGCGCAATAATAAAGCTGTTTAAAATCCTTTTGCGAGAATTTGCTATTTATTTTCTAAAGGTAGAAAAATATAATAAATTATCTAGCTTTCTAGTTAACAGTTATAAGCAGATAAGTACACACCAAAGTGCTTAATTCAAATGGTTTTGATGTTTCAAGAAGATAGATAATTAATTTCGAATTTCATAGTCCGTTGAGCATATTGTAGATAGCGAAACCTTTGACGTACAATACGTAGTTGAAATTGTGCAAATTCAAATTAAATTGCCTTAGACGGGTATTCCTATTAACACTTCGATCATCAAAAATAAACAAGTATTTTAACATAGATAAATTAGTTACTTATTTTAATAAATAAATCATTTTAGGATGAATTTGATTTAACTATAGTTTATTTTGACATGAACTTACTTGGATAACCTATAGTTTTATATAAAAAAATAAGAAGAAAAACTGTCTACGAATCTTATTAGAAATGAGTCCAATAAAGTTGACGCTTTCAAGTCTTGGTAAACGACATTGAATACATCAACAGAAAATCGCGTCGTGTTTGCTCCCTGCCATCTTTCCTATTTCCCAGAATCATTCGTCATTTGTTATAATGTTTTGGGAACAGAATAAATAAATGATCCCATTTCTTATGTTACAATAAAGCAACCTTTCTGTTCATTATTGAGAGAATTATTGGAAATACATTAGCCGATATATTTTCTTTGTTCTTATGCCCGATTTTACTACGACTAGTTAATCTAATTATTGATGTGTTGATGACAAAAACTTAGTAAATTGTTCAACGCGTTCATCTTACAGTTTACACAAACTAAACTTGTTATTTATCTAATGTTCTTTAAGATTTCTTGTCGGAGACCAAGGCCCACTTTGGGTCTTCGTGTCATCCTAGTTAGTTATTTAATTGATCTTTCTACTGATTTGTAAAGTAAAAATCCTTTTTTTAAAGTACCAACAAGGTTTTTTCATAACCAAGGTTATAATATAATTTTTTAAATACATTTAAATAGTTCTGCAAACATGTACGGTTGTATTTTCTTGTACTGATTGCTATCTTGCGAAAAACCTTGAATATTCCTTCATATTTTTCATAACGTAATTTAGTCCTTTGTCTTGATATGGAGAGAATACGTGACTTTGTTATTTTGCTTATTGTAAAAAATCGTGAGTGTCTTTTAGAGGACGTCTTCGCTTTTGACACAATATTAAGGGTTCTTTATTTTGTATGTAATTGAAGTACAGTAAAATCGCCTTTTTTAACACTGATAGACAAGAACTTCGTACATATACATACATATTCAATTCAGAGACAACATATTATTTGAGACTAGCGCCCCGCTCCGGAATCGCACGGGTGCAAATCGGTATAATGCTGATACTAAATACTGCAGCGTTTGCAATGTAAGCGCTAAAAATGTGTTAATTTACAACATCATATTAAAAACCTCTAAATTGTCAGTGTTACTCTACTATATTGTGAATGTATTATACATGAAAACCTTCCTTATGAATCACTCTATCTATTAAAAAAACCGCATCAAAATCCGTTGCGTAGTTTTAAAGATTCAAGCATATATATGGACAGACATAAAAAAAGCGTTATTGTTTTATACTATGTAAGGAGATAAGGATTAACTATAGAGGCAATTAGAAAAATCAGTATCCTCAGTAAATGTAAATGTGAGGATGTATTATAATTTATTAATGTTTTCATTAAAAAGGGAATTATCATAGATATTGTCCGCATAAAATGGCCAACGTCATGTTTTTATTTAGGTTACATAGCTCGACAATACATTTTTCCTTAATTGCACATCACTTAGTCTAACGCATATAATAGCGAGGCTGCTGTTGTCAGCTATACATAAAGGAAATCAATTTATATTCAAATAATGCATACAGAGCTTCACAAGATGCTCGCCATTATAAAAAAGATGGCGGCTTCATGGTTCACTTGAGCTTCGGAAAAAGATAAGATATTTTTTCACATCAAAAATAAAAGCAGACCATGATAGTCTATTTTTATAAATATGTTATGCTATTAAGCTCTTCCTTCGGCTTTTCTGCGTTTTTTTTTCACGGAAAAAAATAAGAATTAAAATTCTATCCAAATATAAGGAGGCGGTTTTCAAAGCTAAGCATGCAAAGATAATTTTATTATTAAATATTAACACTACAACACAAAACACACCATTTTTCTTTCTTTATTATGCGGAAAATATATTTTTCCTTTAAAAACATTGGCTTTAAATAAATTGGAAACGCAAATCTGAAGTTTTTCTCCCAAATCTTTTTACCAAAATTATAATCTTTCCTTAGCAGTTTATTTTTCATCTTAAATAAAGCCTAGTGATTTTCAATATCAAGTTACCGGAATTGAGAAGATTTTGTACGGAATTGATTGATTACGCGCCATGTCGTGAACACACGGCGTTTCCCTTAATGGCACTGATTATGTTTTGATATCAAATTAAAGAAAATGTTGATTAAAATATATTAACATTGTATTTCTACTGCCTTGGTACTTGCGTTATATTTGTATTTCTTAAGAGTAAAAAGGTAAAAGTAAAAGGAAAACTTTGTATTTTTGTATTTTGTACGATGTGGCAAACGAGCAAGTGGCCACCAGGATTCGCTGAAAAATCCGAAGTGACCCCTACCCATACAAAGAATATGTTTTTTACGTGAATTTATTTTAATATTCACTTACAGTTTGTTGAAATGAAACCTTAGAACAGTTATAATACATTACTTCAATTGTCGATGTGGTAATCTGTTAAGTCACTTAAGTTATAAGTTACAACGTAGTCATATCCTTTAGTATACGTATAAATTGAAACGGCAGCACGGCGGCATTATACATTTATTTCGTTGTTAACATTTCTTATAAAAAATATATTATTAAGATAAGGCGAAAGGGAATGCTTGTAAATATGTATTAAGTAGTTATACTTTTATCCTTTCCTTATAAAGAAATGATGGGAAGGGGAAGTAAATTTGGCGGGGGAGGGATAAGAGGAATTATCCTCTTGCTGTGCGTCTTCTTCGTAGATTAATGTGAAGCAACGCATCTGCTATTTCAGATATCTATGGGCAGCTGTCACTTCGATATTTCAGGGAAGTCAGCATGCGGTCATGCTCGTAAAAAAAATAATCACGACTACATTTTGTTGTTCACTTCTATCCGCGCGATTCTCTTTTCTTTTTTTACACATTTTTATACTGACAAAGGTAAATGTCTTGGTGGCCAGTATTGGCAAAGAGTTTGTATATGTCAATCTTCACTGGACAGTACTTATATCATCATCATCAGCAGCCTATCGTCGTCCACTGCGGGACGTAGGCCTCCCCCAGCGATTGCCACAATGCCCGGTCCTGTGCCGCACCCAGTGCACACATACAAGCTTGACATTTTGAGACACTAGTATTTATATACTAAAGGAAAATTCTGCAATCAGCTTTCCACTTATAACGATCAGTGTTTAAACTTCATTTTAAATTTACTATCTTAACGATAGTCGTCTTTTCAAAGAAATGTGTATTTGATCTTCAACGCTTTGCCTGTGATTACTTTCTGAAAGAAAAATAGAAACTGCTTTCATCTTATAAAAAATAAATACAGTGAAACTACGAGTTTGAAGTTAAATTAAACTTTTCCTCTTGTATTTGAATTAAATATAATACGTAGTAAAATTTTAAATTAAATGTTCGTTGATTAGATTGTTATGTACAGGCTCGCTTCTTATTCATTAATTAAATTACTTTTTTATGTTTCCCGTGTATGGCAAGAGTAAATTATGTAAGAGAACGGCGGCCAAATTTTCCGTTAGTTTAATACTGTGTACTGTGAGTACGGACTGGATTAAATCCGTCCGATCAGTCCGTGTATGGCTTTGTCTAAGTGTTTGAATATTCTGAACGTAGATATCGTATGGGCTACTCTTCCTCCTACGCTCATATCTCATTCATCCATCTTCTTTATCCCTACTTCTTTAAATGACATTACAACAACTAAAATATATTTTTGTTAACACGTCTATATCTTATAGCAGATGAAAAAGATTTTAAATATAGGACAAAGTCAAGGCAGTTCACTTTTTAAAGTTGTAGCAAGATGCGAGTGCCCCGAGGGATACAAGTGCAAGAAGAGCCGCTACTAGTTCAAAGTAAAAATCCCAAAAGGATTTCACCCGAATTGCCACACGGAGCTTAATATTTCCAGCTTCGTTTTATTAGAAAATCGTATATTTACGTTACATTTTATACTGAGACAATTTAGTATTACTATAAGCTTACATTTTTAACTGTTTTAAAGATTGGACACTGCTTTTTTCTTTGTGTGTGTTCATTTCATTAAACTGTTATATTTCTCTTTAATTTTTTAACAAAAAAATATATCAAAAAAAATCTTTTTGTAGTAACTTGAATATTATAATCGATTTAGAGTTATTGCGTATAAATAAAATATAATAATGAATTTATTGTTAAATTAACAAATAACGTCTGATATCGGATATGATATATGGCTGTTGTCAGGAGTATGGTAATTATGTTGTCGCATACGGTCGTTAATATGGACTATAAATTGACTAACCGCCTTGAGCATACACGAAGTTATAATTTGCAATATCTTATCAAGTTGTTAGAGTTTTCTTCAAGACTTCTTTGGGGTTATAGTTTTCCGCGTGCGCTCAACATAGAGTCTCCAACTTTCACTATAAAAATAAAATAAAGTACTCCTCCTTTAAAGGCCGGCAACACATGTGTGATTCCTCTGGCGTTGCAGATGTCCATATCGGATCAAATAATTTAAGTGATCTTCTTCTCGTTTGCCGCCTTCTCCTATATCATCATCATGAGCTCACTATAAGTTTTCCACAGAGGGGCGCGGAGCCTACCTCCTAAGAGGTGACTAGGCCATAGTCAACCATGCTGGCCCAGTGCGGGTTTGGTCGACTTCGCAAAATGTATAGTGTTACATCTATACTAATATTATAAAGAGAGATACTTTGTATTTCGGTATTTTTGTTTGCATTGAAATAACTCAAGAACCACTGGGCCGATTTCTGGAAAATTCTGGGAAAATTCTTTTACTATTAGAAATCTACATTAGCCCCGAGTAACATAGGCTATATTATTTAATTCCACGCGGACGAAGTCGCACACAACAGCTAGTCTTTCATATAATTGTCACAATTATCAGTGTGTTCTTGTAATACGTGTTACACAATATTGTAGTGTCAGGGGTCAAGGATCGTTATCTTTTGTTATTGTTCTAACTAAATTTTACGAGGGCGATAAACAAACTGCGTGTAACAGCTGTGATAGTGATCTTCCATTGTTTACAACGTGACTTAAATTTGACATTCGCGTCATATTGTACCGTAGAAAGAGAAAGATATGGAAATGGCTATGGCGTATACGGTTGAGGAACGAATATGCCTTAGACTACGTCAGAGGTATGTTGTGTGTGCATCACTTTACGGTTGTAAACCAATAATATCATGTCTTAACCCTATTGCCCTATGCCTGGAACGTGTAAAAAATTAGTTCACCGAAAATACGTTTGGAGCGCCGCAATACTATATGAAACGTCACATTTGTTTGGGTCATATTTCTGGAACCAAACAAACAAAATCGCATACGGTGAAAGGGACCAAAGATCTGTCACTGTCTTTGTCACGTTACCTATATTTCGCATAAATGTGTCTCAGTCGCTGTCTGTACGACATAAGTCATGTCTCATCTGTTTCTTTTAATCTTTGTATTATAAGAATTCAGGATATTGCGAATCAAATTAGGAGGCATATTTTGCAAAACAAATTCAGCTTTTTAAAGATTAAATTCACTGACACTGGACACTGTAAACGTACAGTAGAGCATGGATTGACACTTATTTTTATCTTTCACGAAATTTGATCAAATTCGCAGATCTTTATGAAAACTTCATAGTAAACTTTAAGATAGAAAGCTTTTGAAACATTTTTATACTTAGGACTGCATAAGTTAATTATGTAAATGAGGTATTTTGCAAACTATGAGATATTTTTAGAGATATAGGCGTCTGAGTGGCGAACATCTTAATAAATATTTTTTTATGTATTAAATCTTATATGAAGTGATTTAATTTTTTTAAAGGCTTGTCTAGAATTGGTAATTTAAAGTTCCATAAATACTAATTGGATTAATCCGTGACCTTAAATTCTCGTATTACATACCAGTCTCAGCGTATTATAGTTTTTCATTGCTTTAAGAAGGATGCAAGCAAGGTTATGTTTCGATTCTCTATTACTGTATAACTTAAAAGTTTTTGTAATTTTGGTATTAAATAGAAACATCTATTTAACAAGATTAAACCGACTACAGACGTTCAGTTTTAACTGTACAGTTCTCAGTTTTAGTCTCAAATAGAAACATCTATCCAACAAGATTAAGCCGACTACTGCCTGCACAATTTTAACTACGCAGTCGAACTGTACAGTTAAAACTGTGCAGCTAAAACTGAGTGTCTGTGGCCGACTGTACTACTTAGTATATAATTTCGTTTTAGCTTAGCAAAGCTGGAGTATGTACATAATTAGTTTTTAATGTACAATATTGAAATACGCAGAGTCGTCGCCGGGACGTACAGCTAGTATTCTCATAATCTCAAGCTTTTATAGTTGAGCTAAGAGTTTATTGCTCCCGTATCGGTTTTCAATAAACGTCGTTTATAATAATACTACTGTTATTTTCATTCGTATATATTAGGTCATCATAAGATCTGCTTGTTCGTATCACAAAGAAATGCTTGTTTGTTAAAGTGGTAAAAGTATTTACATTGCTATCAATATATTTTCTTAATATTTTTCTTAATTTATTTACCATATTATTTCATGATTTCGGCTACGACAATAATGTCTTGACTGTGGGATTCTATACCAAAATCCAAACATAGTTCGTAGCCTGCTACGCGTAGCGTTATTCGTAGCACGCTACACGATTTGTAGACTCAAAGTGTTACCCAAAGTACATGCGCTACAAGGCGATTGGATAGCGAGCATCTAAAATGTATGGAACCTACAATGACGTTTGGTATTTCACACGTGACAAGCACACAACTTATGGAACGTAATAGTTAGTTTTATACATTTTTGTTGATACCATCAGTGATATCACCAATCGGAAGTTACTCTGGGTAACCCCCTGTATAGCTTATGTCTAAGTTACTCGATGTTATAACAACTTTAAGCCAGAAAAAAGAAATAAAAACCATACTAAAATTATTTGAATCGATGTCGCTAAATTCCATTCCCAAGCGACGGGGAGTTCTAATTTCTACGAAAAGAAATGTTTTTAAAAGTTTCCAATGTCTCTTTTGCAAGGAAAGGAACTTTTCATCGTGTAAATGGGCGTTAATTGGTATTTTTCGGTCGAATCGTTCTCGGAATTAAGGCGCTTGTAAACGTTCGGGGGGTTTTAGTAGATTGTACCGCATTCGTTTGATTAAAATTCAGCCGACTTCGAGTACTTGTTGATTTAATAAATGGGTTGGAAGACAAAAGATTCTATGAAATTCTTCCGGTATGATATTATGAAATTATTAATACAGGGTGTTCTGAAAAACGTGCACAATTAAAGAACACATATTACTTTACCAATATTATCACGAGTTATCTCCACTTAGCGGTATATTGCTAAGTTACAACATATAAAGAACTCTGTGACGAACGTTGTTGATGGTAAATTTACTTATAACTATATATTTACTGTTTATAAATTTTGTTTGTACTGTTGTTAGTTTGTCTTAATATTTAAAAAAAAATGCTTACATTGGGCACTAAAGAGCATGAAGTCTGCGGTCTTTCGTTGTACATGTCCGAGCATCCTGTATAAGTAAAGAATCAAAATAAAACAAAAAAGAAAATATAAAGTCTTTTGTCCAATCGGCAACAAAGTGATCGATCAATACAAAGATTTGTAGAAAGAAAAGCAAATCAAATTTCCGGCCATATTTCTCTTTCATCAAACTTTTGAAAGAAAAGTTTATTTTTACTTTAACTATGATTGAGTTTATACGTTTTTAGTTCACAAAAGTATTCAAGTCCTAAATCAATTTAGTAGAAATATAAGAACCTGTTAGTTCGCAATTTCGTTTTCTTTCAATCCTTAGGTTGGGACGTTTTCGAATAAAAAAGTCACAGATTACTATCAATATTTTTTTTTATTTATTAGTGTCTTTTCTTAATAAACTAACTCGTACATTTGAAATTAATTAAGAATTCACTCCATTAAAGTTATAGATATAAAATATAAATTAAATAACTTGTAATACTCGATTGAATTACAATGTTCTATTTATTACAATTGTAACTTCTGAAAAACCAGTGTAAATGCAGCTTTATAATATAGGATGTTGCAATTTTATAAGTGGGTCAGGACTATAATAAAATCCGGCTAACATTATCCCGTTTCTTTGTTGCGTCTCATTGATTTTTTATGTTCTTACTAGACATTCGTTATTTAAATATCACTTAAATGAATTAAAAAAGTCTTTGAAAATATTTTAAAAATTTACAGATTTTTTTTCTTCGAGTTAGGCTAAACATGTATGAGTGTTGAAGTTACAGTGCATGAAAAATGTTTCAATAGAATTTAAAACATTTTTTTATCGCTCATAACTTTGCTCAATACGTCCTACTAAAGTTTCATCACAAATACTTATTATGCATAACATCAATAATCATCTTTTTTTATATTATAAAGTGGCAAACGAGTAAGCGGCCACCTGGAGGCTGAAATAGCGAAGCGACCGCTGCCCGTAGACATCTGCAATTGCAGACGCGTTGCCTACCCTTAATGTACCGAGGAGGAGACGCACAACAAGAGGATTATTCCTCTTCCTATTCGTCCCTTCCCTCGCCATATCCACTTCCCCTTCTTATCCTTTTCTTACAAGAAAGTGGACTAAAATTAGGCCTCCTGCACTTCTGCTAAGGGAGGGTTTTGGATATACAATATACAATGCCACGCTTCTTTAAAAGTATCTAATTTAATCAAAGAGAACAGAGTAACAAAGCATTACTTGGAAAACCATTCGATTCTCTCGCTTTACGATTCGGAGAGCTTACCCAGTAATGGTATCCGGCTTGATCGCCGCTCTTATCGTTTACCTCGCAAATAATACATTTTTATACGCTTTTTATCATTTCAATTTATTTTATAAACACTCAACTGATTGCATGTTAACCAAAGACAATAAAAATTCCACAACTTATGCTCTCATCATCATTATGTTAAATAAAAATGATTGCTGAAGTCATTACTTTTGCTCAAGAATTTGCTTATGCTCGTTTATAAATACGATCAGAGTTGTTTTAGTTTCTTAAGAAACCCGTTAGTGTAGGGTCATACTAAATCTATACTAAGGGACACATACTATTTATTAATTAACAACTTTAGGTATCAGTAATAAGGCATTTAGGTGGCATTTTAAAAATTATTAACCCCGTCTGTAACAATCCAAAGATACTAATCGAATCTTCACACGTCAAAATGTGTTAACTAAGCTAAAATATGTCAAAATAAATATAGTCGTTTATATTTCATAAAATATCATAAAGATAGAAACTTTGTATTTTGTATGTATTGAAATTACTCAAAAAATACTAGGCCGATTTCAAAAATTCTTCCACTATTAGAAAGCTGCATTATCCCGAGTAACATAGGATATATTTTTTAAATCCACGCGGATGAAGTCGCTAACAACAGCTAGTGTTTAATATGTTTAAATAAAATCAAGATCTTAGTAAAATACTAAAAGCTAAGAATATAAACGACGTGCATATACTTTCATTAATTAACATAACACGCCTGCTCGCTAACGCCCGCGTAAATATTGAGCACTAATGAGAGAGTGGTATTCAAGCTTGTAGTAAATTAAGTAAAGAGCAATATATACCAGAAGTTACTAGCAATAAATACAAGAAGTGTATACGAAAACATATAAAGCTGGAGTGTTAATTAAAGTACATTATAAGAAGATATTAATGATTAGTTTATGATTAGAGAAATAAATAAAGCATTTTTGTAGTATTAATTAAAATAAAAAGCTAATACTATGTCAAGAATTACCATTTTTTTGGAAGTTACCCGATGCATAATGTGGTCTTACAAGTAGGTCACTCAGGGAGCTCCTTAGTCTAGTGAGAAATCAACAGTTACCATCGAGTTTATAAACAAGCAAGAGCAAGTTCTTGAGCAAAAGTAATGACTTAAGCAATCATTTTTATTATAAATACGACGGTAAGAATCAATTAAAGTAACCAATAAGTAGGTAAACAATTTCAGAAATGTTATTCCTGTATTTTTAAAGGACGCTCCTTCCAATATTTTATAGCTAATCCACGTCAAAAAATTAATCTGCTTCCATTCATCTAAAGATTTCTATAGTTTGTAATATTAAAATCTTTAAACTTTTAAAACTCTCGTCAAAAAAAAACTCATTAAGCAACGTTAAATTTGCGTCGTTGTAAAGAATTTTTAATTAAAATGTTTCAAGTTCTACTTACGTGCTATGAGTATTTCTCTCGCCGAAGTAATAAAAAAGTGCATCCCGCATTCAGGTGTTTCAAGTAAAAAGATATAAAGTTTATGCATTTATAGTAGTAATACCATTTAATATAGACAGCAATACTATTAGAAAACGTCCAAAGATTTCGTAATTTAATTTACCAATCTTGATTAACACAACATTAGTTTAATAAGAATTATAACAATAAATTCTGTAAACAATTAATGTCATGTTAATTCTGTATTAACTCTTCGCTCTTTAGCAGCTATTAATTATAAATTAATAAATGAAACAGTATTTTAAAAACGAGCTTAAAACCAGGCCGAATAAATTAGTTATCGAAATAGAACGACGATTTCTAAATTTTATATACAGCATGAGAGTCACGAACTTTTAATAAATTGTCCGAACGAAACGTTTATATGAAAATGGTCTTTACATAAAATTATATAAAAAGGGAAGTCAATGATTTTAGCTTTAGAGTAATTTGTTTGATATAAAGGTACGATTTAAAAAAATGGATCTGAATAAAGATAGGATGAATAATGTAATAATAGAATTAACAGGCCCCTGGTTACCCAAAGTATATTCACTACAAAGCGATTCAATAACGATCATCAAAAATGTATGGAACTGACAATGACGTTCGATATCTCACACGTAACAAGCACATGACTTATAGAATGTTATTGTCAGTTTCATACATTTTTGACGATATCATGGGCGATATCGCCAATCGAAATATACTTTGGGTGATCCCCCTAAAGTCACGTTAAAAGTCAGAAGCAGACTAAACTAAGCTTTACAGATTTCAAACTGAATGCCTATTATAATTTGTATATTTCAAATTTAGAATCTAGATGCCTTAGGCCAAAAGCGTCAAATGAAAATTCATAAAATATTTTTTTGAAAACCACATAACGTGAAATAGGAAACGAGTCCACAGAACAAAGACTAATAAAACGGTTCAAAGCAAACACCAGTATAAAGAGGCAGTGTAAATGTGGCATATTTTACAAATTGGAACGTGAAATCCCTCCGCACTAGGCGGACGTTGCATCCGTCACAATACTCGGTACAAACAATGGGCTCAGTGTGTGGCAATAACACTCCAACCTTTGTCCGACATACGATAGCTTTAGTCGAGCAATTTGCTCCTTACAATTGCGCTTATTACCAAAAGTGTGTATTGTGGAATTCTCTTTTTAACTCCTTGTTGAATTTATGAATGCCGGTTGCTTTTCGAGATTGAAAGACAACTAGAGTAGTCAAACTTCTCGAGGTGTAAATAATACTATAAAATTATCTAGAACGATTCGTGGGTTATAGGATTTAATCAACTGAAGTTTGAACTTTTTGATTATCATAGCTTTCGATTTTGTTAAACTGAGTTATTAGTAATTCTGTTATATACTATTTTAAGTTAAGATATTGTTGATCTCTGTTGCATTTTTTTATTGAAAAGAGCTTAAAAGCTGTTAATTTTCACAGAATCAAGAGGGCAACAAAAAGTTCTTTAAACTTTAGCATTGGCGATATCGCTGATGGAATAAAAAAAATGGATGAAACAGACATTCACATTCGATAAATCATGTGCTTGTCACGTTTGAGATATCGAACGGTATTGACAGTTCCATACATTTTTGACGTTCGTTATAGAATCGCTTTGTTGCTAATGTACTTTGTGTGACATTGACGTTCGATGTCTCACACGTGACAATCACATTATTTTATCGAATGTCCATGCCAGTTTCATACATTTTTGACGATTCCATCAGCGACATCGCCGATCGAAAAGCATCTTGGGTAAGCCCACAGATCAAGTTTCTTTTTTGTTGAATTATAAATGATTTTCTATTTGAAATTTACTTTATGATAATAAATCGTTGATTGAATTGAACGAAATATTGTGTTGGCATTCATTAGTCGAAATGTCAACAGTGTCGGACGTGAGTTGCTTTCGAAAATACGGTTTACATAAATTACGACCGCTTCAATAGTTCATCATGAAAGGAATATGTTATGACTAATAAGTTTCATCGATACTTTATTCAATGCATAATTTTATACTATACTAGCTGTTGTTTACGACTTCGTCCTCGTATAATTAAAAAATATAGCCTATGTGACTCGGAGATAATGTAGCTTTGTAATGGTGAAAGAATTTTTGAAATCGGTCCGGTAGTTTTTGAGTTATTTCAATACATACAAAAGTACAAAGTTTATCTCTTTAAAATATAATATTATGTTATATGTTACGCCCCAGATGTAACAGAGAAATTTTTTTTAAGAAAAGGGGGCAAACAAGCAGCGTGACCACCGAGGTGATCAACACGATGTGATGTAACTTTATAATTAATTTTCGATTGCTTACTAAGTTAAATGTACCAGTAATTGATAGTGACCCAGTAATTGATAATTTGGAATTTGACATCTTATAATAAAATAGCGCTTTTCCGCCACTATAGAATCAATTGCTGGTACATTTGCTATATGTATTATTAACGATTAAGATCCATGTAAATCAGTATGTTTCACCTTTTTAATTTTTAACGCGTGAGTTTTTTAGCTTTGTCAATAGATTTTAAAACTAAAACTACTATCAAAAATACATCAAGTTATTTTTTTAATTGAAAACAAAGCTGGGAATGTATATGTTGTTATTACGTATATTAATCAATTATGAACTTAAGTACTAACCAAGAACGATAATCCTTAAACAGACATAATAAAAAGTGTACAGTATTTCAAACTGAGCCGCACGAAATTTCTATCCATTTTATTTTATCTCGAGTCGAATTAAAGCGTTACTGAAAGAAACTTGGCAACAAGCTCCCTACCTAAAACGTAACTATTTCTGTTTTCCCAAACTCAGCTTCAACTTTGCTTATAAAGCTCTTTAAGCTGTTTGTGAATCTTATTTCTTTATCTAAAGAACCGTAACTCAGTTAAGGTATTCGTGGTTATTTAAATTAATACATTGACTAAAAAGTATGCTATACTCACTATGCTGGATAGATATATAATTATACTAGCTATTGCTCGCGACTTCATTCGCGTGGAATTATCCTATGTTACTCGGAGATAACGTAGCTTTCTAATGGTGAAAGAAATTTTGTAATCGGATTAGTAGTTCTTGAGTTATTACAATACAAACTTTCTCTTTATAATATTAAGTATAGATAAACATCGTGATGCAACCTGCACATAGCGGCGAAGAAATTCAAAGATATGTGTAAAGTCACGCAAAATACGCGCTAGTCGTTGAGTGGCGGAAAATGGAGCCCATCATGGGTGACACCTTACCTTACCTTAGATATATAAAATAATACGTTATGCAACCATCTGCAAGACCTCTTATTACTTTTACTTGTCAGGAATCCTAGAACACCGCTATTGCTATGAATTCTATTAATAATGAATTAGTCAAATTGCCAACTCTATCCATATGTTATTGTCAAATTCCCCTCAACATTTGATATTAACATTTGTGAAAACGATAACTGGGGGGGGGGGTCACTCAAAGTACAAGCACTACAAAGCGATTCGATAGCGGACATAAAAATTAAGAAATTGACAATGACGTTCGATATCTCACACGTATATTACCTTTGCATAGATCCTAGCACAATGTTTAATAATGCACATACATATATTATCTCCAAGGGTAAAAAGTTTATCCAGAACATTAATCCTCTAATGAGACAAACATCCATTTGCCCATACATTCAAAATAGTAAGAAGTAAGATTAAAAATCAGTTAACATAAAGTATTTGCTAATTTGTTTACTACAAAAATCTGAGACCTTCTTTGAAAGTAACAAAGTACTGACCGAGGTCGTCCAAATTGTTTTAGATAAAAACTTTTGCTATAACCTAGTTGGGTATGTCCAATGTACATTACAGGGAGGTTACCCAATGTTACATTCGCTACGAAGCGAAACTATAGCGAACGTCAAAAATGTGTGAAATTCACAATGCCGTTCGATATCTCACACGTGACAATCACATGGTTTTATCGAATGTGAGATTAACATTTTAACAGTTTCATACATTTTTGTTGATTCGATATCGCCCATCGAAAACTACTCTGGGTAGCCCCGCTGAAGTATCTATCGCAAACAATTGTAGTCTGGAAGCAATTTTCACATAATGCTTCAACTTGAATCATTACGTTTTACGAGCAATTGACATTCGCCGAAGTTTCTTGCTTACTTTAACGTTTTGTTTAATCTCTATTTTTGTCCGTTTTGTAGATTTAACCCTCCAACCACCATGATTAGTATTTAATATCATTTTTTTTACTAATATTGAATTTACTAATATTTCCTTTAAGTTTCAAGTAAGCGTGAAAAAGCTTTTGTTAAGATGTGGTTTACAATAGTGCGATGTCGGGATTTGAACCCACGACCGCTAGATCGGTACTCCGTACCCCAAGCCTATTGGCTATTGTTGCTTAGGCATTATTTTGATCAAAAAGTTCTAGGCATCGTTTAGTTCATTTTAGATCCTACATAAAGAATTACGTGACTTATTTGTGTATGATTCTTAAGCTTTGAAAGCTAAAAGTTTCTCTCTTTGTGAATAAATTTACATATTCTCATCTTACAAATACAATGCAGTTAAATTCCATCAACACATTACATTTACAAAATCTTCGTAAAAAACTGAAGATTATATTATTTTTTTATCTGTTTCATAAATAAAACCAACTACAGACGCTCGTAGCCGACGTAGACGACGTGTGTAGGCAAAACTGAGAACTGTACAGTTCCACTGTGCAGTTCCAATCAACGTGTGTACGTCAGTTTTAACAGCACAGTTAAAACTGTACAGTCCAACAATCACATTTGTGGTTCTTTGGTATTGCAGATGTCCATGGGCGTCGATGATCGGTGTTCCCGCTGCTCGTCAGCCCCCTTTTCTTATAAAAAAAAAGTTAAACTGAACGTCTGTAGCAAACTTAGTAATTTAAAACAGAGTTATTCATTTATTATTATTTAAAAATTATTCGGGTTTAATCTTAAGTTGATAAAAATAAAAACGGGATTCGTTTTTAATTTCAAACGAAATGTTACTATGTAGAGCAAATGTCAAGTGCATCGCGCTACGAAAGTATTCGAATAAAAGTTTAACGGAACAAATAGTTTTATCTGGATGGAGTTAGCACATTTCGTACTGTACTAAACTTTTCTATATTGGAATTCCGTTTGTAGGAATCGATAGTTCCTACATTTAACGTATGAAACCGAAATGGTTTATTACAAATATCATACTCAAGGAGATTCTTTATTTATTCTATATGTGCTTTATTCCGAAACGAGAATCAGCGTTATTACTGTTGTACTTCTTACGTTTGGTACTAGTACACTCACAAAATGTATTCCAAAATACAGAACATCCTTGTTCCTAGTACTGCTTATGATACATAATTTGGTCCAATGAGACCCCTGGTCTGTCTTATTTAGTCCTGAGTGCCTCCAGCATTATATAATCGACGACTTATTACTCCTCGTATATCGCAGTACTTTTTTTTTCGAAATATGCGGGTGTGTGGACTTGTTAGTTAGTACTAGTAGTAACAAGTTGTTTAATACCGTATCGTTTGTGTTTTTCTGTGTATCGTTACATAATTGAATTTCACATTCGTAGCTATCTCCAAATAATATTGGACTTTATATTTTTTACTCGTGAATATGGAAAGAGCTTGCCTTCACGTTTTTCACCTTAAAAGTGAATTTTTCTGATATTTGTTTAGGACTCTAACTGTACCCAAAATAAATTTAGTCTCATTTTACATTTCAGATCCCTTTGGAACATAAAGCTACTTATTTTAATAAATTACCAAAAATGAACCACATATTTCTCGATTTAAACTTCTAAAATATTATTTCAAACTAATTTTGGTTTGGTTATAACAACCTCTAAATGTAACATCGGTTGTTTTCTCTATCAATAATGTTTTCAAAGGCCCAATCTTGTGTCAAACGTTTCAAATTTATTGTGATCGGAATATCTGCAACATCTACTGTTCAGAAAATTCACTGAGTCATACATTTCAAAGTTCCAATACGCCAGCAGAATGAGTTTTATCCCCGACTGCACGGGCGACGATTACAGCCTGAACAATGCAGACGAAGCAATACTGCCACCGGCTTCAAAGTTATCTGTGAAAAAAACAGGATTAACTAAAATCAGACACTTTCCTAGTCTCGCCTAGTGTTCTTTTCATTTTTTGTCTGGCGTAGGTCCGTTATGGGATGTAAAAAAGCCATTTTTTTCTATTTCCTTAATTGATTATTTAACAAACACAAGTTAAACTCTAAACCCTTTAGTAGACTCATAATTACTTCAATGAACGATAAAACCAATGTAAGGAGCTAATAAAAAATAAATAGTGGTATCAATTTAATAAAAAAATATTGTTTTATTACGTTTAAATGAATTTAAAGTCTACTTTGAAACGGTATCACGAAAACTATTTTCAGCAACACACTAATAGGATGCTTTCAACGCGTGCTAATGTAACTAACCGTAAATATCAACTCTGTGCAGGAAAATTAACGAAATAGGTACAACAACGTACATTTACTGAACACTTCCATTATTAGTTGTCAATTATCTAAAGATATAATTGCGATATTGAGTTCTGTTAATAAAAGTCTCTGCGCTCCTTTTCTCTTCGTTTTCTTGCCACAGTGTGTCATAAGTTTTACGTTTAATTGTTGTAAATAAATAAAAACGTAATAACTTTCGCAGCTATGTAATTCTCCTAAAACTATACAAATTTTATTATTATTTTTTTGGTATTTAGTTAATCTGAACGTGAGTTTTAGCAAAAGTTATAACGCACTTCCTCTCGCGTTTTAAAAGCACTTAGCTCCAGTAAAAGCACTCTTTGTTCACCGCAAACCACTGGGAGTTTTTTTTAACATATAAGTGGAAAGTACTGTTATGTAAACTATATTTTTTATATGTCATGAAGACAGGTTAATTAGCTTTTTAATAAATATATTTCCTTCTTACATTTGACAATATCTCGTAAGCTCGTAACTTTAGAACAGTTGCTTTTCATGTCCTGTGCTTGGGAAATAATGTTCTACTAAGCTACAGTACTCACTATAATTCAGCTAGTGTTTTTTATAAAATGTTTCGGCAGAGAAAACCCATTATGTTATTATTTTATTCCTTTGCTCGTGTCTCAAAATTACACTTCCGTGCATTCTAACTTGTCGATCTGGCCGACATATAGCTTGGTTTTTGTTACCGCTGGGAATTCCTTCATTAATCTTTTGTGCAGCTCACACTCCCGGTTACGTCACCAACGGACATTTCTAGATTAACTTCTTAACACGAGGATCAACGTCATTTTTTTCAACTGAAAAATTCAGTCTACATTTCGGTAATGTTTGAGTAAATGTTTTTAATCTTTAGTCTATTGTTTTTTAATATATATAATCGTTCGTTTCATTAAAAAATTACGTAATTTCTTGGTATGTGAGTATTCACCAACAGACTAGTCCGTTTCTCTCCACAAGTGGTATTCAAGTGACATGTTAATTAAAATATTTAACTGCGATGTACGCATTCGTACTTTTCATTAAACGAGATAACATCTCACAGTCCCGTCATTAAGGACTTGAATGGTGTCAGACGTGACCCGGTTGAGGCAAGAGGTTTTTGCCTGCAATAATTCACGGCCGTATGAATAGATGGCGCTAGACGTATGACAGCTGAACTCTCTTGGGGCTCGTGTGCTAACAACCTTCGACCCCTCAAAATCCCTTTTAGTTAGAATATCTGACTTTGATGTTACATGCTCATATGCAAGTCCTTTTAAACTGGACTGTAAAAGCGCGTGTAAAAGAACAGGCTAAAAAGTAGAGATGTCAAACATCGTTTGCGAAATCTTTTTAAAAAGGGGCTACAAGGTTTTTGCTTTATTTATTAACTAGCTGTTGTGCGCGACATCATCCGCGTGTAATGAAATAATATAGCCTATGTTACTCGGGGATTATGTAGCTTTCGAATGGTGAAAGAATTTTTGAAATCGGCCTAGTAGTTCTTGAGTTATTTCAATACATACAAAAATTCAAAAATACAAAGTTTCTCGCTTTATAATATTAGTATAGATTCAATAGTGGTCATTCAAATGTAGTAGGGCTATAGATAGACGCTGTCTATTATAAAAAGATAACATAAAAAAAAAATCTTTGCAAACGTTCTCATTGTGCATGGCGTCAGAAATCCCAGCACAATAAATAGCGGAGAGCCATTGTTGTTAAAGTAGAGAAGGGTAGTGCTATAAAAATGTCATAAAACAGCCATACGTTGGATTGTGTTTATTATACTAAATTGGGTCACGGATCCTAATGCTTCCAGAGTACACCAATAGCATAAAAATAGGGTAGTTTTCTTAAATAAAACGATTTAACTATCGTTAATGCAATGTTTTATACATTACTAACTGCACTCAAATACACTTAATGGTCACTAAGAGAGAGTATTTTTAGATTTCTTATAAGAAATCTACAATAAATATAATAACAATAATTACGCTCATATTATAAGTATTATAAAATGATGAACACATTATACCTAACCAGGGGGCTACGCAAAGTATCTTTCGATTGGCGATATCTTTGATGAAATCGACAAAAAAGTAAGAAACTGACAAAGACATTCGAGAAGTCATGTGCTTGTCACGTGTGAGATATCGAACTTAAAATGTCAGTTCCATACATATTTGATGTTTGCTATCGAATCGCTTTTCAGAGCATGTACTTTTAGAAACTCCCCAGACGTACTTAAATAAATTCCGTTGTAAGAAAGAAGATAGTGATTGTCGTTCATTTTAAAAATACTAAACAACTATTGATGCCGGACTTCCGCAGATAAAGCGCCCTCTGGCGGCGGATAAGACGGATTTACCGAGCTAACACCGCTTTGAAACTGGCATCTGTAACTGCAGGCGAAATGCAACGCCGTTTCTACACCGGTACATTATACAACGCTGTTTGAATTAAAAATTACTATTGGTATATAAGTTCATTATTAGTGGGTAAATGCTATTTTTTTATTATTCTAGTATATCTATACTAATATTATAAAGAGAGAAACATTGTATTTTTGTATATATTGAAATAATTCGAGAAGTACTGGGCTGATTTCAAAAACTCTTTCACCATTAGAAAGCTATATCCCTAAGTAACATAGACTAATTATTTTTTAATTAAACGAGCACGAAGTTGTGAACAACAGCTAGTTTAGTATAAATGTAACATGTGGCTTATTTTACGACGAAGCATTTAAGTATCCAAATACAGTATATAGAAAAGTTAAAGTAAATATAATTGTATTAAATACTTCTGGACTATAACAAACAGTTTACCATATTTACCTCGTTTATATTTAACTAGTGACCCGCCCCGGCTACGCACGGGTGCAATGCTGATAATAAGTACATTACAGAAAAACTGTGAACGTTGTATATAATACTAATAATAATTGCACCCGCGCTAAGCTGGGCCGAAAACGCATCAAAATCCGTTGCGCAGTTTTAAAGATTTTTAGCTTACTTAGGGTATAAGGATCGAGAAAGCGACTTTGTTTTATACTTTGTAGTGATGTTCAAATTAAGTGTTGTGTTTTGCTGCTAGTAAAATATACTATTATTTCACCTAAAATATGTAGCTAATTATTGTTACAAAAATATATTTGAAAAACTTCAAATTGACTTTAATTAAGCAATGTTATCCTGGTCCCCGAGGAAATTATTTAATGATCGGCTCCCTCATTACAGTTCGTATAAATTACTTTTTAAATACATCATCTCCCAGTCCAGCCCTCGGGGCTTTATTTTCTCGTTGCTAGAACAATGAAAATAATTGCCTTTTATTATTGAGTTATTGCATTATAACTTTTTTGTTTTAAACAAAGGTTTTAGCTTTTTAATTTATTGAAACTTATCAATATAATTGGAATTAATCTAAGTTATACCTCTTACGGTGATGGAAATCATTGTGATGGAATCTGCACATATCGGCGAAGAAATTTAAAGATATTTGTTGACTATAGTCACCTCTTATGGTGGGCTCCGAGCCCCTCGGTTGGGACGTATAGTGAGCTGGTGATGATGCGCTAAATTATCTTTCTTGTTTTGAAAATTATTTGAATAGAAAGTTACTTATTTATACCTTTAAAATGTTTATAATTTTTAATATCATAATGTATTTCTTGTATAAGCGTACGTAACACATTTCCTTTATCAAAACGAACTCTTGAAGTCCTATAATAAAAGTGCATTCTACAAGAGAAGTTTACCTCTTTGAGGTTATACTGCTTTACAGGAAATACTAGCTAGAAATATTTTTGTACTGATATTAGTTTTCTATTAGTGATATTTTTACTTTAATTTTTAATGTTGTCTATTATATTGTAAAAGTCATGCTTTTTAGAACATATACGAGTAGAGAAAGGAAAGTGTCACAGAAGACACAGCGAGAGGAAGAGATATTGTCTTTTTAATTTTAAATTAATAACTTAGATTAACTTCATGATTAATAAAATAATTCTAATAAATGAATTACTAAACTTAATTACAAAGGGTTCGTTATATTCTTTAGACATATATGTGCATATAAAGGGATATTCGTAGATCCAAACTGAACAATAGTAGGCAAAAGTAAACAATAACAGAGCAACCTTTGTCCGTCCGTTACACGCTTGTTGGATCAGAAGCTTAACTCGGTTGTGTTGTTTTAAATCTGAAACTCTACCAAATAATATTTATACAAAGATAATGTTATTTTATAAAGATACTAGCTGTTGTGCTCGACTTCGTCCGCGTGGAATTAAATAATATAGCCAATGTTACTCGGGGATAATGTAGCTTTCTAATGGTGAAAGAATTTATGAAATTGGCCTAGTAGTTCTTCAGTTATTTTAATACATACAAAAATACAAAGTTTCTCTCATTATACTATTAGTATAGATAACAATTATGTACCAGAATTTGTATAACATTTGAAATTAATATTTTTATTATAAATAAATGGGTTTACAAAAAAAATTTAGATTAATTTTAGCGGAAAATACATTAAATAATAAATATAGTAGAGCTAAAGATATTATTTATAGCAGTTTTTTTAGCTTCATGATCAACTTCAGCCTTTTTCTGCCCACTGCTGGATATAGGCCTTTCCCAACGCTTTCCACAAAATTCGGTATTAGCTTGTTTTAAAACACTGAAGAAACAATAAATAATTAATAAGGCATGCATAATCTATACTAATATTACAAAGAGAGAAACTATGTATTTTTATTTGTATTGAAATAACTCAAGAACTACTAGGCCGATTTCAAAAATCCTTTCACCATTAGAAAGCTACATTATCCCCGAGTAACATAGGCTATATTATATCAACGCAGAAGAATAGCTAGTAAGTTAATAAGAAGACGAACAATAAATAATGACGCTGATATTTTGTGGTAGTTTACATTTGTTATATTGATCACATGAGCACGTAGCAACGATAAAATGCAACTTACGTGACTTGATTCAAAAGGTAGAGTGCGCTTACAAAGTGCACATTGTATCTGAAATACCTTATATTTGTATGACGCTCTTTGTTGTACATAGAACTTCGAAATATACATCTATTATTTATTATGTTTACCCATATCGTAAGCACGTTTGATAAAAACTGCAAGGTGCTACCCAAAGTATCTTTCGATTGGCGATATCGCGGATGGAATTGATAAAAATGTATAAAACTGATTCACATTCGATAAGTCACGTGTGAAATATATATTTTTGACGTTCGCTATAGAATCGCTTAGTAGCCAAAGTACTTTCGGTAGCCCCCTGGTTTCTGTGGGTACTGATAAAGCTTTTTCTAGTTTTTTTTAGCTTTTTTCTTTTTCTTAAAAGGTATTCATATTTATTAGTAGTTTAACCACTAAAATACTTTAAAAATAATTTACTGTGTTTAAATTACGAGTAGTTAATACAATTAGCTATATATTATAGGTAGGCAGATACCACGGACCAAAAATAACTAAATTACAAAAAAAAAAAATTGAAACGCATAATTTTGATCTATCTCCCAAAATTAAAGCTCAGTCACGTAAATATTGTTTACGGCAAACCCCATTAAAAATATTTCGTTTGATCAGGTCAAATCTTGATTACCCTCGAGCGATGATCACTTGACCTTGCTTCAAGACGGAACACAACGTGTCCGAACCACCGTCGTGCCTCTTTAATACTAATCCATGAAGAAAAATATTTAGTAGACATTAAATATTATTTTGTTTTTTTCCTTTTACGTCAAGTATTTTCCAGCCAATGCCTTGTGAACTTCATTAGAGTAATAACATCTACTAATTAACAAGAGTAATGTTGTTTTTATAAAATCAAAATATCTATAAAAATATTATTTTTTTTTTATGGAATAAATTTTTGTGATTTACAATTTGATATCAAAGATTCTAGTACGTGTGCAAAAAGCTTCAACTTTTTATTCATTTTTATTAAGAAAGAAAAGATGTAAAATAATACAACTACAAAGGGAGGACACCAAACTTGTTTGTACATTTACATGCGAGCGTTTAGTTCGGGAGATGACCCGTGTACGAGTTTGCTATTTCCACCCTGTTTGCATATTGCATGGCTATCATTGACAAACATCGCTTGTGCTATCTTTTATTCAATGTTAAATATTTGATATATCCGCATTTTACTTATCCATAATCAAATATTTTCTTTTGACATTCATAGTTTCTAAAGTAACCTTTAAACCAAGAATTATTTTAATAGTACAGATAGTGATCTTTTGTATAAAAATATGTAATATTAACTGTTGTTTACGACTTCGTCCCCGTGGATTAAAACATATTTAGTCTATGTTACACGGGAATAATGTAGCTTTCTAATGGTGAAATATTTTTTGTAATCGGACCAGTATTTCTCGAGTTATTTCAATACATGCAAAAATAGAAAGTCTCTCTTTTTATACTATTAGTATAGATGAAGATTATATGTCTACGAATACAGAAAAAATAAAAAAGTGAATACAAAGACAATGTCCTGGTAATTGTAATATTTAAACATGTGTCTTGCTAAAATTTTATGAAAGTGAGTGCGAACTTGTACGAGTAAGTAACATCCTGCTCATTCATAGAGGCCTCGTTAAATATTTAAGGGAAACGGCGCGACAACGTCGGCTACGGTTTAACTTGGAATATAATACATATTGCGTCAACTCTCTTTTGTGATTGTATTTTTTATGAAATTAACACATTTAAAACAGAAAATACTTAAGAAGAAAACTTTTACTTGAGTAAAAAAACGTGTTGTTATTAAGAGAAAAACTTTGTATTTTTGTATGTCTTCAAATAACTCAAAAACTACTGCGTAACTTTCACAACATCTTTCACTATTAGAAAGCTACGTTAGCCCCGGGTAACATAGGCTATATTTTTTACTTTCGCACAGACGAAGTCGGGAACAATAGCTAGTCTAAATATATATTTTTTGATTGGAAAAAGTGTCCTTGACATTAAAAATGACCCAAATCACATTTTTATTATAAAATAGGTCGAAATGTATTATTTTAAAAGTGAGGCGCGTTCCAAAGAATTAAATTTCATTAAGCAAAAATTACACCATTCGAGGCGTTATTAAGTCAGCCGTCAATTGTAGCTGACGTGACCCGCTCGTACTAATAGCCATGTAGATTTAATATCTCTCGTGACTGTTCATATAAGTTTTGAACAAAGTTTTAATGAAAAATCGCCCGTATAACATTCTAAACTTAATCTATACTAATATTATAAAGAGAGAAACTTTGTATTTTTGTATGTATACGAATAACTCAAAAACTACTAGGCCGATTTCAAAAATTCTTTCAACGTTAGAAAGCTACGTAAATCCCGAGTAACAGAGGCTATATTTTTTACTTCCGCGCGGGCGAAGTCGCGTAGAACAGCTAGTAGAAATATAAAGTAAAGTAACGTATGTTTTATCTACAGCTTTTTTGTGATTAGAAAAAAATTACTAACGCCATCTATTGACATAAAGAATCTGTTATTTTTTTTCCTCGAAAGACTTTTACCAAGCGTAAATTAAAAGTTTTGACATTAAAATTATGATATTTTTCACAATGTTTATTACAAAACTTATGTAAAATCTAAAGAAAATTAAAAAAGCAAAGTCTTGTGACTACGTAGCGAATTCCATTTTGTAGAGGCGCTGCTGTGCAGGGGGTTAGAGCCCCCCTCTCTAACCTGTACAAAGCAAGGACACGCCGGAACTTAAATGGCACTTAAGCGGTCAACAGCAAAACGCTGGCGATGCGAAGCGACACCTTGTTTAACGCTATGCGATTCATACTCTAGTAACTTATAGAAGTACTACTTTTTCCATTGACTTTGAATGTTTGGTATTGAGTTTTTAAGTGGTGAGAAATCTTCTACTTTTTTAATTTAAGGTTTTTGAAACCTCGTCGATGGAGTCCTTTCCAATTCTCTCCGTCTTGTGCCAACATTTCAACCTTCTAATACGACACGAAGTCCACTTTCTTTGATGAGAAATCAAATCTTTTTATTTTACGAAAATCTTATGAATTCCTCACTTCTTGTCAAACGTTTTGTTACTGGTAGGTTATAATTTTTTTTTAGAAGTGTTACCAAAGATAAATAAATGAATACGACACAATTTCAGTCAATATCGTCACATTATCTCTGTGTAAACTAATAAGCGATCGTGCTCGTTATTTCATTACTAACGTAAATAAGATTAGTCGAAGTAAATGGTTTTCTTCATACTTATCATGTAATCTTTCAGTTTTCTAAGTAAGTCTTCTTGTCATATATTAATCAGTAGGTCGAATAAAAATTTATAATTAAGTATAATACTTTTTTTATATTATAAAGTAGCAAACGAGCAAACAGCCACCTCGATTCGCTGTAATAGCAAAGCGACCGCTGGCCATAGACATCTGCAATTGCAGATGCGTTGCCTACATTTAATCTATGGAGGAGGAGAAGTACGGAAAGAGGATAATTCCTCTTCCTATGCGTCTCCTCCCCCGACAAACTTCCCATCATTTCCTTATAAGAAAAGGATAGAAAGGGAAAGTGAACTAAAAGTTAAGCCTCTGGGACCACACTCGTCAGACGAAACACGGAATTGCTTTCATTTGACGCCTGTCTTCTGTGTGGTCGTGGTATAACACCGGGCGAGCCGGACAATTCATGCGAAGATGTCAAAGCGGGCTCTACCAATGTAGAGTACGATATATTCGATACTCACTTTGTAACTTAGGTTAAATAACTTAACTATTAGGGAGATTTTCTTTGTGAATATTAGTTTTCACAAAAAATGTTTTTAACTTAAGAAATTGAAGACTTTATAAATTACTTTGTATTATTTAATTTCCTTCCCTATTGCCCTGTTTTACTTAAAACGATAACCTTGTGCCCTTAACGAGGTACACTGAAAGGGAATTCAAAATGTCTTCCCGTTTTCAATTTTAATAAATTTAAATTCAAAATTAAACCATCAAAATGGTTCGTTGAAAAATTACTTTAAGATATCTTTGTCAACTTTTACTTTGAAATACAACATTCTGGACAATTTAGAAAAAAAATGTTTACATAGTACTGTAAACTATAAACTTTAGTTCTTTATATTAGATCTATATCTATACTTCTATAGTAATATTATAAAGAGGGAAACATTGTATTTTTGTATGTATTGAAATAATTCAAGAACTACTGCGCCGATTTCAAAAATTCTTTCACAATTAGAAAGCTACATTATTCCCGAGTAACATAGGCTATATTCTTTAATTACACGAGCACGAAATCGCGCACAACAACTAGTTAAATATAATGATATTTTCCTAAAACTGTCGTATCAAATAGTAAGGAATTAACCTTGAAAGCTATCGAGCGTGCGGTAAATCGGATTAGAAGAGACAAGGATAGTGTCAGGCTCAATGTTAATACCCTCAATGTACTTCCTCCATGATCTTATAAAAAAACAAATTTACCGCCAGAAATATCAGAAAACAGCTAGTTGAAATAGACACTAAGACTAATTTTGTTTAAAATCAATTTTATAGTCGGTACCGTCACCGAAGCAACGCGGGAGTTTTTAGCCCCTTAATTTTAGTTTTAATAAAATCATCCCATGTAGTTACAAGAGTCATGACAGATATTTTGTAATATAAAAATTGAGTAATTCATAGGTAATTTTATTTTTTCATCTCCACGTAAAAAATAAAAAAGGTAAAAAAAAATAAAAGAAACTGTTTTGGTTGCAAATAACATGTCACGTTATTATCTTTAGCACTGTATAATCCGGATTAAACGAATATACTTTGTAAAATAAACCCTTGTTATTTCAGTACAATTGAGTTAATCACATTTGCATTGAATTGCACATCAAAGCGAGAGCGGTTTCGCGGTCAGCGAGCGTCGACGAATTTCCTATTGCAAGCAATAACTAGTTACCGTTGTACGTTGTACCAAATCAAATACCGCACTCAGATTCATTTAATGGGCACTTTAGGAGGCTCTTAGTGTAGAAGTATCATACTAAAATTAGACACAAGAAAACATTTTTTGTTTTTTTTTTTCTAAAAAAAAATAACACCATTTTAAAATTAGAATTTGTGGAAACATTTATAAACTCCAGTAACTGTACTTAATGAATGTCGAATATAACCCTTCCGGGGGGATACCCGAGGTGCTTTTCGATTGGCTCGATTGACAAAAATGTATGAAACTGATAAAGACATTCCATAAGTCATGTGCTTGTCACGTATGTGATATCGAACGTCATTGTCAATTTCACACATTTTTGATGTTGCTAGAATCGTTTCGTAGCGAATGTACAATGGGTTACCACCTTGTTAGTTGAATAAAACGGCAGTACAGTCAGTAAGAAAAGGCAATTGTAGTTTTTCTTTTAAACTCAAGAAGTCCACTCTTCCGTATGATCACGTTGCCCCTTTGTTGAAAAGATCTCAATACAAAGCTGACCTTTGTAAAGAACTGAAGCGAAGCTACACATGAGTGACGGTTCTCCATTAGTTGGCAGCGGCACAAAAACTAAAGCAAAACTTACCTGTTGCTCGTACTAGAATATGCTTATTTATGATTTTGCACATTTAAACCACCGCTTTATAGCCATCCCTCTTATTATGTTTGTAAAAATTGTGACAACGATATATTTTAGAACTGATTAGAACAAGGATAATGCTGGGACAGGGATACTGCATTTAGTTTCTAAGCGACTTAAGCAATGTCATGATAAAATGTAGTCAGGTAAAATCAGAGGCTCATCTAAGGCCGCTTTCACACTGAGGCTTTTATAACGCGCGTTTAAATCGTTGAGATAGAACAAATGGATTTCCATGTATCTGTTCACACAGAGACGCTTTTAAATCTGTATCTTTTATAGTTATATTTTGAGCACTGGATGAACCGCTTGGAGACCGCAATGAGCGATAGTGTCAAAAAAGTGCACGCGGGGACGTTAAAACAGCGACCATGTCAATGCAGGCCTAGTAAAAAGGTGTAATTTCAAAGAGCCTTAAGTCCTGTCTATTCTATATACTATATACAGGGTGTCCCAAAATTCAACGATAAGCCAGTGCCAGTGCACCACCAGATCGGTACCTGCATAGGGAAAATTAATAAAAAAATTCTAACTCTTTTAGTTTAAAAGTTATGTTAACTTATTTGAATTTAATTGCTCTTTGATACCCGACCCCATTCAAATACCCACTGTCTATTGAGCTATAAAGATATCCCTGTTTTTTTATTTGTAATGGGTAGCTTAGTAACATAGCTAATAATTACAGTTGAAAACGGGACTTAAATATCTGTAGTTTAAGTACAAAAAAATAATTACTATAACTGTTTGCTTGAAATTTTCGAATATTTTAACTTTTCATCAACTTTGTCATGCTGTCGTGAAAAAAAAATGTATGGAGGGTACCGTGGCATGTTAATACAAAAGTTGGCGCATCTCATCAAGATTCTAAAATGGTACAATGTTATGGTAGAAACATGCAAAAGCCCTGTTAATATTTTTTTCAAGTACTGAAAAGGATTATTTTGCATAGTTTCAAAGAACTTTACTAAGTGTTCACACAAGTTTTAAGTTACAGATTTGTGTATAATTTTAACCTTTATTTACACGTGTTGGGGTACGAGCGTGTTAGATACTATTGATAAGTCGGAGTGAAACAGGTAGTAAAGTCATAATAAGTGGACCCCCTGGGGTACTTTATTTCTTAACTTTAATGAAATAAAATAACAATTATTAGTTTCATTTAAACCATCATGAGCATCACCGCCACCAACTAGACAGAATTTAATCGAAATAATTAGTTTTTGTTTCTTCTCTACTGTGATTGTGATGGTGATGATGATGTTGCACTCCGACTTATTAATAGTAGGTTTCTAATACGCTCGTACCTCAAAACGTGTAAATAAAGGTCAGATACACGAATCAGTAACTTAAAACACTTGTTTGAACACTTAGTAAAGTTCTTTGAAACTATGCAAAATAATCCTTTTCAGTACTTGAAAAAAATATTAATAGGGTTCTTGCATGTTTCTACCATAACATTGTACCATTTTAGAATCTTGATGAGATGCGCCAACTTTTGTAACAACATGCCATGGTACCCTCCATACATTTTTTTTCACGGTAGCATGACAAAGTTGATGAAAAGTTAAAATATTCGAAAATTTCAAGCAAACAGTTAAAGTAATTATTTTTTTGTACTTAAACTACAGATATTTAGGTCCCGTTTTCAACTGTAATTATTAGCTATGTTACTAAGCTACCCATTACAAATAAAAAAGCAGGGATATCTTTATAGCTCAAGAGACAGTGGGTATTTGAATGGGGTCGGGTATCAAAGAGCAATTAAATTCAAATAAGTTAACATAACTTTTAAACTAAAAGAGTTAGAATTTTTTTATTAATTTTCCCTATGCAGGTACCGATCTGGTGATGCACTGGCATTGGCTTATCGTTGAATTTTGGGACACCCTGTATATGTTACACAATCACAATTCGGCATGACGATAATTGAAAATGTTATTCTAAAATCAATACCAATTGTGATTTCTAATTAATAATTTGTGAACACACGTGCGGTTATAAATTGCTAACTATAAATCTATTTTATCTAACCGCAGTGAGCTCGGAGCAATGCCGCTAATTAATTTTAGTTATTATAACATTAAATAATTAAATACATTATCTGTTTAATTACTTGTTTGTGGTATTTCCTAGAGTTTAATTTAGGTTTTAAAAATCCGCTATACATATCGACATATTAGTATTATAGTAGACATTGGTATGCTAGTGACGCTGGAAAGTATTTTTTTGTTATTTTCTGCTTTAAATGCCGTGCTGTTTCAGACGTAGTAATAACCATAACATGGTTAATATTATTATATATTTTTTCACATACTAGATCGGAAAACCCATGAAAAACGTTTACAAAATATTGGCAATCTTTTATGAAAAAAGAACAGAGATATGCTAGCAATGAGGTTTTTTTATAATCGTCTTCTAAATATTTGTAAAAACGAAAAAAATATAATGTTAAAAAAATATTCCTCGTGTCTGATAAATTAAAAATAAAAGGATCCGGAATAAAGAGCCCGTTACTTAGTGAATTCTAAGCGAGCTCGTTTTATATTAATTAACCCTTTATGAAAGTTTTAATCAAAGATAATAAAAATGGCAAAAAGGATGACAATGTTTCCCGCTTTATTCTGTTAAAACATTGTTTTTGAGATGAAATATTTTATATTCATACTTTTTAACATAAAACAACTTTAAAACGTTTAACTTGATTTTAGTTTACCTAGACTAAGTTAGTGCTATTTTACTTTATTTTTTACTAGCTGTTGTGCGCCACTTTGTCCGCGTGGAATTTATTAATATAGCTTATGTTACACGGGGATAATGTAGCTTTCTAATGGTGAAAGATTTTTTTAAATCGACCCAGTAGTTATTGAGTTATTTCAAGTTTCTCTCTTAATAATATTGGTATAGATTTAGAAAAATAAATAAAAAAACATCAATTAATATTCAGAAAGTTCAAATATATTTTCAACGTATTGTTGTTCGTAAAAAGTTAAAATTCGACAAAGAAACGCTCAAGTAAACAGATTTAATTCCGTGCCATAAAACTATATCTTTATTTAGTAACGTGAGAACAGGTCGCTTATCTTGCCCTCTAATACTTCAGTTTCGCAGCTTTTATCGCCAAGTTTACTGGCCGTATATTTATCTGACCGGAACTCGTCGTCACAATATCACGTCGTAAAACACAAACGTTAATACACTCGGTAAAAATGTGTACGCGATTGTACCGTTAGTTGGCAATGTCAGCACTGTACTTGTTGCTTTAAAATGCAGTTATTGTTTCTTAGATTAATTTCTGTAGCTAATTTCGATGTTACATAAGACAGTTTGCATTGTATCTGATTCGATATCGCAAACAGATTTTGGTATTTTTTGTCCTTTAATTTTCTTTGGAAAAAAGAGATTATTAATAACTTCAGACGTAACACAGTAAGGGACTAGCTGTTGTGCGCGACTTCGTCCGCGTAGAATTAAATACTAGTCTATGTTACTCGGAGATAATGTAGCTTTCTAATGGTGAAAGAATTTTTAATATCGGCCCAGCAGTTTTTGAGTTATTTCAATACATACAAATATACAACGTTCTTCTCTTTATAATATTAGTATAAATTATGCAATGTAAACTACCAATAACTATGGAAACTGTAAGATTGCTGCCAATATGAATCAATAATGCTTAATATGTACCATAGATATATTGAATAACAATTTTATTCAAAACACATTTCAACGAACAAAATAAATGTAATCAGATTCTTTGAAAAAAAGTAGATAGCTTTGAAGAGCTTCCATTATTCAAACGTAACTTTGTAAATGTGAATTTCAGCTTTGAAGTGGATCAATTCTGTCGAGTTTCAAATGGAATCAGGCCTCTAAGAACGAAAGCTCTCTTACACAAAGTGTTACAGTCAATTATTTAAGGTAGAATAGACATTTACTGATTGACAATTTATTTCTAATTATCTTATCATGATTATAAAGATGTGTTCCGATTTGATGAAATTGAATGTGGATAGAAAGATGGAGAAGGGCCAAAGAATGTATGGATGGATTGTGTGAAAGAAGATATTCTGAAAAAAGGGGTAAATTCAGAAATGACGGCTGATAGGGAAGTATGGAGGAGTAGTTCTGTGCCGACCCTCCATAGGGACAAGGGCAGGATGATTTTGATGATTTCCGTATGCTGTTTTTTACGTATTAATAATTTTCAAACAGGTCCACCTTAAACCATAACGATTTAAGATCGAAACTGGCCTTTACCGCGACTTGACCGCATAACATTGAAAAAAAAAACTTAGTAATTAGTTCAAGCCTTCTTCTACACTATAGTCAACAACTGTACAAAATTTCAGCGAGATCCACTATGTCGTTTGAAAATACCGCATTTCAAATATCAATCCATCCATATTAGTAACGTAGAATTTGATACTATGTATTTCACTTTTGTGAAATAATATTGTAAAGATGAATCTCAGTTTTCCCATTCAATGTTATCAGTACAAAAGGATTGAAGAGTAAAAAAAAATCTTGTATGAAAAAAGTCATGTTTCAAAGAATCAAATAACATTCAAAGTGTGTCGGGAACAAACTAATCTTAACCTAATTTCGTAATGGAGTTTACCACCAAAGTAATACTTAACTATTAGTAATACAAGTTCATTAAGAGAAATTTTATATACTATTAAATCGTTTCAAAGATTTGCATCATCATGTTATAAATGCAAAAGTTTGGATAGATTGATGTTTGTTAGAAGGTATATATATCCTGTTGCGTGCATGAAATTTAGTATAGATGGAAATCACACTTTAGTAGGGCATAAAACTACTTAACTATTCGTTTTTTCTCCGCGCCTATCAAATGTACTATGAGTTATATGTTATACTATTGTAGTACAATGGTCGTTAACATAGTTGTAAAGGACCTTTACGATGGGAACATTACCTAGACCCCATTTTAACGAGTACCCCTTTGTTCCGGCTCCGAGTTACGTAAAAGTGTAATTACACGCGGACTTTACACATTCTGAAGGATTTAAAACTTGTTCCGTAACACATTTCAAAAAGGATTTTAGATCCTACTACTAAAGTAGAAGTTAGTTTTTCGTAATATCACAGATAATATAATAATATATACCAATCCCCGCTCGCGTCATACGATGCTAATTTGTTAACTACATCTTAAGTGGCATAGAGTCATCCAGATCAACTCAGAGAGGGTGAGGTGTCTCTCTTAGTGTAGAATTGAAACAAAAGGTCTTCCTTAGTGACCTTAGTTTTGAAGCAGCTATCAACGCGGGTTAGCAATTAGGACGTGTTCTGTCGAATGTGGAATAAGCATTGATAAAATGTTTACAAGTAACATTGTGTTCGCGTGAGGTCGTGGATGTCGCGGAGGTGGTCGAGGCACGGCAGTGGTGTGCGGGCAGCGGGCGGCCACGGTGTTGTGACGGAGCGTACAGGTGGTATGATGTTGGGGCGCGGCGCTGGCGTATCGAGCGGGCGTGCGCGGCGCGCGCAGTAGTGCAGCGGGCGGCGGGATCCGGGCCGGCCGCGTTGCTTAGATGAGCGTTCAGCCGGTGTCACACAGGCCGCGCGGCGGCATCACCGCCAGCGCCTCGTGTTCCGCTCTATCGTTCGGTCGATCTTACCCAACCTAACCGTTCACCCGGTGTTACGCGTGCTTGACTTCGTACTCTCGCACGGCGATTCTAACCCAACCGAATCTCACCCAATCTCTGATACACCAAATCCTCCCGTAAACACTAACCTTCGCGCGTCCCCATGTGACAGTGTAGTGAAGTGATGGGTTATAGCCCTTGTATATAGTTGGAGCCTCTGTAATTGGGCCACGTGACGGGAACCTCCAACATTATCCACTAATACTCACGTTGATATTAGATAATTAACTTCGTAACCGTTCCTATCTCTTATTCTTACTCTATAGCTCTAATTAAATACTTCAAAGAGTGGTTTCAAGTAGAAAAACTAAGTGTTTAAAGTTTAATAATATTTAAGCATTTTATCTCATTATTTATACAAAAAAGTATCCATTAACCACGGTAAATATAAATGTAAACTAGTGCCAAATTATTTTTTAACGTGCGTAAGTTTTTTATTAATTATATTCGAGTTACAACTGCTCGTTTAAATTTTACTATCACTCTACTATCGAGTTAAATAGCGTTTAGTTATAAATTCATTCAGTACTACGGCGTAGGTGTGATGTAGCACGGGCTACGGCATTGCTACGAGATAGTACTAATAATAATCGCATTAGAAAACACGCAATAAATTAATACAGATATTTCTCTTTAAATTTTATTTATGAAAATCTCACTCCAAATTATGTTTTAATTTATCATGTTATACGAGAAACACGAAAATAAAAAAATCAAATTCGAATATTCTACACCCGAATAAAATGTTAAGCTTACAATTACTTGGCTTATAATATGTTAATTATGTAATTACACATGCGACGCGCCCGGACTTCGCACGCTTAGCACTAATTAATGTAATATATTCTTTTAAAATGGAATAAATTACATACAGTAACAAAATTTCAAGATGGGCATAGTATATCACGAACATACATCGTCACAGATTTATATACCTTTTGTTCGCGACTTCGTCCGTGTGGAATAAAAAAATATAGCCTATGCTACTCGGGGATAATGTAGCTTTCTAATAGTAAAGGAATTTTTGAAATCGGCCGAGTAGTTTTTGAGTTATGTCAATATTTCCAAAGTACAATGTTTTCCTCTTTATAATATTAGTATAGATGTAAATTAAGACACATTGCTACATCTGTGGATGATGGGAACTGTTGTCATGATTGATGATCCTTCGCTAGATCAAATAATTAATGCTCTCTTAATGATTCCTCGGGTATAATTGAGTTCGTAACTATTTAAATACAATACGAACAATTAATTCAGGCGTTATTAATACAAGTATATTTTATACTAGCTGTTGTGCGCGACTTCGTCCGCGTGGATTTAAAAAATACGCGTATGTTACTCGGGGATAATGTAGCTCTCTAATGTTAAAAGAATTTTTGAAATCGGCCCAGTAGTTCTTGAGTTATTTCAATATTTTCAAAAATATAAATCTTTTTTCTTTTTAATATTGGTATAGATTAACTAGAGATATTGCTCATAAAAATACAAGTATCACAGCTTCAAAAATATTTCACAAAAAAGTGGGGTTGTAAACCATAAATAACATCATATTTAAATCATCGTACAAATTATTTAATTTTCCTTTAATTTTATTTTATTAAAAAATATTGTAACATTGCGCTACATTTTACGCAGAGAGAATTCTACAAAAATATTTTTACGTCATCCCCTCGTATTCGCTAAGTAGACCAAGTGGTAACAGA
Organism: Papilio dardanus tibullus; assembly: GCA_013186455.1. Taxonomy (NCBI): domain Eukaryota; kingdom Metazoa; phylum Arthropoda; class Insecta; order Lepidoptera; family Papilionidae; genus Papilio; species Papilio dardanus. The sequence goes on from QDHC01006364.1 coordinate 457,373, forward strand.
TTAAAACCGAATTGCACACTCGAACCGGTTGGAACCGGTTCTCATTAGTGAAAAAACTGGATTACGCCGGTTATCTCACAATACTTCCCACCCCGGCTTCGAGTCACAAAGTTCCCGTAAGCTTTGCTTCAGGCAACACATTTAATGAGAACGATGTCAAACTTGAGCTTTGTTTCTTACTTTACAAGTGGCAAAGTCTGTTAGAATCTTTTTTAATATTTCGTATGTAGAAGAACTTATAATAGTCATTTAATAGACTTCTATACTATTGTAATATTTTAAAGAAGAAAAATTTGCATCTTCGTATTTTTGTATGTACTGAAATAACTCAAGAACTACTGGAGTAATTTCCAAAATTCTTTCACCATTAGAAAGCTACATTTACCCCGAATAACACAGGCTATAAATTTTAATTCCACTCGGACGAATTCGGGAAATACAGCTAACTTGACTAACGATTGTATGGTTAATAAGAGTATTTTGAAATTGATATATGATTAAAATTAAATGTCTCGGGAAAGATTGTTTGATTGACGCGACACTGAAATTGAAATCATACGGAAATAATCAAATAAACCGTTGATTTTAAATGGTAATTATCCTATTAAGAAACAAAATTATATCGATTAAAATTAATATCAATGTTAGGTCGCTTTGCGTTTGTACTAATATAAAATATACAGCGGGACTACCCAAAGTTTCGATCGGCGATATAGCTTATGGAATAGACAAAAATGTATAAAACTGACATTGACATTCGATAAAATCGTGTCATTGTCACGTGTGTAATATCGAACGACAATGTCAGTTTCATACATTTTTGAAGTTCGCTATAGAGTCGCTTCGTAGCCAATGTATTGTAGTTTGGGTAACCATAATTATTTTAATAATAGTCAAGTCAAGTATTAATAAAGCTACGCCCAATTTAAACAAGGGGAAGTGTTCAGATAATATTCGTAACTAATAAATAATTTAATATAAACATAATAAAAATTCGAATTAATTTTTCCCTTGCGTGTAAAGAACGTCTCTCAATGAGCTTTATTGCGTAATAAATCTACGCTCCTTTATGAATTTTATACTTTTAAAAGCGAGGCTATACTTGCGTGTTCCTTAACACGTAATATAAGTTACGGTAACAAAGGCATTCAAAACCTGTTAGTTTGATCGCTAGAAATTATTTACTGATTTGGATATGCTACTCTATTTTTTGCATGTTAAAGTTGAAAATTACCTGAAGCAATAAACTGTAAGTTTAACGGAACTATCAATTTTTAAGTCACACAATCACTACGTCTAAGTTCTTCGAAGCGAGTGTAGCATCTTCTCATAGGCCGGGAACGTATCTGTAGTTCGTGTGAAATCTATGACCACCTATATGTTATTAAAAAAATAAGAAACTGAATTAAAAAAGTCGGTTAATAAAAATTAATAAAATTTATTAGGTACCTAAAAATTAAAATAATTTACTTCTTTTCTATATTCCGTGAACATGTTCGTTTAATGAGGTGGTTTAATTTCAAAAGTTACTGGAAAACCAGCGCACAAACAGCGGCCGCAGGGCACAAAGGATATTAGGGATTGTAGAACACGGAGAGTATCCGCCCAATTAAAACTAAACCCTATTTCAGTGGCCATTGTGTATAAATTAAGTTACCAAAATTATTTTGAATTTGAGCACAATCATTTCGTGGTAACAAGCGCTGGGCGTGTTGAATAAATTATTTGTACACTAAATTGTACTTCATTATTATTTTAGCTTTGTTTCATTTAATAATATGAGTAATTTTTAACAGTTTAAGTTATGAAATAATAATATGAATCTTTATAAAACTTTACTTTTTTATTTTTCTAATATTGTAATACAAAAACATTCTAGAGACGTAAACAATACTATTATAGTAGTCAGTAGTTATATTTACCTGACGTTCTTACGGTGAAGGAAAACATCGTAATGAAATTCACATATCGACAAAAAAATTCAAAGATATGTGTAAAGTCACGCATAATACGTGCTAGTCGTGGAGTTGCGGAAAATGGAGCCCATCGTAGTTCGCACTACATACATACATACAGTTTCAAATTACCTTTCAAGTAATGAAAAGCTTATCCAAATCCTGTAGTATTGATGTTACAAAAACCCCGGAGGTACAAAAGGGAGATTATTGACCCATACTCCAATTATCCCACAGCAATGACAATCGAAAAACGTTATTTTCTTCAACTGACAACGTCGGGGTAGCTTACATACAATCTCGTTAGTGAAATAAAAAGCTTAGAGCAAAAAATAAGGGTCCTTAAGGGTCCATAAAGGTAGGTACGGAAAACGATTCGCAAAGGGTTAATGGTTAATACTATTAAAGGTTTTATTTTTTAATGTAACACAAAAGGTTATTTTCCTCGGCGTAAATAGTTAACCCTTTACCCGCTGTACCAATAAAATACGAAAGGAATTAATTTAATTTTAAAAACAAATAAAGTTAAAAACACATTTTTAATCCAAAATTGGATCGTACATAGCTTGCGTGAGGCGATTGAATCGTAAATCTTTACCAAAAAAAAAATAAACGTCCTGTCACCGAATGGAATGGAAACGTCACTATTTATTACGACATTTTTAAGGTTTTTACAGTGTTCTGTTTTGTTGCGAATTGTTATTTTTTACGAATATGTTTTTATTATCAGCCTGTACGTATTTAAAATAATAACACTGTTTTTGATGACATCAGTAGGCTTACCCAACATGCTTTCCTTGCTGATGGACAACATGATTTTGCTGATGGAATCGACAAATTTGTATGGAACTGACATTGACATTCGGTAAAATCATGTGATTGTCACGTGTGAGATATCGAACGTCAATGTCAGTTCCATACAAATTTGTCGATTCCATCAGCGAAATCGCCGATCGAAAAGCATGTTGGGTAAGCCCGCAGGTTTTAAAAGGTTTATTTATTTTAATATAGTAGCAGAAAGAGTCAAACGTTGTACGTAAATGTTACTTAATTTTACTAGTTATTTAATACTCTGGAATTTATCTCAATTTTCAACGTAAGCGAGATATGCAGTAGTTTCGCCGCAATGCTGAGTTTCATTTATTCTTAGTACCATAAATACTTGTTATATCTACACTTTAGTGTCATATACAGTTCTTGCTTAATTTAATTTTCATGGTTTGTTCAAGAATTACTTAACTTATTTTAAACTAGCTGTCGTGCGCGACTTAATCCGCATGTAATGAAATAATATAGCCTATGTTACTCGGGGATAATGTAGCTTTCGAATGGTGAAAGAATTTTTGAAATCGGCCCATTAGTTCTTGAGTTATTTCAATACATACAAAAATACAAAGTTTTTATCTTTATGATATTAGTATAGAAAAAGACAACATTACTTTGTTGTTAATTACCTTAAAAATATATCTTCTTGCTATTCAGGTAATTACTTCATACTTAGCATAAAACAAAGACGCTTTCTCTTTAAAACTACGCAACGGATTTTGAAACGATTATTTTTAAGAAATACATACACAACTAGCGACCCGCCCCGTCTTAGTACGACTTATTAGCATGGCTGTTATATACAAGATTCACAGATGTTCTATAGTGTATTTAGTATCAGAATTACACTCGTACGAAGCCGGAGCGGGCCACTAGTAAAATTTACTTTATTCAATGATTGAATAGTAAAAGAGTTAAAAAAGGTTAAATGTTTCGACTCATGATGGGCTCCATTTTCCGCAACTCAACGACTAGCGCGTATTACACATATCTTTGAATTTCTTTGCCAATATGTGCAAGTTGAATCACGATGTTTTCCTTTACCTAAGAGCTTTGGGTAAAAGAGTTTTATATGATGTAGAGAAAGTTAACCAGCTGCGTAAAGTGAACATCTGTGTTGAATCTTGAATGTCTGCCAACAGCTGCATCCGTCCATAATAATATGACCATTTGAACAACTCAATTCAATTTGAATTCATACTCTCTTGGCTTTGTTTTCGCATTTTAATGTTTCTTACATCTCTGAGTGTTTAAATACGTTTTTTTTATTTTATGATTGCCAATTTTTTTTAGCTTTAAATCAAATTATAAGAAAAACTTTTGTATTTTATTTTTCGAGTAGAATAAAATATGAAATAACAGCCTTTGACGAAAGCAAAAAGAAATCATAAAGTATTTTAATTTACATTTCTTGAGTTCAAAGAATTTTCATTAAGTTATTATTTAAAAAAAATATCTAAGTAAAATTATTACATTTCACTATCAAATAAGTATGTCGAAGTATTATAAGTAAACTAATCGATATAAATGTAGGTTATAAGTAAAGATAGTGACTTTTACAGAAATATTTTCATCGTGGCAATAAACGTCCGTGGCATAATAACATTCAAGCACGAACATTTAGTATTTGAAATATTTAGTTCAGACTGAGAACGAAAATATCCTTACACATTTACTAGTTAACATTCGCCTCTTTCGCTAAAAGTTGAATAAGGGTACCCAAAGTATCTTTCGATTGACGATAACGCTGAATCGACGCCAATGTATGAAACTGAAAATGACATTCCAAAGGTCACGTGCTTGTCATGTGTGAGATATCGAACTTCATCATCAGTTCCATACATTTTTGAAGTTCGCTATCGAATCACGTTGTAGCGAATGTACTTTAGGTAACGCCCCAAAGTAAATAAAAAAAGTTCGACAGAATTAAAAAATATATTCGTCTACAAAATTGTAATTTCTACGCGGCTAGACTTAAAAATATTTTCTTATTTCATTTTCTTTGAGAAATTACTTCGAATCCAATTAGTGTTAAGCAAAACTTATATTGGCCTAACTCCAATCTTTCAATAATGGACTTCAAATTGAGTTTTTTTATTGACTTTGTTTTTTTTATAGAAGTAGTATTCTATTTTATGAAAATGATTTAGTTTCAGTTCAAACAACGTTCCACGTTATTAAAATCGTAAAACAATATAAAATCTAGCTAAAAGCTTGCGTTGAAATAAATATTACGCTGTAAAAACTGTAATTACAAAACTTTTAAACGTAACATGTTTAATTTAAAAGTACTAAATGCAATCAAAGTTGCAGTTTTTATATTAACTTGACCTGACCCAGATGACGTTTAAATTCTAACAATATATCACTAAAATTGTCAAGCTATAACCTGACACAAGTTTATCAGTTTTACATATATCCCTTAATTTCAGTGAAGCGATGGTGCATTCCAACTCCTTTATTTTCCCTTACAAGTCCCACGCACACCTTTCACCTCTGAACTTTTGTTCATGTGAAATCATACACGAGTCGCTAAGCTGCCTCTTGTGAGAATGGGTTAACTAGTATCGGCTTTTAAAATGTTTTTAAAATTAAAATTTAAAAAATAAATTAGTTGGTTTAAAAATGTTGCCTTGAAAGTTTAGCCTATTGTTAACACATTCCAGTGAGGTTTTCCTTTTACCCACCGTTCCCCTGGTTTGTTCGCAAGACTTATCTTATGATCAAATCAGAATGATACCAAACAAATATTAACGGTTATTAATATTTGCAGAAAAGTGATATAGAAATATTTACCAAAGTATATTTTTGATGTGAAATTATCAATTAAATTCCGTCGAAGTACAAAATATACATATACGCAGTGTTAAAAGTGATTAGTGTAAAAAGTGAAATAAAAAATGTGTTAAACTATAAAGAGTTAAAATGACATTACGAAAAACAATCAGTGACGTTAAACGGTTTTGTGTGAAACGTGTCAAAAGCAAAACGATATGGGATGAGTCACAGTGAAAAATGTTGCACGGAAACCACTATCCAATCCCAAGATGATGCGCGACATACACGACGACGACGAGTCAGGTGCAGGCGGCGCGATGGAGGAAAACGAGGGAGGCGGGAGTGGGGTTGCCGAGGGCGATATGGACGACTGTGGCTCTCTCACACTCCCTCCAGATCTCCCGCCGTATTCAGGCGATTATATCATCAGTGATTACATGGAACGCCTTGGTACGAGACTTAATATACTCGAAACAGAACTTAAATATGCTTGGCGGGCACTGGACCTGCTCAGCCAAGAATACGTTAGAATGTGGGAAAGATTGGAGAGATTAGAAGCACTGCTAGCAGATCAACAGGGTGTAATTTCAACTTTACTGGATTTTTATACTTGTCGTACGGTGACATCTAGAGATTCAATGACAAGGTTAGAAGTTATAAGAGAAATACTAGGAAACGGATCCGTTGAAGACGGTATAGAAGAAGGATTAGACGTAGGGCGTGCTGTATTGATAAATCCACAAGATGAAGTCATGGAATCTGATGAGGCATTTTATAAAAGCTTAAATCAGGCGTATAGGGACGATTTAGTTTGTGAAGAAAGTTCCTTGCCGAATTCGCAGCTTGGCATGATCTGGGAGGCGCCTGAAGAACCCGACATGGAATTAATGGCGCAATCATCTCGACAAGTGTATAGCGCAAGCGACTACAAAGATTACTGCGGTTTACAAGGTGGACCCAGTATTAGTGAAAGAGATTTGGTACATCTGTCTACTTTAAGTACAATAGATCAAATCACTGTAGATAAATTACATGAATTAGATAGATTGACAAACCAATTACACAAAGATTCGAGAGAGTTAAAAGACTTGAAAACTAGACTTCTTAGCCCGAATACAAAAATTACATCTAATCGTGACAGAGAAATTGAAGCGAAAACATTAGCTGAAGATGGAAACATAATAAATGAGCAACTAAAAAGTGTTTATGCTGGAGGAGACAATTGGGGTATAAACGAGATGATGAAAAGTTTCGATGACTTCGTTTTGAATGTGCCTAAAGAGTCGCTTCCAAGAGATAAGTCCCCTTCTAGAATATCATTGACTGAGAATACAACACCCGAAAGAAAATTGGACTATTTACCAACAAATATATCACCAAGACGAAAATTTGTACCAGAAAGAACTACAACAGAACCATACACTACTGTAACAGGGCGCTTAGCTTATAGTTCAGCTGTCGCTAACGCGGAGATTAATGCAGCTAAATCAAATAAATCTCCCAGCGCGTTGTCAAGGGAACGGTTTGATTACAGTTCAAATTATCAATTACAAGATAATACCCGACAAAATTACTATTCAACTAAAACAACATCTCAAACATTTGATGATGTATACAAATCTTCTTCTGGTCAACATTCACCCCTTTCTGTTCATGAAATATACGCAGAACCCGTTGACAGTTTAAATTATGATGATACAAGGTTAAATAAGTCACCAAGCCCTCCTCCACCAGCTCCGCCAAATGGAGTTGAATTATATTCCTCTATTGAAAATCACAGTGAGATACCTTTACGACAAGCAATGTTATCTACAGGATCGATTCCGATGGATTGTTTGCGTTTAAGTCCTCGGTCTCCGAAATCTCCAAAAACTTCACCCAAACTCTTAAAAAGAGATTCGGCTAATATTGTAGCAGCAAAATCAGATTCTGGGTTGTCATCTATGAGTGGGTGGTCGAGTCTTGAAAAAAGTCCTGGATCACCAAAGACATCAAGAACTTCGCATAGCAATTACGAAGCTCATAAATTGAAAATAGCTTCTCCACAAGCTACTCAAAAATCATACGAAGTTGACTCAAAACCTTATTTAGAAACTTTAGTTGATTCCTATGCGTTTGAAGTAAAAGGCGTACAAAGTGATTATAATTTCCTAAAAGAAGGAAGCGACATTTCGGAACCTAAAGATTTAAGTAGATTGCAAGATAAAATAGATGCAGGATACTTAAAACCTGATTTGTCATATGCAAATCAAGCTATAACTAATATGAGTGAATACTATTATGGGAGTGAAGCGCCATCAATTTATTCAGTAGCAGGTAACAGACAACCTATTTTTACAACTGTGTATAGTACCCCAAGAGGTATGCTAGGAGAAGAAAGTAGTTTTGCAGAGATATTGGACGGAAATGAAATTTCTCTGACAATGTCTAAATCTGCAATTGACACCTATCCGCCTGAACCCAGCTATCATGCACAAACTGTTGTCTTATCTGCATCAAGTGCAGGTAAAAAACCTTTAGTTAGAGCTAACACAATTGGAGCAAACGACCCTCATTTCTATCAAAATGGTTATAAGGTTACAAATCATCGCACTGGCTATCCACCTGGAAGTCTAACGGACGCTTTATCTTATTATCCAACTTCGAGTAGATATGATTCTCCAAAAAGAGTGTCTCTAGAAGACCAAATGTCGTGGCAAGGTGGTGGTAGTAGATCTCCAACAAGTTCAATAGAAACAGCCAGTCTGAAATCCAGATCGTTAAGCATCAGTGAAAGAAAACACTTTCAGAATCAGCTCCAACAAGAATATTTTAAGCAGCAACAATATGATGAGCGTAATGGTAACGTTATTCGCGAAGTTCAAGAATATAAAACACCAGAAGCAGATCACACTTTAAGAAAGGAGCAATATGTTGATTCAAGTGGAATTTTAGTTTCTGAGTCAGGATATTTATCAATTTCTTCAAATTTAAAACTCAAAAGCCAGGATAAATCATCGAAAAAGCCTAAGCGGGCTTCATCCTTGCGATCAGCAATGTCTTCAATGAGCCACTGGTTACCTGACTTACATTTGCCCAAAAAACATAGATCCCACTCCTTGCCATCTGGTGTAGATAATATGGAACAGCCACAGCCGGAGAAATCTCTCAAGGAGAGAATTTTATCAGCACAGAGAAGGAAAAAAAAGTACCATTTGGTTGCATCGATGTCCGGTTTACTTCAAAAAGCTAGAAGAAAACAACAAACCAGTCATCAATCTTTGTCAGATCCTGAAACATCTGAAACAGAGTGGTCTGGTGGAAGATCTAGTGCTCAATCAGAAGACAGTGACAGTGTGTTTTCTGACTCAACACACGAGGGTAACGTATTTGCTAAAGTCCCTACAAAACAAAAACAAAGAAAATCTAATAATCAGGAAATTGTAGAACAACAGCAAATGATTCAAGAATTGCAACAAAAGGAAGAGTTCAATGATGAAAACATTGAAAATGTTATAGAGGAAAATGAGAAATATGTTACCAATACTGTCTTACCACGAGATAAGAGCGATGACATCGACTTTCACTTTGCAAGGGTGAGCCAAATGAAGAAAGACAATATATCTGAAATTGAAAAACTTGATATCGATACTGATATATCAAATGTAGATCCATTTGAAGACATAGAAAAAACAGATAATCAATCTCCAACGTCTATATTTGCAACTATTGGAGATGTTAAAAAAGCTGCTGCTAGTACTGACGAAGAAGATAACGAAAATAATAAATCATACAGTGGAGCGTCTCAGGAGTTCGCGGTATCACGTGCATTAGGAAAATATCGCCTACGTAAATCAACATCAATTTCGGACGAGCAAATAGGTGACAAATCACCGCCCAAAATAGACACGAGTTTTCAAGACGATGGAAATGAGGAATCAACTAGTCAAAGTGAAACTGATAAGAAATCTTGTAAGATTAACGCTCCTGAAATTATTAATAATACATCACAAGAAGAATTAGTCACCTACCCTGAACGAAGTCCTTCTATGCATAGTGGTCGAGTTTTATTTAGTAAGTTTTCTACACGACATCAGCAAAGTTTGGATATTCCTAATAAGCATGATGACGACGATAGCCGAAGTACACATTCTTGGAGAAGTGGTTCTCGGGTTTCATCAAGAAGGCAAAGTACGGAGGACAGTATCGATTCTGAAGACGAATGGTATTGCTACGAATTGAGAAAACTAGAGGAGATGGAACATCAGTCTCAACAAGAAGCTGATAAAGAAAGAACATTAATGGAAGAACCTGAAAATGAAGAAAAGTATCCCGAAGAAACGAAAGAAATTCTTAAAGAAAAGATGTCATTTGTGTTGCAAGAATTGCAACTTAAGACAGCAACAATTAAAGTGAAATATGACGAACTTCCAACTAAGGAAACATGGAAAGACGTGACAACATTTCCGGTCATGGAAGAGCATGACTCGGACGAAGGTGATAAAGACTACGAGGAAGATAAATCTTATGATTCTGGGTCTGGTGAAACATCTGGACCAGATAGTCCAGTGCAGAGTGGAGATGAGTTCGACGATGACTACGATATGCCTCAAATACATGAAGAACCTCAGCGAGTACAAGAGCCAGCGCCACAACAAGAACCACAAGTTGGGAGTAAATGGAAACTACTAAAAGCGTTGAAGGACAGAAAAGCTGAAGAAAAAACTACAGAGACCCCGGTTGAGACTACGCCCTCCACGGAAAAGGACAAAGTTAGTGCAGGTGTAAGTTATTTAATGCAGAAATTTCATGAGATTAGAGTTAAGAGTTAATTACTAGGTCTTTTAAAATAAATGTGAAGTATAATTGTCACTATTTATATTCTTAAAGAATTAAAAACTGAGCTCTAATATTGCAAAAGTAGTTATCTGCTTTACTCTTTTACAATTCAAACTTACTTAATATATTCCGAATATTTAAACATATACAATTATACATATTATACAAAAAATATCTACAAAAGACATTCATGATACCCAATAATTATGAGATTTCAAAATAAACTGTCGTTTAAATGAAACTGCCAAAGTGACACAATATGAAAAACCAGTGGTTGTGAAATCATTCTTGACTCAACGAATAAGTGTCATAATTTTATTGTTTTTTTTATGATGTTACATTTTTCAATTCAGTAAGGCAATAAACAGTTGTTGAAATAATACTCAAAGTTTTCTATGTTATATTTTATAATGCCGTTTGATATATAGCTTTAGTAGTTATAATATGTAGGAAATTTTACATAAACAGTATATAGTATACAAAAGAGTATAGGTATTTGCTTAACTACGTATTATACAAAGAATAGAAAGTAAGATTCATACAGTCAAGAATTCACAACAAAACATATTTCCGTGTTTCCACTATTGTAACATCTAAACAAAAACATAGTGTTATCTCACTTTTATCAAAGATAAATGAGTGAATAACAATATCCTATTGTATAGGTTTTAGCAATGGAAACATTTATTGAAACATTACGGTACAAAAACATTCACCGTCATATCATTTCATATCGTAATGTACACAGATTAAAAAACAATATTTTTTTCCAAAAAAAAGAATGAACTATTTGAAATTTTAATGAATTAATTTTTTCATACAACGTTTAGCGAAATGTATTCAAAAAATATAAACATATACAATCATTTTCAACTATTTCATCGCTAATATTCTAATATCATATAAATAAATTAAAAGTTAGTACTAATGTAACTTAAATGCAAAATTAGAGAGGACACATCGCATTATATTTGTGTAGTTGACATCTTAAAATTAGCTGGCACTTAATATTAAACTTAAAGGCCTAGGCTAAAAACACTGTAGAGTTACAACGGTATAAAAACTTTTTGGAAAAAAATGTAACTGCTATTTTGCCTATTCAAAAAATGTGTTAGAAATGAAAAAAAAAACATAACTGTTCTTGCTTAGCTGAAATGACATGATATTCTGCTTTCAAGTACTTAAATAGGTAATTTAATGACAACTAGTGACATCTATTGAATTTGCTTAGTTCTTTTGAAGATTTGCAAATGGCGTTTCAAACCGATGTTAATACATTATTGTTATTTCTCCATGTAGCATAAATTAGTTCTTTAGACTTAACAATGTTTGTTATTTTTATGCAAAATGTTCGTTTGAAGTTTTATTAATACAAAAATAAATACCGTGGTTTTATATTATCGAATCACTTTTATAATTATGTCATCCCTCTTTTTCTCTCTCAGGCAACTGAGACAGCAATATATTTACTACATAGTTTCTATAGTTGAAGCCCACGCTTAAATCGCAAGGGATTAAATCTCTATCAATAAAAAATATGACATTAATAAAACTTCAAACAATAAATTTGTAAAACTGTATATTTCTATTGTTTTTATGTTTAAATAAACCTTTTCGATTTTTTTTTATTTTTTATTTTCATTTTTTAATTGTATTTTTTTTATTTTAGAATGGTTCCGGCGGATTCAACGAGCAAGGCGGTCGAGGAAATGGGTACGTCTAACGTTACATTGTTATTTAAAAGTTATAAAAATGTGGTACATGCTTAACCTGATGGATTTTTTTTTTTTTTTATAAGAAAAGGGGGCAAACGAGCAGCGGGAACACCAAGGTGATCATCGACGCCCATGGACATCTGCAATACCAGAGGAACCACAGATGCGTTGCCGGCCTTTAAGGAGGTGATAAGCTCGCTTCTTGAAGGACCCTAAGTCGTAGCGGTTTGGAAATACCGCCGAGGACAGACCATTCCACAGTGCGGCTGTGCGGGGCAGGAAGTTGCGCGAAAACCGCACTGTGGAGGATTGCCAGCCATCGAGGTGGTGCGGATGGAAACTGGCGGTCTGTCGACTCGTCCGATGACGGAACTCGGCGGCAGGAATTGTTCCAAACAATTCTTCAGAGCACTCCCCGTTGTAGATGCGGTAAAATATGCAGAGGGAACTAACGTCCCTCCGCAAGGCCAGGGAGTCGAGCCGATCAGTAAGAGCTCGGTCGTTGACGATTCGAATCGCTCTACGTTGTACGCGGTCAAATGGAAGAAGCTGGTATTGGGGTGCTCCCGCCCAGAGATGCGAGCAGTACTCCATGTGGGGCCGAACTTGCGCCTTATAAAGCTGAAGGCGGTGGCCCGGTTGGAAGTACTGCTTCGCTCTACTGAGCACACCTAGCTTTTTGGAGGCCAGCTTGGCCTTGTCTTCTAAATGACCGCGAAACTGAACGTCATTCGATATGTCAACGCCGAGAATACTGATACTGGCTGAGGCAACCAGGGGAGTGCCCTCGAAACGAAGATCTACGACAAAGGGCTTTTTCTTAGCGGTAATGGCGCATACTTGTGTCTTTTTGGGATTGAAGTTGACAAGATTTTGTCGACCCCAATCCGCGACTTCACCCAATAGGGTCTCCAGTCCAGACACAAGTTTGGTTCGGTTCTCATCGGCGGTAGCCCGAGAAACGTTGGCACGGGCCGTGTACAGTGCATCACCCGTGCTATCGTCTGCATAACAATGGATGTTGCTAATTTGCAGCATGTCATTGATATGCAGAAGAAACAGGGTGGGCGACAATACACAGCCCTGTGGGACACCAGCGTTAATTGGTTTGGGGTCAGAACATGCACCGTCGACAACGACCTTGATGCTCCGACCCTCCAAAAAGCTGGCGATCCAGGCGCAAAGTTTCTCAGGCAGCCCGTAGGAAGGCAACTTCGAAAGAAGTGCTTTGTGCCACACCCGATCAAAGGCCTTGGCCACGTCCAAACTAACTGCCAGGGCCTCCCCCTTGCCCTCGATTGCCTCCGACCATCGATGCGTGAGGTACGCTAGAAGGTCACCAGCTGAGCGACGTTGACGGAAACCGTACTGTCGGTCGCTAATCGGCTGGTGCTCTTCAAGGTACCTCATGAGTTGGCAGTTGATGGTCGTTTCCATGATTTTCGAGAACAAGGTGGTAATGGCTATCGGCCTGTAGTTGGACGGGTCTGAACTATCGCCTTTCTTAGGGATCGGGTGTATTATGGCAGTCTTCCAAGATTTCGGGACAACGCCTAAAGAGTAGGAGAACCGGAACAAGCGCGTTAAAACCGGTGCCAACTCAGGAGCACAAGTCCTAAGCACGATGGGGGTAATCCCGTCAGGCCCACTCGACTTATGAACATCCAGAGATTGCAGCGCTTTACGCACTGATCTCTGGATGAACTGGATTTCGGGCATACAGGTGTCGCCACACGGGATTGTCGGCGGCGAGGCACCTTTGTCCTCCAGCGTCGAGTTGGACGCAAAAAGAGAGCCAAGAAGATCGGCCTTCTCTTTTGCGGTGTGGGCCAACGAGTCATCCCCCCTGCGCAAAGATGGTAAAGACGGCTTACAGAAATTCCCCTGGACAGCCTTGGCGAGAGACCAGAACGCACGAGTTCCCGAAGGAAGCCGCACCAGCCTCTCACCAATGCTGGCCACGTGTTCAGACTTTGCCTTGGCAATAACTCTTTTGAAAGACCTGGAGGCAGAGTTATACTTCTTTTTAAGCAGGCTGGTATTTACATCCCTAGCCGCCGCCGCATCAGCCCAGGCTCGGTAACAATCCTGCTTGTACCGGGCAACTACTTTGCAGGATTGACCAAACCAGGGCCGAGAATTGCCCCCGATGGGCACAACAGAAGACGGAATAAAAAGTTCCATCCCCTGAAGCACCACATCGGCGACAGAGTCGGCAACGGCATCGGGATCATCCAGCGAGAAGCAAACTCGCTCCCATGGGTAAGATGCAAAAAAAGACCGCATCTCATCCCAGTCTGCTGACCTATAGTGCCACACTCGGCGAAAGCCATTCGGTTTAAACCGTGGGCGACGCGAGATAGGCACCGTAGTCCGGATCAGACAGTGGTCTGACGAGCCCAAGGGGGCGTCGACGGAAACCTTATAGCCGTCCGGATGTGAGGTCAGCAGAAGGTCTAACAGGGAAGGTGTGTGATCTTCGACATCTGGAATTCGCGTGGGCGAGGTAACCAGCTGCGTCAGATCATATGACAAGGCAAAGTCGTGGACAGATCTCCCCGCGTGATCGGTGGTACGGGAGCCCAGCCAATCGGCGTGGTGGGCGTTGAAATCGCCAAGTACCACGATTTCCGCGGAGGGGATCTGTGCCAGAACGGAATCTGTAGCCGTCTGGACTTGCTCCATGAGTCGGTCTATTTCGGCATTACCGCTATGAGACCTATAGAGGCACGCGTAGACCCGCGGATGGACATCGCCATCTACGCGCAGCCACAGAAGAGATAGGTCCCTACCTTCAAGAAGGCTGAGGCGGCGGGCACAGATATCCTCTCTGACGTACACGCACACCCCTGCCCGGGGCAAAAAGGAGTGTTCCAATTTGTATCCAGGGCAGGAGAGGTACGAGGTGTCCGCTGGAGAGGATATCTGCGTCTCGGTCAGAAACAGCAAGGCCGGCTTGGCCGTCCGGAGGTGATAGTGGACGGCCTCAAGGTTGGAATGGATCCTCCTGATATTGCAGAAGTCCACGTTGAGAATGGCAGGGGGTGAAGATGAAGTCTTGCGTCGTTTGCCCCGGCCAACATTAGCGAGCGGAATAGTGCCCCCCCCAGAATACGCAGGGCAGCCCGCGCGCTCACCCCCAGACTCCAAGCGGGAGTTCAAGCGTGAACGCGCGGAGGGGGATTCTCCACAACCGGTAGTTGTGGTACCCCCCTGGGGTACTCTCTCTTTTGATCCCACTGCCATGCTGTATTAAAGGGGGGGGGTTTGGCCTCCGGCACCACACTCATCAGACGAAACACGGAATTGCTTCCATTTCACGCCTGTTTTCTGTGTGGTCGTGGTATTACACCGGGCGAGCCGGCCAATTCGTGCGAAGATGTTAAAGCGGGCTCTACCACTGTAACAAAGATATTTGTGTATGAAAATTAAACAAAAATGTGAGATGTTTTAACCTAGTAAAGATGTAGTAACCTACAACGAGAGTTTGTCTAAGTGACCATTACATAATTTTTAACCAACAATAATACGAGTATAAAAGGAAATGCTTGTTAAAAATTATAACGTCATCATCACCATCCTGCCCTCGTCCCTATGGAGGACCGGTACCAGGGCTTCCGAAAGGGCTACTGGCGCCTGTGTGCATTGCATACTTTGCATATATCGTCGGCTTAGTGCAAGAAGTCATTAAGTGACTAATGCAACAAGTCGAGAAATCAGTTAATTAGTTTTAGTAATATTGAATGTCCCCCTTATTACCATAAGTTTTACTTAGTCCCAGAGTCCAAACTATAAAAGCTAACAACTAGAGAGCATCACATAGATCTCATGAAGGCTAGTTCATAGCTGTTGTTCACTGTACATAATGATTTTTTGCAGTTAATGAGTTCTTGCACTAAGCCGACGATATGTTTGCTGAGGCCCTGATCGGCACACTATGTACCACTCCATACTCCTCTATCAGTTATTATTTCTGAGTTTACCCCTTTTTTCAGCGTATCTTCTTTCACACAATCCATCCATAATTTCTTTGGCCTTTGGTATCCATCCACATTCAATTTAATTACATCAAGTTTAAAGCTATAACATTATTTTTAATATGTTAATTTTGTAGACATCCCGGAGACAATCCCTTCTATAGCAACATCGACAGCATGCCTGATATACGACCGAGAAGAAAATCAATACCCCTCGTTTCCGAACTTGTAAGTAAACATTCTTCTAATCAATATTAAAATCATTAGTCAAGTCCCAATGGTATTACATGGCCGGTTTCAATTCACTTATTAATCTAAATTAAAATTTTAATTTAGTAAATAAGTTTTTTATGGGATTTTTGGGTTACGTGTCTACTTTAAATGTAGATTGAAACTGGTCTTTTATGTTTTCAGCTCATATCAACGTTCGCTTTCTGGAGCTTAGTAAAATAGGCGCGTAATAAATGTCTTTTCTAAACGATAACTTTCTATACTGTCTAACAATTTATGGAGAGATTTTTTATGATCATAATTTTTCTTTATTTATGTAATATAGTTGAATTATAATGAGAAATAAAAACGGTCAGCAAAGTTGGGAAAAAATGTAGTTTTTTGAAAACAAATACGGGTTTGGATAAAATCGACAAATTCTTTACATTTAATTACCATATACTCTCCATTTATTGTTCCTTAAATTGGTACTTAACTCTATAAACCTTCTTCTTCTTTGATGTTTTAATGTTCTTCATTGTTTGTCTCTCCCTTCCGTATTCCGAGTCACATGATAGTACCAAGTTAAACCTGGCCCTCGACTGATATAGAATTACTTAGGGGTCACCTTATAGCGGATATGAAACGATATATTATTCCTGAAATTTATTCCTGGAATAAAATTAATGATGTACTTGCATTTTATTCCTTACCACGGACCCGAAGGTTCTCAAGGTATTTTGTCCCAATAACACATCTATTCTATGCATGCCTTATAGACACGGCTTTTGATATGCATAAAATAGCTTTTAATTTCAATTTTGAAAATTGTTGTTTGCATGCATATCCTTGCACGTATCTATTAGTTTCTTTTATCACTATTATCACAATGTTTACCGTTTTAAATTTATGTTCTAATAAGCTTTATTGTTAAACGAAATTTATTATATTTAGTACTATAACGTCCATATGCGCACTTGCTTTCTCTGTCTAAAACAATAATGACTATAAAGCAGTTTTTACTGCCTTACTTATTTCATTATCATTGTCTACCATTTAACATATTAAACTCAAATTCTTGTAATTTTGCTATCACTTTGAAGATTAAAATACATTTGTTATCAATAGAGTTTCATTAAACAGAATCTGTTATGAATATATTTATTAAAAATATACATACGAGCTTTCAAAATCGCTTCACAATTAAAGCATGTGTAGAACTATGCAATTTTAAAAATTACAATGCTGTTCACTAAATTACTTAGTATTCACTGTTTACTCATATAAATAGAATGGAAATTATATATAGTAATAATATAGTTTTAAATGTATTACTGTAATTAATTAAACTATATTTAAAATTTAGACGATGGCAGCTACTAAGAGGAACGCAGGTCTGACATCAGCTGTACACAGAGCAACGTTGAATGATGAAGAACTGGTGAGTTTACTGTTTTCTAAATATCTGAAATGTACTCAACAAATGTAGTCTGTGACAATGTTTAAACTTAGTTTGTACAAGTATATTAGATTCGAAAAGCAAACTTAGGTCAGTAAGAGTCAGCTACTGAAAAATAAATCGAATACTCCATAAAATTATAATTTACGGCCATATCTGAATATTGTATCTTTAACTATGTACTAAAATTTACAATTTCTTTAGTAAAGGGTACACTAAAGTCTTGTACAAGATTATTATTTTTTAAAATTTTTAGGAGCTAAAAGGAACAGGTGAGAAATTGTATATATGACGCGTTCTTCATTACGAAGTACTAGAGTAAAATAATTGCAAATATTTTTATTTACTTAAAGGGTGTTCTAAATAACTTTAATGATTAAAATTCTAATAAAAAAGTTGTATTTCAGAAAATGCACGTATATAAGAAGACATTGCAAGCACTCATTTATCCCATTTCATCGACGACGCCTCATAATTTCGTTCTATGGACGGCAACCTCGCCGACATATTGCTATGAATGTGAAGGTTTGCTCTGGGGTATCGCACGGCAAGGAGTAAGATGTACTGAATGCGGGGTCAAATGCCACGAGAAATGCAAGGATTTACTCAACGCTGATTGCCTACAGAGTAAGTTTCTTTAAATGTTGTCATAAAGTGTGAGAAGTGAGAATTTACTTGTTCAAAGTTTATTAATCGAGTATACAAAAAAGTCAAAACGTAAACTAGAAAATATTTCAAAATCAGGGGATTACCCAAAGTACATTCGCTACTTAGCGATTATATAGCGAACGTCAAAAAATGTATGAAACTGTGACATTCGATAAGTCATGTGCTTGTCACGGTGAGATATCAAATGTCATTCAGTTCCATACATTTTTGATGTTCGCTATCGAATCGCTTTGTAACGCATGTAATTTGGGTACCCAATTACTAAAACAAATTCTCACTTAATATTTTTAATTTATAACATTGAAAACAATATTGTTTAAAAATACTTTTTAGTTGTAAAAAAAACTCATTGACTTGATAACCTCCTTCTCTTGGAAGGCGGTTACAAAAAAATCAAGCTAAAAATATTGTTTTCGATGTTTCAATGTTTGCTTAGTAAAAGTTAAATAAGTGTTTAATATAATACAATTCACTGATCGTTACTTTACTTACAATATGCTTCGCTTACACGTGACAGTTAAACTCTTCAATTTGGCTTCACTTTCGTTATGTCATAGAGGTTGCTTGCTTGCGTCTTGGGATTCCATCTTCTGAAATTGTAACTATCTGTATAAGGTTAGCCGTTCCCGCCTCCCCTACTTTCCACATTAATAGAACTTATAACCAGAAAACAATGTTTATATGACTTGCTAGTAAAAATCGGTCTAATCTATATCTATACTAATATTATAAAGAGAGTAACTTTGTATTTTTATATTTATGTTTGTATTAAAATAACTCAAGAACTACTGGGCCGATTTCAAAAATTCTTTCACCATTAGAAAGCTACATAATCTCCGAGTAACATAGGCTATATTATTTAATGCCACGTGGAGGAAGTCGCGCACAACAGCTAGTTAAGGAATAAACACAAAAATATACTTCTGACTAATATTATAAAGGCAAAAGTTTCTATAGATGCTTGTATGAAAGTCTCTCCAGAAAAGCTGAACAGATATCGATGAAGTTCGCCACAGATGTAAAATACAGTTTGGAAGAACCCAAGTTTTTTTCCGCGCGGACGAAGTCTCACGTAACATCTATGTAGTGTAAACATAACTTCTGTCAGTCGGGTGAAATTGACTAAAAGATAAACAATCTTATATTCAGAAGATCTTATATAAAGCCCACTCTTTACCTTTTTTCTTACATATGATGCTCTTTGAAACAAAGGATCTTATATGATCCTTAAGGATCAAGCATCTCGCAGATAGCCTTTGTGTTCGTATACTGCCATTTTCCACGCTAACGCCATTTTATTTCTCAGCATCATTGTTCTAATTCCATTATAACTGAGGCTTAATTTATAGAATGCAAGCTGATAATTTTAATACAAAGATATACGAATTGAAACTATAATTATTCAAACTTTTGTGAGACATTTTCATAAACTATTATAAAATTAAGCAGACAAATGGCGCAATCATCCCTAAAGCCTAATTGGCACCAGGATAGTATTTTAGTCGGGTAGCAAGTGTCCGAACTAAGGATATACTTATCTACTCTAATAAAATGTCACTGCTCGGACACGTTCATTTACTAAATTATTTGCTACTCGACTACTATACTACACTGGTGCGTTAGCAAGGGCCCTCAGAGGTTCAAAACTAGTCGGTACCGTCACCGAAGCATGCGTGAGTTTTAAGCCGCCTAATTTTAGTTTTTAAATTGAAACTTATTAAAAATAGACCAAAAAGACAATAAAACCATTAAAATTATAATACAGGATGTTATGTAAATGTAAAGTAACGATCGGTAATTATTCTGTAATACTGGTTTTAAATGTTATTTAGTAGATTTAGCTCTTTAAGCTCTCTAATTGATGGTCAATAAATGAAAGGTAAAAAGTAACCAAAGTCGTAAAGAAGACATAGACATTTATTAGCATGTCAATTTTATGCATGTAATTGCAATAAAAAAATATTAAATTTGATATTTTTACATTAAAATGATTACATTATTAGAGAAAGAATATATTAAATACATCACTAGCATATTAGTTGAATCATACATTTTAATAATAAGAAAAAACTTAGAAAAAAAATGTAAAATTACAATTATCTAGGGACTTAAACATAGCATTATTTTTACATAATTTCCCGTTTATGGGCCTCCTAGCATGGGTTTTTTCCTTTCGAAGAGTATTTATCATTATTTGTATGCATGTCTGTCGGTATATATTTTCATATATGTATTTTTAAAACTCGTTCCACTACTATTAGATTCACCTCACAAAGGCGCGCAGTCGTTTTTTAGTGTTTAATTATTTGTGAGGATTTTTTTGTATGATGTTAATCGACTGCCCGTCCCCACCATAAATGTCTACACTTTGAAAGCAAAAAAGACTTTAAAAAAATCTCTCGTGTCAATTAATTTACCTTTTTAATTTTGCCTATTTCTTCTGCTGTATATTTTTTATCTAAAATAATTTTATTTACATCTTACATGCATGCTTTTCTTCTTTAATTTATTAATTTAATTTTATAAATGTTTTTAAAGTGTGGACTATATTAGTGCATTTTAGGATTCCGTTCCCTCAAATCCCGTTTTCCGGGTCACCCCGCCCAGCGCCGAAACTTTGTATCAACATCCTTGATAATAACAATTCTTGTATATCCTACTTTATTATTCAATTGCTTCTAAATAATCTTTATTTTATAACCTAAATATAAAGATACAACCTGTATAACAAATTTAATGTGCCCGTAACATGCACGCTGTCTATTCTTCCGCTGTTATATGTTTTCGTTTAGTTTCCTTAACTGTTGTTTTGTTTAAAAATACTAATTCTTCTAAATCCCAAAATATATTTTATATTTCTCATAAGTTTTATTTATCTTCTTTTTCTTTTACTAAAAGCTATGTTATAACTATATGTTAAAATGCTTTCCCGATACGTAAACGAAATAATTTTCAATAAATACAAATTGCTACTTAAGTGTATTTCTTAAATAAGATATTTAATCTTTCCTTGATAAGCAAAATGTACGTACAAAAGTAAGATATATTAAAATAAAATTAGACTATATATTAATATTAACAAGGCGCAGTGGTCGGGTTTGCTTCGGCTGGCGCCGCTTGAAGTTGACAACGTTTCTAGAGCTGATTAACCACTTTCAGTATCTACTATAGAGTTGTCCTTGCCCCATATTTGTACTAAACAAATCGGTATCTGGTTACGTTGTGGCTATCGAGTTGTCGTGGCAGGCCTGAACGCGGGGCGGGGGCCCGTCCCGGCGCATCCCGCACAAGAACTGTGTCGGCACCGCCTGAGCAGTGTGTTTCGCAGGGGCTGCCGAGAAATCTTCCAAACACGGCGCGGAGGACAAAGCCAACTCTATAATAACCGCAATGAAGGAGAGAATGAAGCAAAGGGAACGAGACAAACCAGAGATATTTGAATTAATCAGGTATGGATTTATTGATTGTACGGCTATTTTTTAGCAATTCTAAAATAACGATTTTTAGGAATTGCAAAGCTTTATGAAATTTTGTCTCACTAAAATGTCCTTGGCGATTAAAACGTTATAAACTCATTTTTTATAAAGACATGTAACGTAGGAAGGTAAAGGTAATCTGATTTATTATAATTTAATATTAATAACTTAAAGGAAAGTTGGAAGTTATTTGAACAATTTCTAGTAAACCTTTTTCAAGAAGAAAAATTAAAGTCGCAGAGGAATCTAATTTGACGATGTATAAAGTGTGTGTATGTGACAGACGCGTGTTCAGCATCGAGGGGGAAGGGCATTCGGCACACATGAGCACGGTGAAGCAGTCGGTACTCGATGGAACGTCCAAGTGGAGCGCCAAGATCGCCATCACAGGTTCGATGATGTGGCGTCAACTAACACTCTAACCCTTCCAGTAGATGGCGTGCAGCGCAGCGGAGTCGGCGATGATCCAGTCATCAAATCGTCGTGTGCCAACACTAAATTGCTTCTCTTTTATTTCATGTGGCGACCAGGCGGACTTTTAGCGTCGACCCCGACACTCACATAGACAGCCTCGAACAGGCAGAGCAGGTCACTATTGAAGGGACTTCGAAATGGTCCTGCAAAATCGCCATCACAGGTTTGCGTGGTCTTTTGCGGCTATGAACCGCACGTTCGCAGATTTGGCTCTATTAGACAAAATCTTCGCCTGACTTCCATACAAACTTTTTTTGACATCTGCTAAACTTACCGCTTTTCACGAACCTCTCGACAATTAACTTTCAAATATAAATAACACGGAATTTACGAGTAATGTGAAATACAGTCGACTAGCTGATGTCAAAAATGTCTATGCAAATTTACTTCAGTATAAAACCCAAACCCATTCACGGACGTTAACGCACCGCCTCCAATCACTTATAACGAAAATAGCTTAACTCATCACACAAAGGAAATTCCACGAATCTAACACAATACAAAATAATCTTAAAGACAAGCTGCTTGCACACAAAAAATTTATTAACACTTCAAGCAATTCAATGATACATACTAATGCAACACTTACACTTAAAACTTTTTTATTATTAAACACAGAATTGCATGTAATCCAAACCCAACTTGACTGCACACGATTTTTAATCTTTAGTTAATAATTGCAAATTAAAGTTCGTAACTGATCCTACAATACCAGATCGTGATATGACCAACCTACACGAGTAGTTTTCTATCGCAATACGAGAATGATTGGAACTTAGAATCAGATAGCATGCAATACTGTAAACCCCCGGCACAGTTATAAGGAAACTCCCGTATTTGCATACTTTCCAGTTTGACCGTTGCGAAACTTTCGATTCGTGTAAATTCCGAGGCCATTAGATATAAAACCCGAGCATACTTTACACTTGTTACTTTGGAACTTTCTTCTTGGTCGAAGTTTGCATTAGTTGCGATTACGTAGTCGCTGTAATCGAGTTGTTAGAGAATTTCAATTTGGGCATACTTTTTTTTAGAAAAGTTTTGGTAGATTTGATGCTAGCGTCTTCTTCTTTCATCCCAGTCCATTAATCGGGTATCCAGATGGTAGATATTACAGGTCGAGCTGGTCCGTAAGTATAACATAGATTTAATTAATATATTTAATATTGCTATACGACATATTAATTTCAAAAGGGAAAATATAAAACGACCACCAAAAAAAATAAACGTAACACCAAATTGATTTACTCAAAATAAATATAATAAGAACAAAAAAAATAAAACTGTACCAAACATATGATACTCTAAATTACAATTCGTCGACCTATTTAAATCACGCTTCCTTCAGAAAAAATATTTTCACATCAAAATTAATAAATTAGCACCTAATTTTGATTACCAAATTTTTGTGCTTTTATAACCTAATTTATCACTAAGATCGCCTAAAAATGTATGCGTATAACCAAATAAAGTATAATAATGCCAAATTAGTATTTTGCGGATTTAATGCGCCTCCCACCCGTCACTACCCCGCGCGGACGCACGCAAAAATAATGTTTTCTTTGATCATTTTTTTAAATCTTTTATTATAACTTTGTACATATTATTACTGGATTACTAAGTTAAGCAAAATCCAGCTCGAAATGTTTACTTCAAGTCATATAGATAAAAACACATTTAAAATTTATAATAAACTAGGGCTCGCCAGCCACTTCGCCCGCGTGGAGTTAAAAAGTTCAAAACAATATTTCGTCTGCATTTTATTTGTTTTCAAAAGTATTTATCTTAATTCTTACAATACAAACTTTGGAGTGCCATTTCGGAACCTACGGGGTTTGATTTCGTAAAATCTTTCTTAGTGCTCGCCTACGTAGTAACAGAAACTCCCGCGTAAAATTTCAAGTCTCTAGACTCAGTACTTTTGACTGTGGGTTGATAGTTGAGTCAGTTTACTCTTTTATAAATAGGTAGGTTACGCTAATAGCAATTAATTTAAAATTATTTATAATCTTTAACTATTATTGATAAATAGCAAATTGAAAAGTGATCAATTAATCACATTTAGCCCTTGTTATTAATACTGCAAACTTCGTACCGAAAAAAGGAATAAACAACAAAGAACAAACTGCATAGGTTAGGTTAAGTTTATGTTGTATAATTATATATGTAGTTTATGTATTATGTTGGGTTGAACATTTTTAATAACGTTAAAAAAAGAACAATAAGCGAAAGTAAAAAAGGAAAAGTGTATTTTTTTATCTTTAAAATTAATTATGACCCTAAAATTATGTTTGAAATAATGTAAATGAGAACATTTCCTATTATTTAAAACAATTTTAACGAAAATTCAGGACGATTCCCTACTGTAAAGTGTTACTGAAATATATTTTTCATTTTTTATTTCATTACTTTTACCGACAAGAATAGTGAATTATTAAGAAAAGGTGCTAAAAGTGTGAAATTCCAATGTTGTTCAATGTTAACATTTAGTATTAACATTAACATAACATTAACATTTAACACAATATATCTATAGAAAATAAGATAACAAGAACATCACATGTTTACTCTCAAATTCCGATACCTATTTACTTTATTTTCATTTAAAATTAACAAGATTTGGAATCTGCGCGCATTCGTTGACCGCTCGACGTGAAATGCCCCTTAAGTTACTCCCACTCACATAACAGCTTAATTAGATACTAAAATTATAAAATAAGTGAACAATAATTTAATTTGAGTATAGCTTACTTTTTTAGTACAACATTTTTTAACAAATTTGACTGAAGTTTTGCATTAAATTGAGGTTATAAATTAGGTGCAACTTTATTATTTTTGATGGCAAAATGATTTTTTTGATGATATTTTTTCTATTTTGATTGAAAGACTACAAATATTTTGGTGGTAGTTTTTATATAAAATGTGCATCGAATTTAGGTGATGATTTACTTTTTTTTGTTGATAAAAAATATTTATTTTGGAGATCAAAATTATTATTTTTGGTTATCGTTTAATTACAAGCCATTTCAAAAATCACAATAACAATTGCTTAATTTTTAGTAATATCAAAGAAACTTAACTATTGAAACAACTTTAAAAACAAAATGAGAAAGGAGTATATTCTTTCAATCTAATATTTTGTTGGGATCTTCAATTTAAAAATGTAACAACAAAATATCGGTTTGAATTAACAAAATTTTGCTTTCGTGACATCTTGGTGAATGTAACAACCATTTTTAAGTTAATCAAACCAATCTCAATTTAAATTAACGAACTAAAAGTCATTTGATGGCCATAATCAATATTGTTTTTCCGACATTGTCATTATTATCTCTATGTTGCAAAAGTTGGAAGTAGATATTTGTGCCATTCAAAATATTGGCTAATATTTTAATGATATATACAATGTTCATCTATATTACAATGTTCAGTTAAATTGTTAAGTAATACTAATTGAGTTTACCTTTTTGCGCAGTTATTTGTGCTCAAGGGCTCATCGCAAAAGACAAGAGCGGCACCTCCGACCCTTACGTGACTGTGCAAGTCAGCAAAGTCAAGAAGAGAACGAGAACAATGCCACAAGAATTAAATCCAGTTTGGAATGAGAAGTTTTATTTGTAAGTTGTTATTATATCAAGTTAATATTTAAGGACAGAAATAATCTATATGGCGAATAGAGATAACTATACTTAAAGAGTATTTGTTGAGAAACAAATATAGAGTTTGAAAAGCCTATTATGGAAAACATTAATGTCATAAACATTTTAAATCTTTGCAGCTTTTAATGAATGAAATTTTCAGTGAATGCCACAACTCCTCGGATCGCATCAAAGTGAGAGTATGGGATGAAGATAACGACCTGAAATCGAAACTTCGACAAAAATTGACGAGAGAGTCTGACGATTTCTTGGGACAAACTATCATAGAGGTAAGTTAACAAAGGCCTATCTATCTACAAATATCTGCTCAATGCATGAAATAACTCTAAAAGGGTCTTTAAAGTTTTACAAAAACAATGTTTAACTATGTACTTCTTGATGGGATATCTTCTGTCCATCTTTTTTCTGAACCCTTTGTTCTACTTGTATATTCGTTACTTCTTTTCTAATTTGTTAACACTTTCACTGCAAGTCTTCACGTTTTATTAACATGGATTTTTGTACCAGGTTCGTACTCTATCAGGAGAAATGGACGTCTGGTACAACTTAGAGAAGAGGACTGATAAGTCAGCGGTCTCAGGAGCCATCAGGCTGCACATCAACGTGGAAATTAAAGGTGAAGAGAAGGTTGCTCCCTACCATGTCCAGGTAAGTGAACTAGTGAATGTATTCTTATTATTTATAGAGGAACTGTGTTGAAATTGAAAAGGTACATTGTATTGTCATAGATTTGCAAGTTTCCATTTATTGCCGTCAATTTAATGTACCTTTTTAATCCATTGTCTACACAGGTGCTTAAAGTCATAACATCTCTAATTATTTAACTTTACGTTTGTTTTGTTTATTTTTTTCTCGGATTATAAGAAATATGTAAACTTTGTTCATATCAACATGTTGGTGTTGACAATTAGTCAGTGGTGCAGTCAGTTTATAACAATTAATCAACAGGTCTGGTTTTGGCGTCATGCCTTTTGGACGTCAGCCAACATCGCTCGTTACCACCGCATTATTCTTCTAAACACCCTATCTTACCTTAATTTGTTTTCTCTGACAAGGTGTTCAAGAAATTTACATTTTTACAATGTTTCAAGTATTCAGTACTGATTAATTACTTGGTAGAAATATTACATATAGTAAAAAGAAGTAAATAACTTTGTCACAAAAATGTTCTCCGCTAAAATAACTAAAAGTGTACTAAATTTACAGAGACGTAATTAAGTTGAAGAATAAAACATATAAAGCCTTAGGAACGCTAAAGTAGTCTGGTATGTTGGACCTAAAAGGTTACCCCAAGAGGTTTAACCACAAAACAAAAATAGCTAACGTAATTTTAAAGTAAAATACATCTTACAAGTGTAGTAGAAAGAACCATGTGAAACGGTACCACGGTATTTTCTATCATTGGACCTTATAAAGTACAAAAACATATCTACGCACCTTCATGATTATTAAAACCCGTGAAGAACAGCGTATGCGTATTTCTATAAAACTATTTTAATCAGAAAATAATGCCTTAAACAAATAATTAGCATCCGAGTACTAATTCCCATGTGGATAGAACGTAGGAAAGTTTTACATTAGAACAATTTCGCTTAGTTAACTGTTCCTCTTAACTTTTCACATTTATCCATAAAAGTTAGTCCATCGGACTCGTTGCCGGCCGTCATTTGAGAATCTTTCTGTGCTTCATAACGAATGGACTATTTAACTTTGTAAACAGCGCTAAGAACTTCGTGTCTATTCAAAAGCGAAATAAACTTTCTCTCTGTGTTACAAAAATACTGGCTGTTTTTTCGTACAAGGTGGCAGACGAGTTTCGCTAAAATAGCTAACCGCTCGCCAGACATTTACAATAAGTATTTTGCGTGACTTATTATTGTAGCGACTTAATCCTTATCCTTATCCTTACATAGTATAAAACAATAACGCTTTTTTATGTTTATCCCTATATATGCTTGAATCTTTAAACTACGCAACGGATTTTGATGCGGTTTTTTTAATAGATAGAGTGATTCATAAGGAAGGTTTCATGTATAATACATTCACAATATAGTAGAGTAATATTTTAATATGATGTCGTAAAATAACACATTTTTAGCGCTTACATTGCAAACATTATACCGATTTGCACCCGTGCGGAGCCAAACACTAGTATTAATTAATATTGTAGTGACTTAATATTGTGGTGACTTACAGTGTCTGACTTACTAATGTCATGACTTAATGACTAGCATTAATATTAAAAAACAAGTTAATATAAAACACATTATCTCATATTGTTGCATACTAAGTATTAAAATACTTAAAATTCATAACTCTAATAGATGCGTTGCTTAACTTGTAAAACTAACTTAAACTTTATGAATAAAATTATGACTGAGAGTTGAATATTGTGGAATAAATTATATCTTGAGATAATAAGAACTTTATTATATTATGAGAAACTTTGAATTATCTTATCTCGTAAAACAGTTTTTACCAATATGGAGTAATGCATCTTTGCAATAATTTTATATATATATATGTCGAAATGAGAAGAAGAAATTAGTTTAAATTCGAATAACGTGTTCGATGAGTACTGACATTATTCAATCATAAATGAGTGATCGTTACGAAAGCATAGTTTGTATGATAAAGGGGCCATGAGCCATGTATCTGAAGTAATTATAATGTGATTGAGAAGTGCAGAGTGTATTCCTTGATTCCGACATCACCCAGTACCGCCCACGAGTGATATTAACCCATAGTAATTCTGATAACGTGCGACTTACGCCGTCATATATATATTTTGTACTCGTAGACTGGAACAGCTCGCTGTGAAAGCAACATATAATATTTTTTAAATACGATTGTCTGTTAGATATCTCAGTCAGTTTAGAATACTGTTGTAAACTGTTCAAGTTGAGTAAATGATCACTAAATTGCCATTTACATGTCATATGATATTTCTTCAACGAGACATAGAATGTTTCCTGGATAAATGAAGATAGAAAAAAATCTAAACACAATAGTAATTTTATTAATACAAGATTCCGATAAATAAATATTAATTGAACTTTCTCATATTAAATATTAGTTGGAATATTGAATTAATTAGAGAACTCACTCATAAATTAGGCTAGAAAGTTTGTATAGAAGCGTTAATGAGTTCCACGGAACATCTCTCATTACAGACGTGTCAAAACTTATTCACTAATGAAGACTGATGTTACTTGATACGAGATAGTGTCACTGCAAATATTTATCATTTAAATTAAAATATTGATTATGAAGTTAACAGTGTTTTTAACTTTTTTCGGATGCCACAATATCCAGGTGAAGATTTCACGCTTTACGTTGACTTATATTAAAAAAATGAGGGTAGTAAATCAATTAACCCAAAAAATAAACAGTTGAACAATTAAAATCACAATATTAATCTTATTTTAATTTAATGACACAACAAAATTCTTATGTACCATATTTTCGTGGTTCTAAGTACGGTTATGTTAGCCTCAGCCTGTTTTCACACTAGCGATTTTTCAACGCGCGTTAAAAAGAGTTGAGAGAGAACAAATGCATGGGTATCTGTTCACACGGAGGCGCTTTTAAACTTCAATCGCGCAGAACCAAACAAGAATGGGCTTACAGTGTTCGTAGGTTCGTTCGTTCATTAAAAAAGCGTTCGTGTGAATGCAGCCTTAATGTAGAGATCCTAAATTGGCTCTAAACGTTACTGTCAGGCATAGTTTGCGTTGCTGTCAATTCTTTTTCATATTAAGGGTTTCAGAACTGTTGAATGTGATACCATTGTAAAGTGCTTTTCCATTTACTTATCTAAATATTGTATTTCAAAAACTCTATTTTTATTAACATACATACAAAAAGGTGTGTTTATTTAGGTGACAGGTGATATAAAGGTGTTGGAAAGGGAAGTGTTTTCGTCGACCCCTTTTTAAAATGGAAGCAGGACAGGATAAGGACGTCCTTTATTTTTATAAGTATTATTTTATAAGCAGGATAACGGCTGATGATAAGACGTACCGCCCTGTCGAAGTATCTATATTAAAATATAGTGGCAGCTCTGTTTTTTATACATAATAAGAGGGGTGAAATAAATATTTTTCTGGTATTTTACTAATTTAAATTTTCTTTAAGTTTATAAAAGACAGACAAACTTGTTTAACTAACAGTTTAACATTAATTTAATTGTACTCGTTATATAGAATATCTACGAAGTAACTACAATAGCGCGGAAATATTATCCAATTGCATTAGAATGAAATTATAGAAGCGAGATAAGAAAAATAGAAAGTTTCTCTTACTTCAGTAAGTAGTACAGTATTCGTCTGGAATTCGAGAGATCCGTACTTGCACAAATTGAATCTATTGTCCCATTATCTCTGAAAGAAGCTTCCGCCTCTCACGAATGTAGGTCGCCATCAAATTTGGGTCGTATCCCTTGATTTATCTTTAATTTTCCCTTCATTATGACACGGTATTGATATTAATAATGCCCTTTTAAATTTTCAACGTTGGTTTTAACAAAGTAGAGATACATCGTGTTATGTTATAACATCATCAGCTTGCCCTTGTGCCCATGGACGGTCAGCACAGTATGTACTACTCCTCCATACTTCCCTCTACTACTATCAGCCGTAATTTCTTAACTAAGGGGTAAATTTCAGCATATCTTCTTTCATACAATCCGTCCATACTTTATTTGACCTTCTACCTTTGTATTATAACAATTTGTACATTTTCAATTACACGTTAGATAGAGAAAAAGGAAGTGTATTTTGAAATAAATAGTTTTATTTAGAAAGCATAGTATTAAAGTAAAGTTATCCATGACTAATAATTAACTTAAGCGAGACGTCTAGCCAATGTTTTCTAGTAAAGAAGTTGCATCTTTTTAAATTGAGATGCTTTAAAATGCATTTGTTAGCGAAAGTAGGAAAGTAATATTAAAGCTAGCGCAGAACTTGCGGGAGTATCGTGGATTTGAGTCTGCGAGATTCATCTTGCACTCGTATATAAATTACTTAAAATGAAAGTGGAATGTGCGGTTTAAAGTTAATTTGAAAGCTTTGCTACATTTATTAGGGTTTTATATGATCACTAAACGTTCATTAAAATACAGTTTTTTTAATGAACATTTTAAACCTCATTAGAATAAATTATCTTAGAAAATGATGTATTTAATTAAAGCAACATAAACACTTTTATTGCGTTTATGGCGGTTCAGTGTCCAGATTTGAGAAAAAAATATTGTCTAAAATCGTTTTTAGCATTTTAGAGAAATAATTTATTCCGAAAAGAAACATTTTTTTACTTATTGAGAACATATTACATATTATAGTCGCCCTTTTTTATTTTCTACATTTCGCAATACCTTCTAAAATGTGACTGTTTTTACTTATACTATGTTTATATTTTGTTTTTCTGTGTTTTTCCAAAGAGATTGAAAGGGATATATTGTTGATATACAAGTATTATAGGAAAGGAAATTCAGTTCGTAAATAGTTTAACAAAGTGGCTTGCATGACCCAGTGTTGCCGCACGTAAACTATTTTACATAATTTCACGGAATTTATAATTACCTAAGTATAGAGCAGGTACTATAATTTTATAAATCACGTGTTATTAGTATTTTTTTTCTTTCATCCATAATATATATAATTTATTAATTACTATTCAATTATAAGATATCCTTGAATACTAAGGTTTCTTTAGTAATATGTCCAGTTCAAAAGATATGGTTAAAAAGTAGGAAAAGATCATTATTATTTTTTGAAATACTACTGAGTGAGTTTAGGTATTTTAAAATTACTTTTTTTTTCCTTAAGATTAACTTAGATTTTCTTTGCTATACATTTATCTATAATGTTCGGTTTTTTCAAAACTTTATTCTATAAAACATGTAAAAATCCATCAAATACAATGTTAAAATCGATTCAATTTGATTTAATCCAACGTAATTATGATACAAAATAAATTATTCATAATAATTTCCAGCTTTAATGTTCTGATTTCCGTTGATATAATACATTTTAATAAATAATATCGTAAAGTTCACCTAAATAGGACACACGCTACTGTATCATTTATTAAAATTCAAGGACCTCGTTTCTCACCCCTGACTAAACAAAAATCCACTTTTTGTTAAACAGGTCAACTTCGTGTATATAAAATCGATATGTTTATCGGATTTTTATGAAAAGTAACACTCTTTTATATATAAAAATGAGAACAATGCAATGTTTGTGTTATTTTTTGTATAGTTTACTTTCTTATAACTTAGGTAATAATATTTAATAACGATTACTTGGTTATTTTATATAAAAACTAGCTGTTGTTCGCGACTTCATCCCCGTGGAATTAAAAAAT
This sequence comes from Papilio dardanus tibullus, assembly GCA_013186455.1. Lineage (NCBI taxonomy): Eukaryota > Metazoa > Arthropoda > Insecta > Lepidoptera > Papilionidae > Papilio > Papilio dardanus. The sequence continues at coordinate 489,757 of QDHC01006364.1, forward strand.
GTAGCCTATGTTACTTGGGGATATTGTAGCTTTCTAACGGTGAAAGATTTTTTTAAATCGGCCCAGTATTTCTCGAGTTATTTCAATACATACAAAAATTCAAAATTTCTCTTTTCATAATATAAGATGTAGATGTATTATTTTTTTTCTACTTTCGACGTTTCTGTCAATTATCTATGGAACCGATTTATTTATTATCTGTGCGTATAACGTTTCATTTTATTTATATTTAATAGCTCCAAAATACCCCGTAAAAGTTTTTTTCCCGCTTCCAAAAACAACAGTAAAAAAATGTCCGTATTTTGTTTGTTTCGTGTTCTGGTTGAATAATCACGGAATGGGCAATTATCACGATTTTTGTCGCTTTAATTCTTTTGTAATTTAGTGCTGAGCTAAACTCGGAAACACTTAATTGCTTTATTTGTCTTGTAGAAAAATATTTGTTTTGTTTATCGACCGATTAACCCATTTATTGTAGACGGCATTTGAGTTGACACGTCGGGAATATGACAACTAGTGTTATTTACGTGCCATCTTGATATAAGCTGATATTTTTCTTCATACATTTGTGTAGTAAATCCCAAATTTTTTCTAATAAAAATGGTTAAAAACGTAAACATTTTGATGGATAACTATAAGCTAACTTTTAATACAAAACTATTCTATTTCTTATTATTAATAGAAACTTTAATGCCAATTTCATTATGAACTTCTAAATTATTCTGTGTTAACGAACGGACTACGCCATTTGTCTGTTAGAAGGAATTGCTTAGTACAAACGCTTATATAACCGTGGGTACTTTCTAATTCCTCGGTTTGTTAACTCCGATGGGTCCCGTTTAATCTAATTTATATCTTCCTGTTTAATTGAACTAGCTTTAATTAAATCTTATACGGGAAAGGTAAACAACGGCAATAGTATATTTAAAACTTAAATTTATATTGTGTTAGTGTAAATTATTTAATGATATAAAACAAAACTGAAATAACTTTCAAATTTTTAAAGTATGCATAAATAATAATATACAGCGTGTTCCAAAATTCAAAGTTAAGCCAGTTCCAGTGCATCACCAGATCGGTACCTACACAGGAAAAAATAGTAAAAAAATCCAGCTCGTAAGCTATGTTAACTTTTTAAATTTAATTGTACTTTGATACCCTACCTCATTCGATTAGCTACTGTGTCTACAACTATAAATATATCCCTGCATTTTTATTTGTATTTGTTAGCTTAGTAACATAGCTAAGTGTCAAAGTATTGAAAAAAAGTCATCACCGTGGAAATTACTTGATTTTCTCTTCGTATAATATTGAAATGATACTATGAAGCTTATGAAACGAGGGCTTCATCCGACCAATTTCCTTCTCATATAAAATTTATTATCTCATTTCATTGTCATGTAAACATAAAATTACATTAAAAAAAGGTAAAAAATTGTCAACGATTTCCGTTCGCATTCATCGACGAAGTGTTGAGTGGTTACGGGTAAATTCAATCTAGTTTCTTGAAAACATTTATAAGTTCGCAGGCGTCTCGTTTGGCCGAAAAAAAAGTTTTGTAATCTTTATTTTTTCCACCCGTGTTTTTTATTAATTACTATATGGCACCTAAGATTTATACGTTGATTTGAACGCTATAGAAAAGTGGTCTAGAATATTAAATAGCCTAGATTTTTTTTATCAATCTATGTTTGGAGCACGCTAGTAGATCGTAGATAATATATCGCCATGTCGATCAACAATCAGCAATATCGTATAATCATAAAATAAACAGTAAATTACTCTAATTTGTAAACTGATAAATTAATTAAATTTATAGTCTGTTTTATTTTTATTCTACTAGCCGTTGCTCGCGACTTCGTCCGCACGGAATAACAAAAATATAGCTTATGTTACTCGGGAATGATGCAGCTTTCTAACGATGAAATTATTATTGAAATTGACCCAGTAGTTTTTGAGTTATTACAATGTATACAAAAATACAAATATTCCCTTTTTATAATATTAGTATATATTTCTATAGTGGAATCCCATAACTAGTCGAATTTTGACCTGTAACCAAGACTGAACTGGTGCCCATCGAGAGACTCGAGTCTACATTAAGTTAGGGACGATTAAATATGCATTAGTAATCATTTGCCTAGTACAGATTGGTAACAATAACTTCAAAAAAGGGGTAAACAGAACTTGTATAGATTAGATAAAAGAATATGAAGCTTATTTTGTGAAAAAAAAACAACAGTTTTGTAGAAGCTACATTATTTAAATATTAACATTTTACAAAACCATTCCAGAAATAGGGCAGTGCACTTCTCTTTATAGTTAGACGTGACCTTATTAAGCTCGGTTTTAAAAAAGATATTTCAATGATGCGTTCATTTTAAAGTTCTATTAACATTAAATATGAAATACAAACACTAACGGTTACTGGGTCAGATCTCTCCAGCGCAGTTGAAGTGTCCATTCGTTTTGGTAGTTACAACTTTATACGTACAAAAACATATAGGTCACAATTATTTTTTTTAACACAGTGGTAGAGCCCGCTTTAACATCTTCGCACGAATTGTCCGGCTCGCCCGGTGAAATACCACGACCACACAGAAGACAGGCGTCAAATGGAAGCAATTCCGTGTTTCGTCTAATGAGTGTGGTGCCTGAGGCCTAATTTTAGTCCACTTTCCCTTCCTATCCTTTTCTTATAAGGGAATGATGGGAGGGGGAAGTGGACTGGCGGGGTAGGGGAGGTATAGGAAGAGGTATTATCCTCTTGCTGTGCGTCTCCTCCTCCGTAGTTTAAGGGTAGGCAACGCGTCTGTAATTGCAGTTGTCTATGGGCAGCGGTCGCTTCGCGTTTTCGGCAAATCCAGGGGATCGGTTGCTCGTTTGCCACTTTGTAATAAATAAAAAAAAAACTACAATATCGAGAGCGAAAGTTACTATAAATGGATGTTGGAAGATATCTCTGAAACGACTTAAGGGATCTTGGTGAAGTTTTGCACAAACGTAGACATAGTCGGGAAGAAGACATAACCTACTTAAGTAAGTTTTTTGGTTCCGTTTAGACAGAGTTGCGGGCGATAGTTAGTTTGTTAATAATGAAGTATCAGTGTGAGCTTCCACTGTTTAGTGTTCCGTGGAAAGCCACTTTTAATCACAGTATGTCTCCTACATAATATTACTTGAAGATAATTGATAGATTATCGTTATGTGACAGCTGTTGATACCCTGACGTTATGACAGTTTGCTAATTATCATATGCATTTTAATAATATCTTCGTAATATAATATAATTAAATCTATTTAATGGTCGTTAAATCTAATTATAATATACTAGCTGTTGTTCGCGACTTCGTCCGCGTGGAATAAAATATACCTATGTTACTCGGGGATAACGTAGCTTTCTAACGATGGAAGAATTTTTGAAATCGGCCCATTAGTTCTTGAGTTATTTTTAAAAATCTTTTAAAAAAGTCCTTGCTTAATTAGCCTGAGAAAAAATCGGTAATAAATGGGATCAAAATGTGCCTACTGAAAAACGTTGGAAAATATTGATTGATTGTCCTATTTTAAACGTATTTTTTTTTCAGTTACAATATTACAATGTTAAATTACGTCATAACTTTAAAAATAATTAGGGCAAACATGTTACATTTTAATGCAATATTTTTTTAAAGTTACTTTAACACGCAAGCCATTGTTTTTTTCATTAGACGTATTAATAGGCTGACATAGTAGGTAAGCATGTTCTATGCGACACGGAGTTTATATAATTTGACTTAATTTTAGTTAAAACCAAGGAGGTTTGTTCTATCATAAACATTCTAAGGATAGGTTTCCACTATCGTTACACTCATAACAATATGTTTCGTTCCTTCTCTTTTTACTTAAATATGTGACATCACTACATCGTATATGACTTGATAACCTCCTTCTGTTGGAAGTCGGTAAAAATAAAGTGGCTTTCTCAGTCCCTATGTATGCTTAAATCTTTAAAACTACGCAACGGATTTTGATGTGGTTTTTCTTATTAGATAGATTGATTGAAGAGGAAGATTTATATGTATAACTAGGGACCCGCCCCGGCTTCGAACGGGTGCAACTCGGTATAATGCTGATACTAAATACTGCAGCGTTTGCAATGTAAGCGCTAAAACTGTGTTAATTTACGACATAATATTAAAAACCTCTAAATTATGAGTGTTACTCTACTTCCTTACGAATCACTCTATCTATTAAAAAAAACCGCATCAAAATCTGTTGCGTACTTTTAAAGATTCAAGCATATATAGGGACAGACAAAGAGATATTATACATAGAGGTAGCACTCCATACTAATTTGACGTTAAAAAGCGTGCCAAGAAAGAAATTATTAAAAAAAAAAAACTTGCCAGTATCATGAAAAAAATTTCCAAATTTGGGAAATTGTGTGATTTTTTTACATTTTTAAAATAAACAGTAGAATAAACTAAAACATTCATTAAAACGTTAATTATCGTTTTTCGTTATTATTATTTTATTTAAAACAATTTAAATCCAAAATTTTTTAACAAAGACCATTTTTGTTTTATGGTTGTTATAAATTTTTAATTAGCGTTTTAAAAATGTTTCTATTAATTATTATATTAAACTTTAGTAAATACTATGAAATACAATTTAAATTTGAGAAAAGAGGTTACACTCGGTCGACTTTTTAACCGACTTCCAACAGAAGGAGGTTATCAAGTCAATGAGTTTTTTTTTTTTTTATGTATGTTCGGACGTCGAGCAGCGAGTTCTGAACCGATTTACGTGATTCTTTTTTTGCTCGATGCAAAATAGCTGCCATTTGGTCCCATATTTACGTTTAAAAAAAACTATTTAGTAGTTTTTGAGTTATTTTTAATAAACATGAAAAAAAAATGGGACTTTTTTGCTTTCTCGGCTTACGTAGCGTAAACTATAAGTCCTATGAAAATTTGGGTATTACCAGATTGTAGCTCTTTAAATGTGCTAATTTAAAGTCCGCAATGGCATATATCTATCTTTTATGGTTTTCTCACAAAAAACATTTTTTCATAAGAAAATTTTACTCGACTTTGGACGCTATTATTAGAATTCCCTATGAATCCTTATCCAAATAAATATGTTCAACGTCAAGATAATTTAATGCAGATTATAGTTGACCTTTGAAGGTTATCATTTTGACCAATACTTTAGAAGATATGAAGGTTTCAAACCACGCGGAACGTGAAAAATTACAAAAACGTTCCAAATTGAGCGAGACAAGTGTTTTCTTGCCGTATACAGCCTTAACTATAAGACTTACATAAAAATTATAATGTGCGATCAATAGACCATGAAATTGCCTACATAGTTGTCTTTGGTGGCATTTATCTATAATCTATGATTGCATCACAATAATATTTTTTTTCTCAAAAAAAATCAATTAAAATGCATTTTGCAAGTTACGACGTTATTATTTCGTATTCGGTATGAATCCTTATCCAAATAAATACGATTTTGCGTTAGAGTATTAAACGTAGATTATAATTGCCCTTTACAGTATAAGATTCTGACCAATTGTTTAGAAGATATTACATAATTAAAACAAACTAAGCGCGTTCGAAAACGTAACTGAAGCGCGCGGGCGCATAGAAATATATACTCGCGGCGATGTAATATGTTTGTTGTAATAGTATTTACACGACATATCTTTCTTGACTATTGTATATAATTAAATTAAGATATAAATTTTAAAATAAACTATTTATTTCTTATACTAAGATAATAAAACACAGCGGAATGTTATAATGTACATGGTGTAGTAGAAAAATTCTTCTGCAGTTTACAGACCAGCCTATTAAAGACACTAAAATGCTTAAAATAAAAAAAAAACTGCGTTTAAAAAAACCGCCTTCCAAAACGCAAAAACATATTCAAATAAAAAGCTTTAAAAAACTAAAAAGTATAAAATAACATAGTATAGAATAAATTTTATACACCTCTTATGCAAACCATTCAGACCTTTAATATTAATAAAATACTATTATTTGTGAGCTATATCTATTTATTGAAAGGTTTGAAGGCGGAGCCAAGCCCAAAACAAAATAAAACGTAATATTATATACAGCTTTCTTACTGTAATACAATTTGTATACTAGAGATTAGCCAACGTAAACAAACCTAACTCACAGCGCATGTAGGTGTTATGTATCCCTATTATATTTCGCTTGGCTCCGACCTCAAACCTTTCAATAAATAGATATAGCTCACAAATAATAGTATTTTATTAATATTAAAGGTCTGAATGGTTTGCATAAGAGGTGTATAAAATTTATTCTATACTATGTTATTTTATACTTTTTAGTTTTTTAAAGCTTTTTATTTGAATATGTTTTTGCGTTTTGGAAGGCGGTTTTTTTAAACGCAGTTTTTTTTTATGTCGGCAAATGTAATTTAGAGGTTAACACTTAGGGAGATTTCCCTACATTGGACCTCCGGAGGTCAAAGAAAATGCCTCACTTTTAGGTATCGAGTGTTCCATCTACAGTATAATATATCTTTGGGGACAGACATAAAAAAGCGTTATTGTTTTATATTATGTAAGGATAATATTGCTAATATGCAAATCTGTATAATAAATTGCGGGAGTAACGATATATTTTCTACATACAGATATTTCGGAAGTGATTTCTATAGACGTATGTGTTTGGCTTTACTCTTTGTAATATGTAAATGTACGCTAAACGGAAACTACAGAGTGTGGTTTAATCAAATGAAATATTTAACAATGTACTTCTTCATTAAGTGTGCGGCTAAATGTACGCTCATTTAGAACAATTAACTTGACCACTAAACGGATTTATTTTTATAGTGTTAAGCATTAGTGAATCGTTTTACTGGCCTTTTATTAGACTAAAGTTATATTAGACTAGCTGTTCACGACTTCGTGCGCGTGAAATTAAAAATTATAGCCTATCTTACTCGGGGATAATGTAGCTTTCTATGAGTGAAAGAATTTTTGATATCGGTTTTGTAGTTCTTGAGTTATTTCAGTACTTACAAAAATGGAAAGTTTTTCTCTTTGTAATATTTGATTATAGTTTAGATTTTACAAAATAAAGGCATCTTGCACTAATAATATTTAGTTGATGCTTAACAGGGAACTTTAGTGTGAATTTAGTAGGCGATATCTACGTTAAGGGGCTGCTTAGGTAACCGTACTCTGAGTATGGATAAGGTGACTTTAATTTTTATACTAGAAAATACATTGTATTTCAAATGTTAAACCGGACTACGTAAAAGTTGAAAACAATCCTCGAACGTCAAAATTTGTTTCAAAAAGCCTGACCTATTTATTTTTATTTTATTTGTATGCATATATCTAACATTAAAGACAAAGATATATGAAGTTTCAATTGAATACTGAATAGTACGGGCAATAATAGAAGAATGCAAACCTCGGAGTAAAATACTGCGATGTTTTATACGTTATTTATTCTTTGCCTGCGTTTTTAATTAATACTGTATATAGTTTTATTGCGCAGATGCAAAACGCACGTTAGATGACCTTTATACATAGAAATTATACATAGAAATTATACATAGAAAAGGTATGTATTAAGAAGGGATTAATAGCGTCGCTGCCTCAAGGGATAGGTACTTGTCCTCTGTAGGGAAAAGGGCATACTATGATGATGTAGACTACATTATTTATTTAACTGTTTATTAATATTAAAAAATCTACAGCTTACTTTTAAAAATTTAACAGAACATAAGTCTTTAAGATTTTATATTATGTAGTAAGTTTTACTATTATAGTTTTAGTTTTGGTTTTTTGGTTTTCGCGCGTAGATGTATGTATGTGTGTATGTGTAAGTGAGTGTGAAGTGTGAGTATTTTTCAAGCTCCTATGATAAATAAATAGCAATTATTTTTTTTAGTTCATACAAAAGTTACGTTTTAGAGTCTAGGAGTTGCGTATCTATGTAGACAGGTCAGTAAATAGTTTGGGGATTCATGTTCGGGGATTTGTATCTTAATTGGCTTAGTTTCAGTCGTTATGCAACTTCTTACGCCGTGAGTTTTCACTGCTATATACTGTAAAACGCATGAAATTCTAAAATCGAAAAATACAGTACATTGCGGGGTTCGTACTTAGGACCTGTAGATTACAAGTCAAGTGCAGTACGACTTTCTCATAGAAATCTGTAAAGCCTACAAACGTTCAGTTTTGTAATTGTGCAGTTAAAACTGACGGTACACGTCAATTTGAACTACACATTTGAACTGTGCAGTTAAAACAGAACGTCAGTAGCCGACTTTAGTCATATCTGGTCACACCATTCTTATACAAATCCTATAGAAAATTAAAACGTTACTAAAATTATCCTTAAAAGCTTTCGTATAATACATTTTAATTCAATTTTTTATCTACTTAAGAACGTAAAATAAATTTAAAATCCTATTATAAAATATTCCCTTTGAAAGTACTGTTAATCCATTTATACCTTTCAGAGGAATGCTTAATTCAGGAAAGTATTCGGGAATATTCTTTAAGATGGCGGAGGGACTTGGTTCTCGTGAAAATTAATTTATCGCCTTTTTATAAGTGTATAGGTGTTTAGGGACTCGTAGAAACAACGCGTTTCTTGCTACTGAATTGTATTATATATTTTTTTCAAGTGTTATCATGTAAAATATTTTATTTAAAGCATTAATAGACTTCACCATCACCAGCTCACTATATGTCTCCACTGAGGGACTCGAAGCCTACAACTAAGGAGTGACAGACTTACAAAATTCATTGAATATGTGATTAATTCTTAGCAGTTAAAACTTTTAAAAAATGTTTTTCATTTTCTGTATTAATAAAATAATATTAACATGAATTTAAAGATCATTAAAATATGTTGATCACATCAAGGAATCTCAATCTTATGAAAATTATATTTTTTGTAATTTTAATTATTGATATTTTAATAACTTCGACAATGCGCAAACCCAAAGTACATGCGCTAAAAAGCGATTCAAAAGCGAACATCAGAAATGTATGGAACTGACAATGACGTACAATATCCCACACGTGACAAGCACATATGTCAGTCTCATACATTTTTGTTGATTCCATCAGCGATATCAAAAACGATTCTAACATTTTTAACGTTACAAGAGAATTGCTAACTTTTAAAAAATCTCGTTTGTAACATTATGGAAACGACTTACGTTCCAGTTAACTCGAACGATTGTAATAAAGGCGAAGTGGCGCCGCAACAATGGATGTAATTAACGATCGACTCTCGCTGCTTCAGGATGCGATGTTTTCTTTGCTTCCCTTTTCCTTATTTCGCGATTCTTAGCATGTTTGTTGTTTGTTATTTTAGTGTATTGGCTATGGTCTGGTTATTTACCATTAATTTGTAATTTATTTATCATTACTATGGTCTGGTTGTCTCTAGGTATACATTAAAAGAATTAGATGGTACATGACACATGTCATACTGACTGCGACTGAGACACAATTATACGAAATATACGTAACGTAACAAAGACAGTGACATAGATCTTTGGTCCCTTTCTCCGTATGTGATTTTGTTTGGGTCTTAAAATAAGACCTAGATAAATGTGACGTATCACATAGTATTGTGGCGCTCCAAGCGTATATTCTGTGAACTAATTTTTCATACGTCCCAGGCAAAGAATTGCGACATGATGTTATTGGTTTAAAACCGTAAAGTGATGCACTCACAACATACGTATGACGTAGTCTAAGGCATTTTTTGTCCCTCAACCGTATACGCTATTGCCCTTAGACTATTAATATATATAGTCTTCTTTGTCTAAGCTATTGCCACTTCTATACCTTTCTCTTTCTACGAATCGTACCCGATACGCGCACCGCCTTTCGCCGGGCATCACGTCTGTCACGACTATCAACAAGGCGTGATGTTGTCTTATTTATAATGAAGATAGTTTTTGTATAACGATTATTTAAGCTTATTCAAGCAAAAAACTGTGATATCTTTTAAATTAAATCACATTATGTATTAGAACTAAATATCAATTAAATATGGTTAATATTTTCAGAGTTTACACAAGATTTTATGGAATTTTCATTTCGAATTTGTTTCTTTTGCGTAGTTACGAGGCCGTAGTTATACGAATACCTACATTTTTACCTATTGTTTGTATAAAAAATTGTAAAACAAAGAGAATAAAGCCTTTGTGAAACTGTTGTATTAAATGTAAGATTGAAAAGAGAGTTTTAATTAAATATTTTTTAACAAAGTGAACACACAGATTTATAAACATCAGCCCTTATTCCGAAAAAATGTATAAAGTACTGTGACAAACGAGGACCAATAAGTCATCGATACGATACTGGAGGACACTCGGAACTAAATAAGATAGACCAGGGGTCTCATTGGACCAAATTATGTATCACAAGAAGTACCAGAAACAAGGATGTTCTGTATTTTGGAATAAATTTTATGTATGTACCAGTACCAAACGTAGAAAATACAACAGTGCTAACGCTGATTGTCGTTTTGTAATAATGCAGATGGAGATGTATTTTTTCTCCTTTCAAAGTTATATATTATATTTTTGTTTGTTTGTAACGAATAAACTCAAAAAACTACTGAACTATTGTCAAAAAAATATATAGTAATGGAAAGTTATATTATCCCCGAGGCACACAGGCTAATTTTTTAAATGTTTCTTTTTAACATGTTGAATATGTCCATCCGTGTGATGCCAAAACTGATCACTAGTCTATACTAATATTATAAACAGGAAGACTTTGTCATTTGTATTTTTGTATGTATTGAAATAACTCAAGAACTAATGACCCGATTTCAAACATTCTTTCACCATTAGAAAGCTACATTATTCTCGGATAACTATGACTAGAGCGTCGGTGGCTCAGTGGTTTAGCTCTTGACTTGCAATCTGCAGGTCCCGAGTTTGAATCCCGCCATGTACCAATGTGTTTTTCGATATTCGAATTTCATATGTACATATTTACCGACGCTCTTACGGTGAAGGAAAACATCGTGATGCAACCTGCACATATCGGCGAAGAAATTCAAAGAAATGTGTGAAGTCGACCAACCCGCACTTGGCCAGCGTGGTTGACTATGGCCTAGGCACCCCTTAGGGGGTAGGCTCCGTGCCCCTCGGTGGGGACGTATAGTGAGCTGGTGATGTGATGAACTTTGACTATATTTTTTAATTACGCGCGGACGAAATCGTGAACAACAGCTAGTCTGCTATAAAATAAAACAATCTTTTTCACTCAATCTCACCTAATTTAAAAACAACGTCTTAAATCTTTTCTTGTAAATACATAGCTGCGTATATTTTTAACAAAAAGCCGTATTCAACTACATTTAACTTAGAATGAGTTATTTAATTACTGTAGCATTACACGTTTTAATTTAATAGATCTCTTAAGATTCCTTAAAAGCGAGCATTAATGGATTTACTGTGGAAATTCAGTTATCCCACGGCTTCATTAGACCGAGCTAGCGCAAAAAATAGAGATTTTGCTTTGGCGTAAGGCCGTTTTTTGCGTGACAACGGTCTAATGAACCCTTAAGGTTACGGCTACGAAGTTAGCTAAGTAAGTGTTAATGGAAAAAGCGTATAGTTGTAGAAAATAGCGATTAAGTTTGCTGACTTTGGACCGAATACTGATACTAATCTTAACGCAGCTCACGATCTAACAGACGTAAAAATTTGTATGTTTCGATTTATAAGTGATCTACGTATATGACTACTTAGGTATTTATTAGTAACTAGCTGTTGTGCGACTTCATCCACGTGGAACTAAATGATATAGCTTATGTTACTCGGGGACAATGTAGCTTTCTAATGGTGAAAGAATTTTTGAAATCGGCCCAGTAGTTCTTGAGTTACTTCAATTCATACAAAAATACTAAATTTCTCTTTATAATATACGTATAGATAACTATTGACTTTTAATTGAATGTTATTTAAGCAGCCCTTTGGAATAAATTTACTAAATCTACATTATTATATTAAGATTCTTAGTAATCATTAAACGATTCTGAGTAAGAAAATAAATTAGCACAAAAAGGAACAATAAAAGTGTATTGCGGTGTTATTGTTAATTTACCTAATTGTTGATTTCTTTTTTTTGTTTTCTTCTTTTGTGTTTATGAAATCAAACCCCGGCACGGGTCTGTGACGTAATGTAAATTTACGAGGGATCAACAATATTTTAGCATCGTTTCGGGACAAATAAGATACCACGCCTATGGTCGTGAAAAATTTTATTGATATTCCAAGCTATTGCTACTATAACTTACCGATGTTATAGTTCTTACCAACTTTGCCTTGTAACCTTTAATAAAGTTTAGCCATGTTAGGATTTTTTTACGTATATTCTTATTTTATTCCTAGACCACAAATAAAAGACATTGCTAGTAGAAATACGGTTATGGTTCCTATGAATAAAGACTGGCATAAATTGGTTATTGATGTTTGTTATTTTTTTAACAAAATATTTAATCAAACCTTTGCCACTAGATTATTTGTTGAATTCAATTGCTGATAATACCCTTATTTATTATTGACATCCCTTTCAATTTTAAAAGCCAATAGCCTAATGGTTTGGGGTACGGAGTGCCGATCTCGCGGTCGAATGGGTGGGTTCGAATCCCGACATTCGACTATTGTCGTGAACCATATCCTAACACAAGATTTTTCAAGCTTACTTGGAATGGTTAAAGGCAATATTAGTAAATACATAAAATTTAACTAATATTTTTATTTAAAAGAAAAACAAAATCCTATTGATAAAACAGAGACTAAAATGTATATTATGATCGAAAAAATCACAAACCAAAATAAAAAGTTGTCGAATTTTCGTTTGTTTTCTCAATCATATTTTTTTCTCACATGCCCTTGGGATATGTAAATATTAATATACTTTGAATTCATATCGCAAGAGGAAAGGAGGTTAAATAACCGGCAACCTGTGCGGTCACAGCATACATACATACGAGACAAGGGTCATGTGAAAAGGATAATGCAAACATGTCACATACCATTGTTGCCCTTCAGCACACAAATGTACACGACTCGAATGGCCACGTAAAGTTTTGTATTTAATTTAATAAACTGCTAAAGCTTCTGCTGTATATATTTACAAAATAATATTTAAGTACGCAATATATGAAGATATACTATTTAACAGTGGTAGAGCCCGCTTTAACATCATCGAATTCTCCGGTTCGCCTGGTCAAATACCACGACCACACAGAAGACAGGCGTCAAATGAAAGCAATTCCGTGTTTCGTCTTATGAGTGTGGTGCTAGAGGCCTAATTTTAGTCCACTTTCCTTACCTATCCTTTTGATAAGAAAATGATGGGAAGGGGAAGTGGATTGACGGAGGTGGGGACGCATAGGAAGAAGTGTTATCCTCTTGCTGTGCGTCTCCTCCTCCGTAGATTAAGGGTAGGCAACGCATCTGCAATTGCAGATGTCTATGGGAAACGGTCGCTTTGCTTTTTCAGCGTATCGAGGTGACCGCTTGCTCGTTTGCCACTTTGTCATATATAAATATGAATATATCAAATTGATTAACTCGTATCATTAATAATAAAGTATTGACGTCTAGAAAGTTATTACATAATTATCCACCAGTAATTCGATATATTCAGTTACTACTTACAAACAGTCCTTTTTCTTTTAAAAGTGTAATTTAAGCAGAAAATAATTCTTTCAACACTCGCGTGATATTTGTAACAATGCGTGTTTTCAAATACTTGTATTTAAGTGTATTTAATTAGTAAGAATAAACAAAAGGAAATTTTATACTTATTTTAAAATTTTCTTCGTAAAATATTCCTGTGAAATTAAACTGAACAAGTTGGGAAGCCCATTTCGCAGCTTGGAAAGGTCAATTTCTGTCTCAATCAATATTTCGAATGCAAAGCGAACCGTCGACTAAAATATAAACGGTGACAAATTTTCGCTCAGTCATCATACCGCAACGCGGTGTTAGTCCAGTCAGATTTTCATTCTTAATTAAGCAATATTTTATTAATAACTAGGCGACCCGCCCCGGCTTCGCACGTGTGCAAATCGGTATAATGCTGATACTAAATACTGCAGCGTTTGCAATGTAAGCGCTAAAAATGTGTTAATTTACGACATCATATTACAAACCTTTAAATTATCAATGTTACTCTATTATATTGTGAATGTATTATACATGAAAACCTTCCTTATGAATCACTCTATCTATTAAAAAAAAATCACATCAAATTCCGTTGCGTAGTTTTAAAGATTCAAGCATATATAGGGACAAACATAAAAAAGCGTTTTTGTTTTATACTATGTAAGGATAAGGATAAGGATTAAAGCAATAAACTACATACAAGATTTGATTAAAAATAACGCGTCAGGAGAAACTAAATAGAACGTCTCAATCACTCCCATAGTTATAAAATTGTTAAATAGAAGACCTTTTCTTGCAGTTGTCTTATAATTAACGTTAAAGCCTTGTACGCATCAGGTTAGTCTTTTAGTCAAGTAGCAAGTAATTTAGTAACCGTGTCCGAATAGCAACAATTTAGTAGAGTAGATTAGTAAATCCTTTGTTCGGATTCTTGCTACTCGACTAAAATACTATCCTGATACGAACAAGGCTTAAGTGATGCCTTTCGTGGCTATACGACTCTGAGTGCGGTAACTAGCAGAAACTAAATAACAGTAAAATATGATTCCTTTTTTTATTTTAGTTGGAAATACATTTCTAGACTTCCTTAAAAATATACTAAGATATATTTTTATAAAATCTAGGTTAATATAAATGTTAGGTTATATTTTTATCTGGACTATTTTCTCAGCAACGCTATATGCATAAAGGTTGCGGTTTGCGGCAAAACGTAAATAAATAATAAGAGTCGAGGCTAATACTGGGGAAAAAGAAAACTGAAATCTGAAAGCAATGAAAGAAAATTAAATGACATTTTGAAAGTTCTAGAACGCGTTTTGAAAGCCACAAAGCTACAAGAGTTTGAGAAGTAAACAACTGTTTCACTCTTTTTTTGTTACAAAAAGAAGGACGACTATATTTCTGTAGATGTAAAGCCGGCTACAGACGCCAGTTTTAACTGCGCAGTCGAATTGTACAATTACAACTGAGCGTCGTACAGAAGAATCTGTGCAGAAATATAGTCGTCCTTCTTTATTTTAATTGTACAGAACGAATGCGCAGTTAAAACTGACGTGTATAGGAAAAACTGTGAACTGTACAGTTAAATCCGTGCAGTTAAAACTCAACATTTGTTGCCAGCTTTAGCAGTGAGAACCTACGGTTAAAGTTCTTATCGCCTTAAACGCGCAGATTTACGTATCCTTTTGTACAAAGGGACTTAATAAGAACAAGCAATCTTCAAAATCTCCGTTATGCATATTTTTTTTATAAAAGGAGGAATATGATACTTTCCGTATGGCAGCATCAATACCCATTTTCATTATTCACACCTACACATTATCATAAAATTATTTCATGTTCGTAAGAAAGCTTCGTTTAACTTATCCTTTGCCATATTTTGTTATAACCATGATGAACGTGCGCACGTGCCTTACGATGTTCCTTTTCATAACACGTGCGTACTATTCTGTCTATTAAATTACGCAGACTGTGATATTATAGTACTCACAGTTCTTTAATGTTTCATCATCATCACCAGCTCACTATACGTCCCCATTGAAGAGCCTACCCTAAAGCCTTGTACGCACCAGGATAGTATTTTGGTCGAGTAGCAAGTAGCAAGTATCCGAACAAAGAATTTACTAATCTACTATACTAAAATGTTGCTGTCCGGACACTTTTAGTTACTAAATTACTATCCTAGTGCGTAGGTTTAGGCAACGAGTCCGAACAGTAGTAAATCCTGGGTACAGATAAATGCTACTTGCTACTCGACTAAAATACTATCCTGGTGCGAACAAGGCTAAGGATAACTAGGCCATAGTCTTTACTTACTTAAGTGGACTTGCCACATTAAGTACTAAGGGAAAATATAAGATTCAGTATAAGAAATGTAAATTAAGCTACTCTTTACTAACATTAGTGTGGCAATTAGTGAGAATATATATCATTATAATTTTACACGAATAGAGTGTAATATGTATTATAGTTTCGTTTAGCTCAGCGCGGACGGATTCGCGGGCGACGGCTAGTATCTATAATATCTGAATAACGCATAGATATTAAAATAATATATACTAATTTTATAAAGAGAGAAACTTTGTATTTTTGAATTTTTGTATTTTTGTTTGTATTGAAATAACTCAAGAACTACTGGACCAATTTCAAAAATTCTTTCACCATTAGAAAGCTATATTATCCCCAAGTAACATAGGGTATATTATTTAATTCCACGCGGACGAAGTCGCGCACAACAGCTAGTCGTTCATAAAATATAAAATCACAGTCCGAGCTCTCGGAATGTCATTTAATATATTATTTTTATTTAAATGAAAAAGTTTTATGAAAGTAGAATACTTTTTTCGTATAATGGAGTCATTATTTACGGTGCCTTCGGGACTCCATGCCATATTTAAGTATTGTATTGCTGCAAAAATATTGTTCATTTTTAGTACTGATTTTGACATGTAGCTATTTTTTTAGACATCAAGCTATTTGATATTTTTACTTTGAGTGGCAAGGTCATTAAGGGCACCTCGAAATAGGATTAATTGTAGGCCCATACGAGTAGGTTAAGTTTTACATGACTGTTATGACCGGAATAACTAACTAACTAACTGGACACTTTTGCTAGGGTTTGTCTGTAGGTCATTTACTGTCAACTATTGAGACACATGATATTTTTTTTTATCCAGCTGTTATTGAACATGCAGCATCCTTGATAATCTGGACGTTAGCAACCTTTTTTTTTGTTTTTTCTCCTCACTTTTTTTGCATGCCATACATCATATTTTCTTTGAAAAGAGACATCTATATTAAAGCCGGCTACAGGCGTTCAGTTTTCAACTGCACAGTTTTAGCTGTGCGGTAAAAACTGACGTACACACGTACGTGAACTGTACAGTTCCCAGTTTTTCCTCCACACGTCAGTTTTACAGTCGAACTGTAAAACTGACGTTTAAAACTGAACGTCTATAGCCGGCTTTATGCAGTCGAATTTTAATGATGTGTGTGTAACCGTTACACGGCATTTTGTTATTCGATATTCAAATAATCTAAACGTTAGCAAATAGAGGTTAATGGAAAATACACATCTGTCATATTAATCAGTGTTGCGCCCGGCTCGGGTCAAACGCCAGTGGAAATTCAATTTATTTTCGGTCTACATTTTGATTTCCCGCGTGTATCCAATACCGCTTCAAAAAGCTGTACAGTACAACAACGAGGGGAAAATATTAATACCAACGTCACTATCGGTCGGATGCTATTGAAATATTAAATTTGTTTTCACATTCCAATTCTCTTCAAGTTTAAATAATTATTTTGAATCAGAAATGACTTATTAGGGGTTTTTATGATATATCTAGGCATAATTGCAACGATGATTGGTTTCAAAAAGAAAAAAAGAAAGTCTAAACAAGATTAGGCTTTAGTTGATCCGCTGCTCGTTCGCTTCGTTCTTCTAGATAAAAATAAAGATGTTAAAGCTTTGAGATTCTGCTTCATGTCATTGATTTTCTTTAAGCATATTTTTAAATCGTTCTACTATAACATGGTATTCTTAGTAACAGTAAAAGGTTGAAATTAAGATCCATTTTGAATTGATATATATTTTATATTACAAAGTGGCAAACGAGCAAGCGGTCACCTAGATGCTAAGGAAAAGTGAAGCGACCGCTGCCCATAGACATCAGCAATTGCAGCTGCGCTGTTTGTTTAATTAAAGTAATATTAAACGATAAAATTAATTACATCAAATTGAACCGTACGCTATAAACTTGTCTTAATAACAGGTTAATGTAGCCCCCAATAAAGTTAACACCGAGAAAATTATAATACCCATAATGAAATTATCCCAGCGTTTTAATTTGCCCTCGTAACCTTTTATATCGTAATAAACGAATCCCATAAAGACTTACATAATGTTAGACATTTCATAGTCACGCTTTTGTTCCAGTATACCTGTCTACACGAGAATTTGTTTCATTATCTGTGCGAAGAAAATGGTGGTGCGGTCACGTTGCCCGCGGCTAGAGGGGACGATGCATGGAAAATCTACTTCAATGATATACCAGAAGAGATTGTGGATGAATTCGCCATGAGATATGGGATAGAGGCGATTTATCAAGCCATGACGTAAGTTGCCAGAAAAATAAAGCTGACGTATAATATAATGTTAACAATTTATCATCAAGAAAATCTTGCCGTAATATGAAAGACGAATTTATTAAATTTATTTCCGTATTAAAATTACGTATGTGTACGTCATTTTGTTTGATAAAACGTTTATTAACGATTTTAATAAGCACTTCAACCAACTTCAAGAGTTAATGTAATTTGTCACAGTATAAACTTTCTTAAATTAAAATAACCTCAAGGATATTTAACAAAAATTATTAAAATAAACGAAATTGTGTAGTTTTAATAACCAGCAGTTCATAAAAAAACTAAGAGATTGTCTGATTTTTAACAGTGAAATGTCATTCAATTGTTATTCTACCCCAAAACCATAGATGTACGAGTACCAACTATCGTCTTTTGTTTCTTATTTCTTCTTAATTGATATATCAATTCCAGGCATTTCCACTGTCTATCAACTAAGTACCTGTGCGCGGGTGTACCGGCTGTAATGTCAACTCTGCTGGCCAACATTAACGCGTACTACGCGCACACCACCGCATCATCAGCTGTGTCTGCTTCGGATAGATTTGCCGCATCCAACTTTGGGGTAAAGATTGTTAAAATTCCTCTGTTTGTTACTTTGTTTTGTCAAGGAAATATTTAGACTATCTTTTGACTTGACTTTTGTCTCTCTTTTTATCATTACAAAATTCTGCATTTCAATGTCTCAGCTGTAAATAACAATTTTCCATCTTGATTCAAATAATTAACGACTCAAATATTTTCTTGTATCCCGAAGAAGCATTAAACTTGGATACTTTATTACCAATTAAATTACTTTACGCGTTAACTTAAACTTCGTCTTGTGTTCTGTCCTTTCGTTGAATTCCCCAAATTTCCCACATTTTGTATGAAAACTTTAAATGAACGGCTTGTTTAATTTCCCCCATGTTTCACTGGTATAGCTTAAACAATGACTTTCCGCGACTCTATGAGCACTTTTAAGTTTTATTGTCTGACCAACACAAAACACTTTTGTGAATTGTTCTCAACATTACAAGTTACTGGGTCAAATACAGATGAGATCGTTCCGTATAAACTTGTATTTAATATGACCTCTTTCTGGTTTTAATTAAAATTATTGCTTTTACCACTTAATTAATTTCTCTTTAGAGTTACTAGGCCTTGAGTCCTCTACCTCTAGAGTTACTAAAGAGGCAAGTAAAGAGGCTGTTTTTAGCCGTTCTTCCATTCCTCCAACCCAATGCATTTCAACTTTGCTAAATATCACAATTTCTAACAGAAAGAAAAGTTCGTAAAGCTACTGGATCAACTACACAACTCGCTGCGTATCGACCTGTCGATGTACCGCAACAACTTCCCAGCCTCCAGCGCGGAGAAACTGATGGACCTAAAGTCCACCGTGGACTTGCTCACCAGTATCACGTTCTTCAGGATGAAGGTATGTTAGCTGCTTCTTTTAAGTACGCGTTGAAAGTTCCACTACGCCTTAATCGATTTCGAGTGGTCTTACAATACTAGTTTGTGGATATTTTATAAAGTTTATCAGAACTTACTTACTAAATTACTAAATCTTTTCCAGGTTCAAGAACTAAGCAGTCCGCCGCGTGCGAGTACGGTCGTCAAGGATTGCGTCAAAGCGTGTCTTAGATCGACATATCAGTTCCTCTTCGAGAACTGCTACGAGTTGTATAATCGAGAGTTTCAGGTAACTTCCCTGAAGCATTTAAGCAATTCTATATTAACGATCAAACTGCCATAGAAAGCCTCCTCTACCCATGGACAACACTAATAAGATACAAGATTACAGATGTCTTGTCTATCTTTCCAAATCTTTCCATGCTATAAAAGGGCTTTAAGCGAAAGAGGATTCAAAATTATTACTACTGCATTGAGTGTAGTTTTTATATCACACATGTTTTTACAGGTTGACCCTAACGAAGCTAAGCGTGATCCATCTGACCATGGCCCTCAACTGGATTCGGTAGACTTTTGGCACAAATTAATAGCACTGATAGTGTCAGTTATAGAAGAAGACAGGAACAGCTATGCGCCAGTCCTCAATCAGTTCCCTCAGGAATTAAATATTGGTCAGGTAAGATCTTTCATTATGATGAACATTAGAATAGATAACCGGTGCTATACGCAAACTACAAGGCGTAAGTTATAGTCTAGACTTTAAATGCCAAATATAAAAATAACTTTTGTAATTATTACAGCTATCAGCGGCAACGATGTGGTCTCTCTTCGCAGTGGACATGAAGTACGCACTGGAGGAACACGAACAGCACAGGCTTTGCAAATCTTCCGCTTACATGAACTTACACTTTAAGGTAAGAAACTACAATGCACAAATAGTGCATAATAAGAAACTACACGCGACAAATAGAGACTGACTAAAGGAACGTGCATTTACACCTCACTCGTTCTCATTATAACAGGTGAAATGGTTGCACACAAATTACGTGAAAGACGTCCCACCGTACTGCGGCGCTGTGCCCGAGTACCCGGCCTGGTTCGAGCCCTTCGTGATGCAGTGGCTCAATGAGAACGATGACGTCTCGCTCGAGTACCTCAACGGTGCTTTCAACAGAGACAAGAGAGACGGGGTAAGAGTCAAAGAGAATATAGACTGTTCAATTGCATTATACTTTCTTTTAAACTGGATGAATCCATCGGTTTTTAGAAATCTATATACGTTAAAGGTAATGAATTTTTGTTCACAGTTCCAGAAGTCCAGCGAGCACGCGTTATTCAGTAACTCCGTGGTAGATGTCTTCACACAATTAACGCAATGTTTCGATGTGGTCTCCAAACTGGAGTGCCCCGACCCAGAGATCTGGAAGCGGTACATGAAGAGATTCGCCAAGACCATCGTCAAAGTCCTCGTCGCCTATGCTGATATCGTCAAGAAGGAATTCCCTGAACATCTAAAAGAGGAGAGAGTGGTAAGTTTATTTACTTAACCTAAATAAAACTTTAAGAGCAATACACGCAAGGTTTTCACGTTTAACAATTTTGTAACTTGTAAATATTTACACTATAAATATTTCATAGGCGTGTATACTGATGAACAATATCCAACAACTTCGTGTGCAACTAGAGAAGATGTTCGAGGCGATGGGTGGCACCAAGCTGGAACGTGATGCTGCCGATATCTTGCACGACCTACAGCAGAGTCTCAACACCACGCTCGACGAACTCGCCTCTATGTTTGCTATCAGGTTCATATTTTATGTGGTCTTAAAATATGTAAACTATTTTTCCTTTAAATACAAGCTTTTACGATCAATCAATCGATCTTAATACATTGTATTATTGCAGCTTGGAGATTCGTATAACAGCCAGCGTGAAGGAACTAGGCGAGCTCCTGCAAAAAGTGGGTGGAGGTGCGGCACCAGGGCAACCGCAGCCGCCTGCGCACCACGAGGCTGATGAAGTACTACGACCACTTATGGACATACTGGTGAGTATAATAATTCATCATTATTCAATGCCCATAAAAATAGATGGCGTGAACGTCACCTAATTCTCACTTTTATCGTAGTGAACCAAAGATTCCGGACCTTAACGCATTTCTTTTAATTTTATTAGGATGGGTCTCTAACAATGTACGCAGAATCGTGTGAGAAGACAGTATTGAAGCGACTGCTCAAGGAATTGTGGAAGATAGTCATGAAGATACTTGAAAAAACTGTTGTGCTTCCACCTATGACGGACAAGACGGTTAGACATATTACTTGTTATATTTTTAAACACGAGAATTACATACTTCCTCAACTAATTGTGTCGATATTTTAGATGATGTTGAAGAATCTAACGAACAACGCAAAGAACTTGGCGGCCAACGCAAAGATAGAAGATATGACGCAACTGTTTAAGAGTACAGTCGGCAAACAGGATGTGAAGCATGCGTTATCTGGTGTCATGGATATATCTAAAGAGGTATTTAATAATCATTTTAAAACTATACGAATCACGAAGAGAGTACCATCAGGTAGACTAGTGGCTTCGTATAACATTATCACATTAAAAGCAATGTTATTTCACAGCATTTGTCAGCGGAGAAGAGTTTAACACCAAAGCAATGCGCAGTGCTAGACGCGGCGTTGGACACCATCAAGTTGTACTTCCATGCGGGTGGCAACGGCCTCAAGAAGACGTTCTTAGAAAAGAGTCCGGAGTTACAGTCACTTAGATACGCTCTCAGTCTGTACACTCAAACAACTGACACCTTGATTAGAACGTTCGTCACTAGTCAGCAGAATCAAGGTAAGTTAATGCACAACATTCTGCACTTTAATTGGCTTTAAAATCATATCCATCTAATTTTAAAAGGCAAAGCTTGTCAAAAGTGAAGAATGTTGAGACTATTTATTAGGAGAAACCAATGTTTAAAGAAAAATGTACTTTCTACACCATATATTAGGTACATGCTAATCAAATTGCTCTAATAAAATTATTTGGAGACTCCAAAATTCTAATACATCATATCAATGAAAGAAAATTAGTTCAGATCGAAGCTTCTAAGTTTTATATGCGAAATCTATAGTAGTGTCCCGGTGGATAGAATTACCTATTCAAAATTTGGCACCTTATATTGTTCGTATATGTGTGATGTTGATGAGTATAGACGCTGCAGTGGCGGAAGAGGGCAGCGTGGGCGAGGTGTCCCTGCAGGTCGACCTCTTCACGCACCCCGGCACCGGCGAGCACAAGATCACTGTCAAAGGTAATTTGAACAATCAAAAAATATTCGTATGATTTTCTGCCCTTCGCGGCGGAAACGATGGGGTGCTGTGCTGCGGAGGCCAAAACCTTTATTGCCGAAGTGGGGCGTAAGCTTAGTGACAGACAAGAAGACTCCCTGGCCGGCTCGTTCCTGGTTTAAAGAATATCCATTGCCATTCAGCGCGGCAACGCCGCTAGTGTGATCAGTACCTTTGTACCGAGAACGATACCGGACGGTATTTTTTTTAGTTTAATTTGATTCAATTATTGTTTTATTTAAAAAAATAATAAAGGAAATTCAGTCTTCTATTTGAACAATACCCTCACTGCCTCTTAAACTTATTTTATATTTTGTAATTCTTTTGTTTGTGTCTTTTGTAGGCAATTAGCGATTTGAATTTTAAGTTTTACATTTTAAACTTTTCTGCCTCAAGATTACTTTATGTGGGTGTTACGATATTTTTATTCATTTGTCTATTTACATTTTATATTTACCTAATTGAAAAGACATCCGACTAGTTATCTTAATATGGTAGTAAAGTGTTGCATAAGTATGCGATTATTTCCCATTTATGTAATTTCTGAGTATGGAGCGGGAATGTCTTTGTTTACTTTGATACTTTTAGATATCGATTACCGATCGATATGAATTACTGATAGATTTAATTAATGATAATCGTAACTTTACAGTGGTTGCCGCAAACGATTTGAAGTGGGTGATTGCCAGTGGCATGTTCCGTCCATTCATCGAGGTCAACCTGATCGGTCCCCATCTCGCGGATAAGAAGAGAAAGTTCGCCACCAAATCGAAGAGTAACAATTGGAGTCCCAAGTTCAACGAGACTTTTCATTTGTAAGTTTAAAGTGCATAGTTAACATTAAAAGATTATCTCTCTTATATTCTGTAAATCGTGTTATCCAGTATGGTGAGCGCGACGGAGCAGTTGGAGTTGTTCGAGCTACACGTGTGCGTGCGGGACTACTGCTTCGCGCGTGAGGACCGTCTCGTGGGACTCGCGGTTATGCGACTGGCGGACATTGCTGAACAGGTACACACTACTGTCAGACTTTTTCTACCCATTTTGAAGAAGTTTTTTATAGTAGAAGAGCAAACGACCAGGATTACTAGATCTATTAAAAGATTAGCAATTGAGTAGACAATGAAGAGGTTGTGGAATGAATGAAGTTTATGCTGAACTGTTGATTTGTTAAAGTAGTACCCATTCAAAAAAGGGTTGCATTGTTATAACTAATTTGTATAATCCCTCAGGGTTCATGCGCATGCTGGTTACCATTGGGCACGCGAGTCAAAATGGACGAAACCGGGTGGACGATACTAAGGATTCTATCGCAGAGGCATAGCGATGAAGTGGCGAGGGAATTCGTCAAGCTCAAGTCGGAAATGAGGTCGGAGGCTCCCACCGGCAGTCAGGCGCCCGCGTGAGGTCGGCACACGCCACGCCAGAACTTAATTAAGATAATCAGAAGACGGGACAAAGGAGCCGGTTGTGATGTTATCGTAGTTCCAGTTGACTTGAACGATACGTACAATAATGAACTTTGCCCGGGGCGGGTCGCGCGAGCTCTGCGCGGACCAGCCCGCCGTACCAAAGCGTTCGACACTGAAGTGTATCTTCCAATAACTTCGGTAGTTTTCGGTCAGCGTTCGTTTTTTATTCGATTTCGTAGACCGGAATGATTTTTTGTAAATAAATTAAATTAAGTTTTGCGTATAGTGAAGTATTTTGCACAAATTATTGTATATTTTTCAATAGAAGCTGATCGATAACGGCCGGAAGCCAATTCTTCCGTTTAGGCATACAGCAAAAATAGTTTTAGATTTTGTTAAAGTTTGTCTTACACAGCCAATTAATGATTAACTTTTTAAATATTTCTAATGATGTTTACTGGAATTTTTGCATATTGTTATTGAAGACAGTTTTTACTGCATGCCTAAACCTCGTGAAGCCATCGATTACATTCAATTGATTGTATTGATACTTATATGGACCAAACTTTCGTAAATATGGATGCATTACCTAATCCTTAATGTTTAATATTAAATCTGCATAATTATTTATCTAATCGATCATCTAATCGTTAAACTTGTACAGTATTTAATATATGGCCTTATGTAAATTGTTTCCTTCATTTGTTGAAAGTTCATATGCTTCCGTTGAGGTGTATGTTATAGGAGCATTAAAGTTACGGTTGTGCAGCGCGCGGGAGAAATATTTAACTGGTCTACATATAAACCGCTTTCAATATTATACCCTCAAATTAACAGGCTCGCTTGCCGATTGTGCGTTTAGATACCATTCGGTCATATATTCAATATAATCCCATCTCTTGTCCCGTTTTGTGTGAACTATTTAACGCCTTGGTTTTAAAATATGTAAATAAACGAAGTTACAATGTTGTTTAAACGTTATAGCACATCTTTACCCTTACTTTAATACGCTTGTCTTGTAAAATGATATATAAATCTTCTGTCTTTTTGTATATTATTGAAAATTGTGATATTGTTATAAAAATAACATAACTGTGGATGTCTGCGGGATAAGTTTGGAACAAGTTCATGCGTGTTTATTGAAGGCTTCGAAGTGTTTGTGGAGGTGTCCGGTCGTGTCCGGACGTGTCCGGACGGATGGAGTTGTATCTCTTATCAGTGCTCAAATGCATTTTGTTATAATCAGATGTAGCATGGTATAAAGGTTAAATTCTGTTGATAAATAGCTCAATTTGAGAAACACGGTCATCTCACCTACCAGCCAACTTGTAGTGCGTTTTCAGCAACGTAGACTCTGATACAAGAAACCTTCTGACCTCGGAAAGTATACGATTTTAACGATACTTTTTGTCACTGACCAAATCTGTTTTGATAGTGTTTAAGGGATAGTATTAAGTGATGAAAGTCGTAATACACAAACTGAACTTAGCACATGTTTAGAAAAGAACTGATCGTCCAATAATTTAGTAGAAAATGAATTAATTAAAATATAACGTAGATTGCCTTTACAAGATGGAACAATAAATATTGTTTTAAATAGATAAAAGTTAGGTGTTACATTTTGTTTAGTGAATTTTAATATGACATGTTTGTTAAACTGAGATAGATTAATATAAAAATCGTTTAAGATTCCCTCTTTACACTTATCCGGTAGCTTCCAGTTTACTTCGCGGCGTTCACTCGTCTTCCACGCTTGAACACCGCGTGGATGCCGCGACGGAGAAGCGGGTAGATGTAGTGAGCGATGATATTGCAATAACGTCGTACAGAGTCTCCGCGTTACTGAAAGCGTACGTTCAGAAGCACATCACTTTACCCACAAGAAAGTTTAGATTTTTAAATATTAGCATTTATCATGGATTACATATCTGTAGATAGAGAATGTGGTTTGTCTAGTCCAAATCTCAATAATGTATATTTAATATTTAATCTTCTCGTCTATTGGATTTTTTTAAATCAAAATTTTATGTAACCGCGTTGACTGATTCTAATAGTTTAGAAATTTCTTTTTAGTGATTTCGTTTGATTGAAAAATAGTTATAAAAGTTACAATTGTATTATGAAAACAAATTCTTTGTCCATCGCAATAATTATAAACTTCAAATTCACGTGTGCTGTTGGATACCGTATCGGTATTTAGGATTTCGATGGAACATGATTGTTGTCGGATAGTAGTTGTATGCCGTATTTTGGAGGAAAGGTTAGTTTGTTTCGAAACATCTCGTTTCATTGAAGACACTTCGATGGTTACATTCACTTGTAAATACTTACAATCAGTAGGTACGTCCACTTCATCAAGAATGCATATTCCGTTGGTATATTGAAATGTTTATATAGATACAAGACCTTGGATCTATGTATATGTTTTAAGATTCGTGAGTGAATAGAAAAGCGCACAGTGTTCATTCCAATCTCATCTTTATGTTAATAACGTTAAAGTATAATATCACGTAATCTTTACCATTCGACAATACTTGGTAAATACTTAAGTGTAAAATGTGATTGAATCGTCGCATTCGTATGCATCTTCGTAAGTCTGTTGCGCTCCAGTTTTAGTATTAATATTATCACTAAACATTGCATATATCTTTGTATAAATGCATATATGTAAATGTTACATGTTTAAACACATTATTGAATTTAGAATTTTTATGAAAAAAATAAATATCCGTATTTCAAATATAACTGTCTTTGTTTTTCTTCTATATTCTCTATATTTCTTCCTCACTCATTTAGCTCTATAATTCAAAATTAATGCTTATAGGGATGAACTAAGGAATAAGGAAGGGAAGAAAGAAAAGACAAGATTAATGCTTAATTAGATAATTGTCTTTATAACACAACAAATCATTGACGAAATTAAATTAAAACACAGAGCTTAACTACCACGCTCAATCGTTAAATAGCCACTAAGAGCTTACAGATTTAGCAAGAGGAATCAACACTAAGGGTCTAAAGTAACCATTAGACAACTCTGAATATGGCAGTAAAGCCTTGTTCGCACTAGGATAGTATTTTAGTCGAGTAGCAAGTAGCAATTTATCCGAACAAAGGGTTTACTACTGTTCGGACTCGTTTAAGCCTAAACCTACGCACTAGGATAGTAATTTAGTAACTAAACGTGTCCGAACAGCAACATTTTAGTAGAGTAGATTAGGAAATCCTTTGTTCGGATACTTGCTACTTGCTACTCGACAAAAATACTATCCTAATGCGTACAAGGCTTAAGAGACAAAAACATTCTGCGAACTTTACTGTTTTTTCTGAGTTTTCTTTTCCTCACAAGTAAACTGTAAGATCAAACGTAGGCCCATCCTACACAAATACGACACCGTAGCATCACAACGCGTGGGGAGACGAGGGGAATGAGGAAAGCGGGGCGGGGACTACCACGTCACCCATTCATACCAAGCCGCCACTCTATCACAAACCGTCGTCGAGTACGCACGACCAATAAATATTGCGCGCGCTATTTATACTGAAATCTGAAATAAATTGGTGTATTTTTTTACAAGGCAAAATGAGCGGAAACTTCCTTACTATCCCCGGAGACGATCCTATTCAGCGGAGATCAAGGGTAAGTAGTTTTTAGTGATGTTTTAATTAAATATACATAACAGTAGAAATGCGGTACCGTTAAAATTATAGTTTTATAAGCGACTAGCTGTACGCGAGTTCGTCCGTGTGGAATTAAATGTTATAGCCCATGTTACTCGGGGATAATGTAGCTTTCTAATGGTGAAAAAATTTTTGAAATCGGCCCAGTAGTTCTTGAGTTATTTCAATATATCCAAAAATACAAAGATTCACTCTTAAACAAATAATAAACAAATTATAATTTTAATTACAATAGTTTCCATTTTACATATTTTATAGTGTAAAGAAAGTTTTAAATGTTATTGGACATTGCAAACGTAATTTCGATAATTTTTATTACTATAATAGGTTTGTTTTTATTAAACAAGTCGAATAATTTTAAAAAATCTATTGTTCGTAAAAAGTTTATAAATTCTTGGGGCTCTAAGTCCTGAAATAGCTGAAGATCTAATTGAAGGTAATGTTTGTTTTAAAAGTTGGATAAAAAATGCAGAAGATATGATCTACCAATCTATTACTTAAAGGGATAAAGTACGTTACTGCTTATATTGTATGTGCATATAGATCGGGATCCGAGAAGCAGCAGACCTCAGTTATATTCAAAAGATTAATTCATATATGATTAAATATGACTCGTATGCACTATCAGTGAATGGTCATTAGTTATCCTGTCCACTTGGGCAATATTGCGCACTCACGCGTTATAGTTGGAGCAAAAATTATTTAAGTTTACTTACATTCACAAAGCAGATTTTTGCATATAATGCTCAAGGGACTATGGCAATGTTCCCTGCAAGGAGACAGACACTTTGGATGGGTCAAACCACCTCCCAGACTAATTTTCCGCGCGGCTAAGAATGTTTGAGTGTAAATGGTGGATTTTTTTTAACCGCCTGATTTTCACATATAATGCTCTAGAGACCATGATAATAATAAAAAAAATTGTGATGCTTCGCGGAGTTATTCCACGAATTTTTAGTATTGATTCACACCTTCGTATTCCAATAAACAGTTTCTTAATTAGTCCAATGAGTAATGAAGAATGGCAAATAACCGATGTACATTATTTTTAGTATATGACAGAGAAATATCGTCATCTTCATGAAATATACCATCGTTACGCGGTATAGATGTTACATGTTACGAACTGGTGTTACGGGTGATCGTCGTGTAACGTTACACCCCGTGACGTACGCACCGTAACAAAAACGTTCCTAACCTTAGCTTTTAGTCATCGCGTTTTTTTTGTTTGGCAACTGATTGGCACATGTTTATAATAATGATAAATGAGAACAAAATCGACGTAAACGTGGGATTCTACTATTGAAAGATCTGTACAGTAAGATGTTATCTCTGTTTTTCAATGTGTTGAATGAAAGGGATAACAATATGTTTTTTGCTTTAGGAAT
The DNA here is from genome assembly GCA_013186455.1 of Papilio dardanus tibullus. Classification (NCBI taxonomy): domain Eukaryota; kingdom Metazoa; phylum Arthropoda; class Insecta; order Lepidoptera; family Papilionidae; genus Papilio; species Papilio dardanus. Next base: position 519,316 of record QDHC01006364.1, read on the forward strand.
ATCGTACTTAATACTCTAAAGCGTTGTTCACATTAGGACAGTATTTTAATCGAGTAGCAAGTAGGAAGTATCTGAACAAAGGATTTACTAATTTGCTCTACAAATGTTCCTGTTTGGACAGGTTCAGTTACTAAATTGTTACTCGACTGAAATGCTATCCTGGTGCGTTCAAGGCTTTACTGTCGTTGAAACGCCTCTTATTCTATATTTTTTTTCATGATATCTTTGTTAGGTTTGGTTACTAATCATTAACTATGAATGTACATGGAGATCTTTTTGCTATTGATTTCTATCAGTACATTCACACAAAAATAAACACATTTTATGTCTACGTCCCAATGAAAGGCGTATCATTTATATCGAAAGCTGCTATTTCACAATAGATTATTTCGTGTGACAAAAACACGTATTTTAAAAGCTTCATAATTTTTCACGACGCTTTGTTCGCAAATTAAAATCTCAATTTTTTTGTTATTTTTTTACCATTCCAAATAAAACTTCTATTTGAAACTTTTTTTTAGTGGATATTCCGGTCACCTTCTGTGACCGGCGTGTCCCACACTCCCTTCGCCATTGCACAGCCGTAGGGGTGCGTAAATGCATTTACTTACATTTTAAAAATTAAAAAGGTTACTATACCTAACCAGGTATAATTATACAATGTATCCTCTAGCTTCTAGCAAATAGTTGCCGAATCAAGCTGCCACAGAACGTAACCTAACAACATAACATTCCAAGGAGTTATGTATAAATGTAGTGTTAGTAAGTCGGTAAAAGACGCCGATTGACGCGAAAATACGTGACATAACATAAAAGAAAGGCAGGAAACAATAACATAATAAAATTTACAGTAAAAATACACAATGTCACAGACTGCTGGCTTACAGCCAGGTCTACGACGCCCTGTAACACACGATTGTTACCACATAATGACATCTTAAAATTCGCTATAATTCAGTAATTCAATAGATAGCTTCCAATACCTGGGGGTAACCCGAAGTATATTTTGTTTGGCGATATCCCTGATGAAATCAACAAAAATGTACAAAACTGATAATGACATTCGATAAGTCATGTGCTTGTCACGTGAGATATCGAACGTCATTGTCAATTCCATACATTTTTGTTGTTCGTTATCGAATAACTTTGTAACACATGTACTTCGGGTGACCCACCTGAAGTTTGAAATCGAATCCCACTTAAGAAATCGTTACAATTACAACTGTGAATATCTTATTCACAATTGTAATACATACTAATTATATACAGAAAAACTTTGTACTTGTTCGTATTGAAATAACTCAAGAACTACTGGGCCGATTTCGAAAATTCTTTCACTATTAGAAAGCTACATTATCCCCGACTAACATAGACTATATTATTTAATTCCACGCGTACAAAGTCGCGCACAACAGCTAGTTTTATAATATAAGCAAAATATCTTAATAGGTATTCATACTTGGTATTTGTAAAGCTTAGTACTCTTAACGCATTGCTGACCGGCCACTAATAAACTCGTGATGCGCTTTTTGTTACCAGTGACCTGAGACAAATGTCCAGTAAAATTGCCGGTCAACAATGTGTTAAGAACAAAAACATAACTGACGCCGGTAACGCAGTAGACAGAGACCAAGGACTTATTTTTGCCTCGATACTGATACACCTCTTTACTTCTTACACGTTTTATTACATAACTTCTTGTACTCATAAGAACGGAGGCAAATAACATGTACATAATTATTTTATTTGATTAATTGAAATATATATATTTCTTTGTAGATACAATAAATGTCCATGTAAATTGTGTTAAATTATTGCTAACCAGTTTATCATCTTAATATTTCGCAATGATTTCGACGCTCGTAAAGAATATTTATAGGGTGAGACTAGAAATTTTATAATACGTAAATATGAGCTTCCTAACATTATGATACTCGTAGCATTCATGTTTTGAACACGTGTGGTGTCACGTTAAAACATCTGTAGCGGTATTTTTTCTATAAAAATGCCATTTCAGGCTGTATGCTAATATTATAATTGCATTTCGACGTCTAAGGAATATAAAGGTAAGGTCCGGCCCATGATGGGCTCCTTTTTCCACAACTCCACGACTAGCGCGTATTTTGCGCGAATACACATATCTTTCGACGCCGATATGTACAGGTTGCATCACGATGCTTTCCTTCACCTAAGAGCGTCGGGTATATATGTACATATGAAATTTGAAAACACATTGGTACATGGCGGGATTCGAACTCGGGACCGAGTTCACAAGTCAAAAGCTAAACCCCTGAGCCAACGACGCTCTAAGGAATATAATTAAAGTTAATAAGCTATAAAATTACATTTAGTACAATGATTTAAATAATGTATTCAACAAAAGACGAACCGCACAGATTCTATTTAAATGCAAGACACGTTGCGCATTGCGCATTGCGCGGTTCTTTAAACAAACATCTTACTGAGATTTACAACCATGTCAGCGTTCTGCCAAACCAAAAACGATATCGCGAGTTTGAATTCCAGTACTAATTTTAACGCGTAAATACCAGTAGCATTCCTGTAAATCCTCCAAGATCGCAGACGGAAGCGTGAGTCAGATGCGTATGCGCCGACGTCAAAGACGTTTGAACGCGGCCTGTGCCGAGGCCGGTCGGCGCAGGGCCAAGGTAACAACTGATTCATGCGATCCTAGTACACGAAATCTTTATTACATGTACAAAAGATCTTTCTCTACTTCGCAAACTTTTCATATGGGCGTAGTTTGTGAAGACTTCAATGTACACTTTATTGTTTTGCTCTTTAGTTGATTCATTCTCTCCCAGTACTTTTTTTGCTAGAAGGCTAGATATGCACAATAATAATACACAGAATAGATTGAAGAATAATTCGGACGGGATAAGTAGCGGATATATTGATACAAATCTTGAAAGAGAAGACAATAATAGTTGGAAAATACTTTTATTTTAAGAACCTTGACAATACAAAAAAATAGGAATTTAGCAAATACAATTTTAGCTATTGAACGTCAATAGAGCAAAGACGTCTGTTTACAATAAGAGGAAATAGCATCACGACCATTGATGATTGATGTTTGGCAGCGTCCCCCCTCTTCGCCCCGCACCACGCACCCCGCACGTCTTCTTCAGCAGTTGGCACACGCGACAAAATAAATCAAGACAAATTTAATTATAATAAACAAAACAACTGCAAGATTCCAGACATTCTGCATCCGGAGGATGTTACTATTAATAATTAAAGTTTAAATTTAAAGCCAATAATAATAAATTAAGCTTAATTATAAATTATTAAGACGTCACTAATCTTGAAATAGCTAAATAAACGTTGATATAGTTAGATAATTGGGTAACGAAGATAAAGAATTTTTTTCAAAATCGGTTATCAATTCTTTTAATTCAAAGTTTAATTGAACGCTTGTCGGTCACTCAGGATCGTTTAATGATTACTTAAACAGTCGCTTAGTTAATAGGTTAACACTAAAGATTTTTTAAAGTAAGTACTAAAATTCTTAGTTCAAAAATGTAATAAAAATTCTTTCTTTACAGAGTTCGTCATTAACAGATCTAATATCGTCGTTCGACACAAAGGCGCAGGCGCACAGCGAACTGCAGAAAGTCACAGCGTTTAGCGGCCACTTCGATAAGAATCACAAACCGACCTTCTCAAAAGACGAATATGGAAAGTGAGTAATGACTTACAAAAAGCTTCGAAAACATAGATAACGTATCCAATTACATAGGTACTTCACTGATAGTACTCCGAAATATCATTAAATCTTTTCATCCCTCTCATTCTGTTTAATAAAACAGAGATAACAATGTTTTTGTACGGGTTTTTTGCAATACAAACGAGTAGCAAGAAATACTACGTATGTAAAGTTGTTGACCCATTTGACGTAAACCAGACGCTTGTCCACGTCGCTTGTAAACAAATATAAATCCAAAGATTTAATTTTGTCATTAGATGAATGAACTTTTATCCTTATAGAGTTAAAGACTCAATAATTTGCAATCTTTGTATACATTTTTGTGTTCAAGAGCACCTTAAAATATAAAACAGTAGCTGTTGTGTGCGACTTCTTCTGCGTGGAATTAAATAATATAGCCTATGTTACTCGGGGATAATGTAGCTTTCTAATGGTGAAAGAATTTTTGAAATCTGCCCAGCAGTTCTTGAGTTATTTCAATACATACAAAAATACAAAAATTCAAAAATACAAAGTTTCTCTCTTTATAATATTAAGTATAGATTATGAGTGTGAGGTCTTTCTTGATACAGGGTAGATACTCGTATATTAGACACAATTATTTCACAAGGCAAGTTTCCATTTATTTATTCAATTACCCAAGTTTTATTCCATTACCAAAAGTGCAAAGTACATTGTACAAAGTAACATAAGACCATCGCCCAAGGAGCGGCACGTTCCGTTTCCCAAAGAGGATCTGAGCATTCAGTGTCAATTGCGATGGACTTCTTAGCAACAATATCGTAAGTTATCTATAAAAAGTTGAACAAAACGGCGACGATGATGATATGGGATATTTCCCAATTGACGAATCACAGATCACCTTTTCGTCTGTTGAACTCTTTAGAGCCAATCGATTAACTTATTAAACCATTTTTATCCTTTCAGACCGATCCCTGGTTCGAAGACTGAATACCGAGGTGCGGAGGCACAAGCCAGAGTTTGTACAGAGATGAAAGAACTCTGTGAGATCATTAATGAATACGGCAAGACCCCTTGCAAGAGTCTCCTGCCTCCAGAACTGCAGTGTGCTACCAAAGTCATATCATTCGGAGAACTTTTCACGGTAAGTCATTTGTAGGATTAAATGATCGGATAACACAAAAACATTTATCATATACTAAATACAATCTTTTTTTGTTGTTATGGGGATTTTGGTCCTTTCAGGACAAGTCAATCCCATAGTTCCCTTAGTGACCAGGGTCGCCTCTGATGTCGGATTAGCTAAAATTGATTGTATGAGTCTAACATCAGCTGGGTTGAGCTTCTCTAGCCGTAAAACGTAATTATTGAAATGTAAGCTTTTGAAGAAAATAATGAAGACGTTTTCATTTTTATTTGAAACAGAACAAAAAAAACTAATTTATAATTAAGCATCGCATTAAACGACATCTGTTCTGAGCCCGTATTTATTGGACACGATTAAATTGCATGATAATAAAGATCTTGGCATCGTATCTGTATGAAACATGTTCGAAATATTCCAAGACCGCGACGGCTTGTTCCTACGGCGGTTTGTTCTTTGTCATAAACAAATTAGGTTTATGTTGGAATTCCTATTGTATAAATACGCCCGTGATCCAGAGTATCCCTCTCGTTACCCAAAGTATAAAGGCGCTACGTAGCGAATCTATAGCGATCTTCAAAAATGTAACTGTAATTGACGTTCGAAAACTCACACGTGACAATCACATGATTTTATCGAATGTTAATGTCAGTTTCATACATTTTCGTCGATTCCATCAGCGATATCGCCGAACGAAAAGTACTTTGAATAGCCATGTCATTCTTTCTAGTTGAAATTTTAAATAATATTTACGGAATTACAATGTATGAGTACGTGTTAAAGCTAACAGTAGGAATACGTTCATTTCTTATTTCGTAAACAATTGTTCCGGAAAACATAAAATGAAACAAAACTTTATTGCTGTTTTTACCAAAAAACATTGCAATAACATATTATTCCGATTCCAAAATCTGTAAATCATAAAAAGGATGTTACTGTTTACATAACCTCGAATATTTGATGTTTCCCGCGCTCTGAGCTCATACGTAAAGCATCGGAGACAAGAAACCGCGTCCGGACCTGTGACGTCATTTGACATTCCGTTTGGCGGCCATGATTTAAATTTGGAACCGCATTTGCTAATGGCGGACCGTTCAGACACGCAATTAGTACAGTAAACACGGATCTGACCAAATATGGGATTGAAAATAACGATAAATTCTTGGTATTTCCTACTTTCTTAATTATATTAACAAGCTTAAAGACTTTGAATGACTTTGTTAGGACAAAAATTGGCACATTAGTTTGACTCATGCGTTAAAAATTTCGTTTTTTTTGAAGAAATCTTTTATTTCAATAAAGCGTTTCAGTTGAATAAATAAATTTGAGACTCGCTTATTTATGTTCAATATTTAAGAACAATCGACCTTCGTTTTAAATAAATATTTACATTTCTTCATCGCGTTTAACTAAATTTATGAATACGTTTCGATACTGCAGCGTGTTTTTAATATGATTCACGATTGCGAAAAAAAATATTTCATTAGAACAAAATGGAATACGATAATGTAGCAGAGAACTACGCTTAATATGTATTTAATTTTAAATTAATTAAGTGTTAACCGATTAACCGATTTGTTAGCAAACATAGAAAATGTATGGAACTGACAACAATGTTCGATATCTCACAAGTAATAAGCACATGACTTATCGAATGTCATTGCCAGTTTCATACATTTTTGTCGATTCCATCAGCGATGTACTCTGGGTAACCCCCCAGTACGTTCCTTCAAGGATATATAAGCTATTTAAAGGTCAAATACAACATTACTTATTTGTTTTTATTTTGAAATGAACTATATTTATTCCTATTTCAGATATACACAGTAATTTCTGATAAACTTGTTGGATTATTGCTACGGACGAGAAAGCATCAACTGACATACTTTGAAGGCGAAGTCTTATTCCAGGTTTGTAGAATTTTACTTGCCTTTTTCATAAACAAATCAAAGAAGATCTAGAGAACGAAAACCAGTCTAGTAGAAATAGAGCATTGGCTCTAAAGTGATTCCATAACAACAACGAACACAGAAAATGACACATGAGAACCACGTGACGTATCGAAATTCTTTCCGGGGTTTACCCAAAGTATCTTTCGATTGGCGATATCGCTGATGGAATCGACAAAAATGTATGAAACTAACATTGACATTTGATAAGTCATGTACTTGTCACGTGTGAGATATCGAACGTCATTGTCAGTTCTCTACATGTTTGATGTTCGCTATAGAAACGCTTCGTACCGAATGTACTTTGGGTCACCGCACAGATTAGAATAGATTCAGGGTGTTGACTTATAGTGCGTTAGTAAATTAATATTTTGCTTTTTAGAAACGCGACGACGACGTGCCAGTGTTCCTGATGCAGCCAATAGATGATATAAGAACGTACTGTAACAATAAAGCGCTTCAAGCTAGACGATCGGTATCACCTATGCCTAATTAAAAAGCAATAATAGCTAGAATTGTTTTCTATCACGATAGTAAAAGACTAGAGAGAGTGGTTATGAATTAATCAATACGTATGCAAAATAATATTAAATCTAGAATAATGAGAAAAGGGACCCGCGTATGTGTTAGGTAGTGCTATTTATGTATTTTTAACGGATATTAAAATATTTATTGTGACCCTATGACTTTATTAGACCGAGTTCGCGGAAGAAACGGAGATTTTGTTTTAGCGTAAGGCCGATTTTTATGTGACATCGGTCTAATGAAGATAATAGCTAAAATAATAGGTGTGAAAGTGGGTAACTATGAAATCTAAATAATATTTTCTCTGTTGTTTTTAATATCTGCACATTTTTCTTTATATGTAATAAACTATGCAATGTATGTCAAAAATAACTAAATAATTAACGTACAGTGGCATTACCCAACATGCTTTTCGATCGGCGATGTCGCTGATGGAATCGACAAAAATGTATGAAACTGACATTGACATTCCATAAAGTCATGTGATTGTCACATGTGAGATATCGAACGTCAATGTCGGTTTCATACAAATTTGTCGATTCCATTAGCGAAATCGCCGATCGAAAAGCATGTTGGGTAAGCCCATGTCACGTTGTATTGAATTTGATGTTCCCTTGGTAACTTAATTTAGGTGCTGATGTTAAATATATTTTAGTTTAGTTATAACTATTACGTATTATAGTAAAGACATGGTGAGTTTAAGTTTAAGGAGACTAATAATTGTGAAGAATCTCAACATGAAAGTTAATAAATATCTTATACTAATGTTGTATTAAAATCATGATAATATTATATTATAACCAGTTGCCTTATATATACTTAAGTAACTAAAATAGTGTATTAATTTCAAAACATATTCTTTGTCTATACTAATATATATACGGCGAAAGATTTGTACTTCTCTTTGTGTTGAAATAACTCAAAAACTACTGGACCGATATCAAAAATTCATTCACCATTGGAAAGCTACATTATCCCCGAGTAACATAGGCTATATTTCTTATTTCTACACGAATGAAGTCGCGAACAACAGCTAGTAGGAAATAATTTTGTAAAACGTGTAAAAAAATAAGTCGATACTGTGAAATTTCGTTGCCGAAATATTTGTGTTCTAACATATTGTTATTTCTGCTTTGTCAATTAAAGAAGGAGAGATGATAATATGATTTAAAATAACTGTTTCGTACAGTGAAAACAGTCTATGACACTGTAGTCCATACTAATATTTTAAAGAGAGAAACTTTGTATTTTTGTTTGTATTGAAATAACTCAAAAAGGTCCAGTAGGGACCGATATCAAAAATTCTTTCACCATTAGAAAGCTACATTATCCCCGAATAACATAGGCTATATTATTTAATTCCACGAGGACGAAGTCGCACACAACAGCTAGTATATCATATTTATGATTAATTTTAGAAGTGATTGATCACTCTAGTCATGTTATAGTATTCTAGACTTTAAGTAAATCTTTTAGTGTATCAGTAAACATAAGTGTGAATGTTCTTTTATAAAAATAAATGTCATTTTTAAATACAATGTGTTATTTCTTGCCTTCATTTAAACCCAGTCTTTTCAATATTGTCTATGAACTATTTCATATTAGAAATCAGCTAATTTGGTACGAAACATTGTCACTTATTCGAATATCTTATTCAAATGTAGTTATTAACCATCTTTTAAAATAAACATGATCTTGTTAGTTAAATCTATATCTATACTATAATTTATAAAGAGAGAAACTTTGTATTTTTGTATGTATTGAAATAACTCGAGAACTACTAGGCCGATTTCAAAAATTCTTTCAACTTTATAAAGCTACATTATCCCCGAGTAACATAGGCTATATTATATAATTCCACGTGGACGAAGTCGCGTGCAACAGCTAGTATTATAATAAAGAAGGAATAGATCGGTGCAATCTGCACATAACGGCGAAGAAATTCAAAGATATGTGTGAATACGCGCTAGTCGTGGAGTGAAGGAAAACGAAGCACATCATGGCTTGAACTACTACTAATAAAGAAATATTATTTTAATACCTGGAAACAGCAATTGCGTATTATTATGCTGTAGGTCAATTATTGTTTTTGTAATAAAATCAATCATCTTGACACATCACAGAACAATGTTATCAATATTCTACGTATAATTAAAATCGATGCGTTCTAATCTAATCGACTTTATCAAACAATTATAAAATTTAACAGATAATCTGTGTGACGGCGTTTTACTTTTGTTTTAAAGTCTTTAATGGTTGTTTTTTTAATTGTTTTCTTAATAATAAATTGAGTTATGTGAAAATAAGTTTGCAATCGAATAAAGTGTAAAGGTTTGTAGTTCTATTTCGTAATATAGTTTTAAGAGAAATATATCTTCTGTTTTAAATTTTATTGAGTAGCATTGGAGAGTTTACAAAATATGAATTGTGTATAATGCCTAGAATTTTAAATCTGCGAATTGTTTGCAGATTAACAGCCAGACTTTGCAAATAAAGTTCTTTAATTCTATAATTGTGCAGGCAATATATTTGACCAATGACGAAATAAAATGATACCTCGAGCAGAAGATATCAGTCAAGATGTTAAAGACAAAAGAGACGAAAACGATTTAATCTACGAATATGAAAATATCAAACGTAAGTAATTTTTGTACTCAGAATAATAAAGTGAAAGAAAATCGTATACAAAATTAGAGTAATGAAATCAAATGTTATTAAAGAAATAGAAATAAGAATGAATTTATTAAACACACATAGAAATTAAATACACAATACAACTTAGATTAAACAATTGCATTAAAACTAACTTAACCCTTAAATGCATAATGTTGTTTTTAAACAACATACTAAACAGTAATACATACATTTTCTAGACAGTCTATATATGTCTATTACACGAATATATTTTTTTAAACATGAAACAAAAATCATGCATTTAAGGGTTAATCCAGTGTTGGCCGCACTAGGCAATGCTTGTGTCGCGGTCACCAATATTCAGAGTTACAACACTTCCTTATACAAAAATTACTAAACCCACTTTTAAGACAAATGATATAATTATTGAGGTATGAACTAATTGGCACTATAGTCCGGCCGCTGGAAGAATGCGGATAGGACAGATGTCAATTCGACATGACTAGTGATGTGGTATAAATAACATTAAAAACTAGTATTTAGTAACTGCTACTTATTTTGTTATTTTCTATATGAAAATACTATATTTTATCTGGAAAAGGTATACATATTATGAAATATATCGTTTTAAACGTAATCTATGCGCGCAAGACGACAAGAGACGAGGGAGACGACTGTTGGTGAATGTCACAAAATGAGTCGTCACAACGCTATTTTAGGTTGCCATTTTTCTTTTCACGTCACCTAATTTCGTATTAAAAACTGTATTAAATATGCATTAAGTATATTATAAAATTATAACTTTTTATTTTACATTATACCGACCGACAGGTTATATTACGATTATAAAAATATTCAACTACATTTGCCTCGTTATTTTTGTCTCATCACTACAAAAACAAACAGTTGACATAAACTTGTAACACCGTAGTTTGACGTGGTTCGACTTTTAAAAGTTATTGTTTTCATATTTGTTCGTTAATAATTTTAGCTCAAAATAAATACGTTTATTGTAAGTTGGCATAATGATTATTTTTTAATGTTATAACTCGTTATTAACGTTACTAAAAGAGATTTAAAATTCTGCCGTAATTTTACCACCAGTTTGAAGTTACGTCGCCGGTTCGAACACGACCTGTCCTATCCGCATTCTCTCAGCGGCCGGAGTATAGTTTGTTTCATTGAAAAGATTATGTATTGTAATATTTTCTGTTCTGATAGACGCCTTCTTAGTCCTCGTATGTTTGTTTTCACACCTTTCTTTGTAACGATAAATTATTTTATTATTTTCCAGAAGTCACGTGGTACGATCAGTTGCTATTGAACAGACCACTAAAGGTTGTACTAATTGTTCTACTAATAACCATCGCAGCGCCACTTCTCATATATCAATTCTGCTTTTTCCCAAGCGTAGACTCACCACCTTCTGATGGTTATTCAACAGGATCATGTCTCTTGCAAAGAGATATCCGACTCGCCTGTGGCATTGGCACTATGAATGAACAAAACTGCCATCCCCAATGTTGTTATGACGTCAGACATAGATTCTGCTTCCACAGACTACCGTCCCGTTTCTCCTACATTCTTGATCGAGAGTGGTCTGAAAATGTTACTTTACAACCCAGAGTATCAACAACACCGTACTCCTTACAAAACAGTATTCCGAATTTAAGAATATCCGTCGATGAAATTACATCTACACATCTATCTCTCAATTTGTACAATCCTCAATTAGCAACATACTCTGGAAGAAGGATTGAAAATAAGGATTATAACTATTCAATATCATCACCTGAATTGAATATAATTGTTAATTCGATCCAAGGTAACATTTTCAACACTTTAAGAGGACCAATGATAGCGTCTCGTAATATCTGGGAGATTGCATTCAAAATAACAAATGAATCTATGTACGGTTTGGGCGAGATTCCCTTAAAAGCTGGTACTGTTAAAGTAATTTATAACAACGATCAAGGATTTAGTTCTGTTCCGTTAATATTTGCTAAAATTAACGAATCTTATCATGGTCTAATGTTAGACTCTAGTACACCTATTGAAGTATCAATTCTGGCTGAGAATCAGATAGTGGTGCGTGGTATTACCAGTTTTGGATTGAAATTTCATTTGTTTACTGGACCAAAACCGGAACATGTTATGAGAGAAGTGATGAATTATATTGGCACCTTTAATAACTTTGATTATTGGATGTTTGGACCTCATATTTGCAGGTACAAGAATTGATTTCAAATATTTTATCCTATAAAAAATATCTACTTAAGTAATCTTTATTTTCAGCATATTTCCAGGTCCTTTAGACAATGCTTTTGCTCAGTTTAATACGTTTATGACAGGTGCATCAAGACAACGTCTACCCTACGAAAGTACATGTGGACCGTTACCAATAGTTTTTAAAACTGACCAGTGTGATAATACTGAAAACGATATAATCAACAGAGGATTGCGATTAATAAGACGATTTAATAAACGTTTTGTACCTCATCTTTCACCATATGTAAGTGTATGACAGAAATAGCAATTACACATTAGTACACAGATGATGGGAGATTGAAGCACTCTCTACTTAATTCACACTTAAGTTTTAAACCGTAAATAAAGAGAAGATTGATTCTTCTTCTTAAGGTGCCTCTCCGACTAACGGAGGTTGGCGGTCAGTTCTCCATGTTGACCTACTATCATCTTTTAGGAGGCGACCATATCAAATTCAGACACTTTATTATGGTAAAATAAGTAATATTTCATTTCAGATTCGTCACGAAATAAACACAACAATAGACGAAGAAATAGACAATACAACTAGAAATTGTACCACAACTCTTTTTAAATACGAAAGATATTTATTAAGAGATTCTACCAATTTAGATCCATATATTGGTACGATAGGAAACTCTACAGTAGTATATCCTGATTATGGAACATTAACAGAAGAGCTTATCAAAGATTTATGGATTTACAATACAGATGTAGATGGATTAATTTTGGAAAACAACTGGCCTTTGGATGAATCTGAAAAGTTGCACAATGAAACTTATTTATATCTACCGTATTTTAATAAGGTATGTTTTCTTTTTAACCAACTGAGTAAGAAACAAGGTTTTTCTGTTTGAGTAAAATAAGTTTTTGGGTTGAAGCTGCTATTTTGCAAGCTGAATATTTTAAGACGATTGCTAGTAATTGTTTAAAATTCAATTTTCAGAATTTTGAAAATGCTTTGAATCGTACACCGCAATGGAACATATCCTTACCAAATGATGGTGGTAAATATATCTTCAAACATAACCTTTATGGAAACAATTTCATCAATGCGACATATACAATGTTTGATAGCACATTACCAAGATGGTCATCAAGTCAATGGATGAACGGTAGAACTGTAATTAACAGACAAAATGTTGATACCACTTGGTCAAGCTTACATCGAGAACTGATAACTATGGCTCTCGGTGGTATATCCGGACATTGGTACTGGTCTTCTCCAGTTTGTGGAGACTCAGAAGACTTCGATATAGAAAAACACAGTCTATTATGCGTCAAATGGTATATGGCAGCTACATTCTTTCCAATGCTTGCAATCAATTCGAAAGAAACACAAAGAGATCCTCTCCAATTCGTCGGTACTTACAGATCGTATATAAATAATACTTTGAATCATCGACTTAATCTACTTTCTTACTTCTACACAACTCTACAAGAAGGGCCAATACTTCGGCCAATGTTCTATCAATACCCTGAAGTATCAGAAATAAAGAATATAAACAGCCAATTTAATGTTGGTAAAGATTTGTTAATCGTTCCTAATTTACAACCGAGTCAGACTCACGTTCATGTTTGGATGCCGCCTGGAACTTGGTACGAGTTGTGGAGTGGTTTAAAGTTGAACGCATCAGTAGGTGAAGCTGTTACCATGACGACAACAGATGCTGATTTCTTAACTTTAATTCGCGGTGGATCAATCGTACCTCTACAGAAGGTAAGACTTACACATACTTTGACGCTGTTGACTTAATGACTTGCAAAATAGGTGAAGAAAGGACTTAATAAAAACATTTTAGGAAAAAAGATATTTTTAGATGTATTATCAGTTGTTCAGTTATGCAGTTTGTTCTTTCTTTAATGTTAGTTAATATTTTCCAGGAAGTCAAAGCAACAGCGGAACTAACACGTCTACAATCAAGTTTTGCTCTCACAATAGCTTTGGAATGCAGTCATGAAGACACTAATTGTGAAGCATCAGGTCACCTCTTCATGGCATCAAATATGACAATAGAATTTAAAGCAGATGCCGAAGATCTTTACATAACAGCAAATGGTGATAATTATGATATTTTCTGCAATACAAGCGTTGCTATTTGGGCAAATAGAATACAAGAAATTAATATCTACGGACTGGATGATGAACTAAATAATTATGATAATCATAAGAGAATACTTACGTCCATTGATTTATGTGAATTGAAAGTAATCCATGAAATATCTTTTAATTTGACGTAGGTTCTAAACTGTATAAAATTCAATAAGAAATAAATAAATAATTTAAAATAACTATTTATACAATTATTTAGTCATGTTCTCAGAGTCAAGAGAAGTAGTAAAAGAATCGCAAAGCTATTAAAACATAAAAGCAATTAAAAATAGAAACAACTTCATTAATATTTCATAATATTTATTAGAATCGTCATGGTGCAATATTAATTAGTGTCTTTGCTATTTATTTACTTTAGAATTTAATCTTCCTAGAAAATGAAAATAGTAACTAATTAAGTTTATTATATTTGGCCTTACGTTTAGGAAGGTGGAAAAATTGTAGTCAAACTATGAAGTCGTGATCAACACCTGCAAACAATTATTTGCATTACACCACTTCTTACGAGATAAGCTTGATAAAAATAGGTCCGTACACTTCCACTGAGCGGGACACCGAACGACCTGACCCCGCGGTCAACTCAGATAAATATGTTTTTAAAGCAAACAATTGTCCATTTCGCTATCGATACTAACTCAGTGAAGTCTCTTCACTGGCCTCAAATACTCTAATGAGAACGGACGAAAAAGAACAAACGGTTAACGTCAAAACTAATAAATCAACAGAAAATAAACAAGAACCGAGAATGCCGAACATCAAAGTTTTCACAGGAAGTTCCCATCCCGATATTGCGAAGAAAATCGCCGATCGCCTCGGAATCGATTTAGGACGAGCGACGACAAAGAAGTTTAGTAATAAAGAAACTAATGTGGAAATAGGGGAGTCTGTCAGAGGTGAGGACGTGTACATCGTACAGAGTGGATGTGGTGAAATAAACGACAATCTAATGGAGCTTTTAATCATGATTAATGCTTGCAAAATAGCATCTGCGTCCCGAGTGACAGCTGTCATCCCTTGCTTCCCGTATTCGAGACAAGACAAAAAGGAGAAAAGCCGCGCACCAATAACTGCAAAACTGCTCGCTAATCTTATTTCGGTATCGGGAGCGGACCATGTGATCACAATAGATCTACACGCGTCCCAGATTCAAGGTTTCTTCAACATACCGGTCGACAACTTGTACGCTGAGCCGGCTATAACTAAATGGATCAAGGATAATATACCGGAATGGAAAAGTAGCGTCATGGTATCACCGGATGCAGGAGGTGTGAAGAGAATGACATCTATCGCTGATAACCTCGACATAGACTTCGCAATCATTCATAAAGAACGACAGAAAGCTAATGAAGAGGATTCGACGGTATTAGTTGGTGATGTTAGAAATAGAACAGCGATAATGGTCGATGATCTCGCTGATACCTGCGACACTATTGTGAAAGGAGCTGAAAAGCTACGAGAGGCGGGCGCTAACAAGATCTATGCTATTTTAACCCATGGAGTGCTCGCGGGGAACGCTATAGATAAAATTAACAATTCCTGTTTAGAAGCGTTAGTGGTCACTAATACGATACCGCAAGACAAACATATGAAGCAATGTCCTAAACTGCAAACCGTGGATATCTCTGTCATGTTGGCTGAAGCTATAAGACGCACGCACTACGCCGAATCTGTCTCGTATTTATTTTCGAATGTACCGTACTAATAGTTTTAAGATTAAAAACATATATCACTTTTTTAATTGACAGTTAAATAAAATATAATATCTTCCGTTTCTGTTTCCGTTTATGTTTTTAAGTCATTTTTTATGCATCATTGCAGTACTTACTTTTTTACTGTAATATGCTATGATTTATTTGGTAGAATCTAAATAAAGTAGTGCGAAGACACAGAGAAAACAAACTTAATAAAGAAATTCGAACGAGCATGATAATTTATGTTACTATATTAAATAACACCATTTAGGCTGCAAACAGATGTTTTTGTTACATCATTTGAAAACATAATGATGACATCTTCTTACAAATACATCTGTAAATAGATTAAAATGTTTGCGTAATTATTATCACAATTATTTGTGTAAACAAAATCAAATTATTAATAATCGCCGGGTCAATTCCCCCCTCAATAAAAAATGCGACTAGGCCAATGCCTAGTCGCATTTTTATTTGAAATTTCACAATATGAATAAAGAAACATAGAATTAAAATAATAACTGTTACTATTTGAAAGTAAAATTGCAAGTTAAAAAAATAACATTTATTTTTTTAAGCAAACCAAATGCTACGTTTATATGGCGTATTATTTCGAACGCCTTTACTTTGTGAATAGCAAAGTTGGAATGCTACGAATGCGGGAAAAACTTCCAGGCGCTGATAAGTATTGTCAAATGTCATTTAATTGTACAACTGGTTGTCTTGACTCACATATGGTGGAAGAGTGAAAACATAAACAGTCCAGTTGTGAATTTGTGTGCGATTTAAAGGTAAGATAAAGAAAAATGAACATACATTGTTAATTCTCGTCTAGTCCAATTAAAATAAGAATAATATTGTATTTTTAAGTTAAATATTATACTCTTGTAACTGATTTGAATTGCAAATTCTCACGCTATTTTTTTTATTGCCTTTACTTATTAAGTAAATAACTTTTTATGTTACTTTTGGAGTACAACTAACCTTAAGACCATAATTTTTGTGTCTTGTTTCAAAGTTTGTATTTACTTACATTATAAAATTACAGTTGTGATAATGTCTCCGTTGCTGTACAAAACAGACGCAAGCCCGCCGGCTCGTACTGTAATGATTGTAGCTGATATTCTTGGAATAAATCTGAATATGAAAGAAATAAATCCAGTATTAAGAGAGCAAGATACACCAGAACTTACAAAGGTATTTTTAATGACATAGAAAACATTATTTTCTTATTCTGAAACTTAGAGGGAAGGCAAAATATATATTAACGTATTTTTAAAGTTTAGTTAATGGATAGAACTCTAATATTATGATCTAATAAGAACTCTGATTTTAGAAGTGTCTTTTTCCACCACTAATCAAGTTCAAACACAATAGTGGTCTATTTTGTGTGTACTTTGACCACTTTCAATTTAAAATACATGTTAAAAGATTGCCTTAGTTACGGGTTTAAAGATAAGAATAAATACGCGAGTACAATACGATAGTAGTCGCTTGGTTCTATTATCTTAATCCGTATTATTGATTAAAAGGGCAAAGGTTTTCTGACGACCCCCTACTGACGATGTATTTCTTATGTGTAGATTGCACTCATTCTATATAAATATTTAAAAAAAAAACAATGTTTGTCCCCAAAGCTGTTTTAAGCCACTATACAGAAGTTGATGAACTTTTCGTAGTTTTAAGGCATCAAAAGCTGTGGTAATATTGCTATTGTTTACGTGCAACTATAATTCCAGAAAAATCCAATGAGAACTGTTCCTTTGTTAGAAGAAGACAACTTCTGTTTAGCTGATAGGTAAGTCAGTGACAGTAGTCACCTGTACAAAAATATAGCGTTACAGTAAAATTATTTATTTCTCTTTCCAGCCATGCTATAATCCTTTACCTTTTCGATAAGTACGCCAAACCTGAACATAAACATCTCTACCCATCTGACAAGAGAAAGCGAGCCACAATAAACCAACGGTTATTTTTCGATTGCGGCGTTTTATTCCCAAGGCTCAGATCTATTATGGTAAGTATTTATTTTAGGACCAAAGTAGAAAAAAAAAAAGTTGTAAAAAAAATAAAAACTAACCTAATCCAGTACTAGACATTTGCTGGTCGTTTTTTTATTGAGATTTTCGTCGCAGAGATCATATTGAGGATATCTGAAATATTTTATACGTGTTTGTAAAATAGAAATAAATCTTTGCAATTATGTTCATACCCTACACGTATTAATCGACTCAGATTTTAATGAAACTGATATATTTTGATAAAGATAGAAAGGGTATGTGTACAAAAATAAAACGCTTTTACCAGACCCCTGAGACATCACAAACGACTGAGGATATTATCAAAGAAACTTTTTACTTACACATTTTTTATTTATTTTAGACTCGATACATTTTACATTTTTTTATATGATACTCCATTTCAGGCTCCGACTTACGGTGGTAAACTGACTGAACTATCCAAATCTATGATAAGGAATGTCGAAGATGCTTACAGGATGCTTGAAACGTATTTATCTGATACGTCATACTTGGCTGATGACGTCATCACGTTAGCTGACATAAGCGTCATGACCACCATGTCAACATTACACGGGTTGCACCCTATCAACGAAAAGGCGTAAGTGTAGTTCCACAACTTGAAAAGATTTTATTGCTAAAGTTGTTTACTTAGGGCTGGGTTGACGCACGAATCAAACGTTCCATCATTGGCACTCGACACAATGAGGGGCACGTCATTATGACTAAAGTAATTTGTCACGACAAATAGTGAAAGATGGTTATTATAATTAGGGAACGCGAATGATCTCTACACTTATAACGAAAGTTCCCAATGGTCAGTCAAAATATTTGATGGCACTTGTGAGAGGAAAAATTGCCATGTCTAAAAAGGTTTACCATCCCTGACTTAGTGGATTCTGTTAAAGACACTAGACTCTTTACAGTAGTCTACAAGAGATCTTATAAATTTGTTTTTAATGCATGCAAAAGTCGTTATAAAATTTAAGAGATTACCAACAATTTTTTATAGATTTTATTTACATGCAAAATCTTATCTCTGCGTACTGGAGAAATAATATATCGTAAAACACCAATTTACATCTAGTATATTTTATTTTTTTTAGGTATCCTAAGTTGAAACAATGGTTTAACAATATGTCACAGCAAGAATACTGTCAAAGAATAAACGAGCCCGGCAGCAAACAGCATGTATACGGCCTAAACACGCTTATGGAGTACAACAAAAAGTCCAAACTTTAGCTCCGACGATAGAAAATGACATTTATTAACATATTTTGTGTATTCGAAGCTTTTATATATTTTAAAACAATAGCAAAATACACTAACTTGCCTATCAAGACAGTATGAGACCAATTATTTTTTTCCAATTTACACTATTGCATCAATCGTGAAATATACACATTACAAGGACCAAGAATGTTAGCACAAACATTGCTCGTCATTAGTTAAGCATAAAAAAAACGAAAAAAAAAAAAACATATTTTTTTACAAATCACAGGTTTTTCATTTATTTAATACTTTAATAGCTAGAAAGAAATGCAAAGAATTTATCGAACTTCACACTCCATGTACTAGGGGCTACCGTATCATCGAAGTTTTATTGAGACGACAAAAAAAAAATGATTACAAAAAACGTTACACATTAAACATTTTCCTATAAGTCTTGTAGAGTCTCTCGTCCAATGGAATACGGAGGAGCCGCTCACAATCACTTTATAACATTGTCTCGTCACACGGCGTTGTCGCTTACACTTAACATACGGCGGCCGGCGCGCCTACCCGTCCTCCTTGGGCGGCGTGAACCAACCTGCGACACAACACACATACATTGATATATTGATATACCCTGTGGCTTCATTAGACCGAGCTCGCGATAAACGCGGAAATGCACCGAAGTAAAATCTCCGTTTATATCGCGTAGTTCGTCTTATGAAGCAGTATGATTTTAAATCTGTGCAACTATTAAGACAAAAAATCAGGTGAAAAATATTAAATTTTATGTAAGTTCGCATTTATCGAGTCGCAATCCAGCACTGGACTGGAATATAATGTATACTGACCACTCTTCTCGTGTATCTGCACGAGGCACTTGAAGCTCTGCTGCGCGCGCGCGAGACTGTACTGCGTCTGCGAAACTAGCTTCGTCGCGCCGAACTGTATGCGCGCCTTGCCCTTCACCAGCGTCGCCGCGATCTGCATGATCACCGCCTCCACCGTGTACGCGGACGACCAGCCCTGCTTCGTCAGCAGCTCCATGCAGATAGCGCCGCCTACGAGCACGTAACCACCTACAAATACAATAAATAACAAATTAGTTCGAACCATGATGGGCTCCGTATTCCTTCACACATATCTTTGAATTTCTTCACCGATATGTGCAAGTGACATCGCTATGTTTTGCTTCACCGTAAGAAGGTCGGGTAAATTATTTGTATAATTGTCTGGAAACCTAGGGCTTCATTAGACAGTCTTACGCCGAAGCAAAAATTTTCGTTTTTATCGCGAATTTGGTCTAATGAAGCCTTAGGATAAAAATAACAGCCAGCATGTAAATTCCTACAAATACAATAATGAAGGAGAAATTAATTGTTATATTTGTATGCTGAAAAGACAGAACACCTTACGGCCGAATATTGAAACATGTTAAAATGATTAAGGGTATGCTGAAACTCAAAACTTTATACACATTTTGACGTCTGTTAGACTGTAAATGGTGCATACTTTAAAATTCATTTTAGTATGCAGGCGCTAACGCCTGAGTCGAACGCCTCGAGTCTAAACTCGAGTCCCGAGTCTAGAAGATTCTGTTCCCTTAGAGCCTAGGGTATGTTTTAAAATAAAACAAAATAATAAAGATTTTTATACACAAGGTTACGCAAATATTCTACTTTAGTCTCTGAACGACTCAGAATTAACTGTATGGCACAAAGCACTTATGTTACGGCTTCATTATACCGAGTTCACGATATAAAAGGAGATTTGCTTCGGTTTAAGACCATTTTTAGCGCGAACTCAGTCTAATGAAGCCGGCGCATTACAGACTGAAGTCGCAGATTAGCGTCGCCTTGTGCACAATTTAAGGGTTCCAATATAATTCAGACTTAAGAAATAATTTACCTGATATAATAGGATATACGACACGAACGAAGGGCGGCTCGAATGGGTATGTCTCTTTGAATATAATGTTGAGGAGTATAGAGTCCTTGCCCTCCTTCTCTTTCAGCAGCATCAGGTCGTTGTGCAGCGGACTGTCAGGGTCCACAGAACGTAGCCTTATATTCCATTCATATAATGAATCATTCACTAATTCTGGAAAAAAAAATAAAGACCTCAAGGAATTAAGAAAAGAAAAACATTTTGTTACCTACTTTTAAATAACAATGCCCTACTTTTAAAATAAAAACTAATATAAATTATTATAATTAAATTATTAGTTGGAAAATATTAAAAATTGTTGTAATAGGTACCTATCTATAACCATAGCAGTTTATTAATTTACTTCCGCTCTACCTATAAAATGCTACCCTACCTTTAATTTTTTTTTATATTAAAAAGTGGCAAACAAGCAACCGGCTACCTGGATTTGCTGAAATAGTGAAGCGACCGCTGCCCATGGACATCTGCAATTGCAGATGCATTGCCCACCCTTAATCTTCGGAGAAGGAGACGCAGAGCAAGAGGAGAATTCCTCTCCCTATGCGTCCCCTCCTCCGGAAAATCCACTTCTCCTTCACATCATTTATAGGAAAAGGATAGGAAGGGAAAATGGATTAAATTTAGGCCTCCTAATTCTCTACCTCTAGCCCTGTAGAGTCTACATTTTTCTCTTACCTATAGAGTACATATTGTTCTTGAAAGAATGAGATCTGTATATATCGCGGAGTTCCTTCATCAGTCTGTCTGTGGCCTGCAGGCTGCCCGACACGCTGCCGGACAGGTAGTCCTGTCGCTGGTTCTGTCTCAGCCGCTCTAGTGTCGCTAGGTGCTCTGTTTCCATTTCATCCTGATATAGAGTTAAAAAAAACTGACAACACGATTTTCCCATCAATTTCCTTGTTGAAAAACATACAAATTGTCATTTTTTTTATTTTATAATGATTAATTAAGTAACCATACTCTTAATCAATGTCCAATAATTTAAAATTAAAATTT
This sequence comes from Papilio dardanus tibullus, assembly GCA_013186455.1. Taxonomy (NCBI): domain Eukaryota; kingdom Metazoa; phylum Arthropoda; class Insecta; order Lepidoptera; family Papilionidae; genus Papilio; species Papilio dardanus. Next base: position 541,501 of record QDHC01006364.1, read on the forward strand.
ACTAATATATTGTCCAGATTGGTAAACTCAAAAAGTAATAACACCTGAAACCTTATGTTTCGTTGTTTTAAAACTAATCAATACTAATATTATTAACAGAAAAGATTTGTATATTTGTATGTAGTAAAATAACTCATAAAGTACTAAGAGCATTTCAATTCTTTCTCTATATGATAGCTAAATTATTACATTGGGCATATTTGTTTTAATCCATGCAGACAAAGTCCAAGGACAGCCTAGTATCAAATACATAATCATAGAAATGCCCTACTTTGTTGCTGCGGCCAGCATCATCAACCATTTCAAGTGGCAAGTCCTCTTCCCCTTCAGAGTCATCCTCTTCCGCTGCCATTTCCTCATCTTCCTCAGTGCCAGATTCCGCACCGTTTGAAGTTACACTCGGTACTCTGCAAATAATGATAAAATAAACAAATAATGCTAGTATAATCTGCCTTTACAGTAATTGCTGTAAACATAAAATGATAATTCTTCACTAAACATTAATAAACACAAGGAAACACTTAATTATAAGTAAACCTTTGTCTTAAGGACAGAGCAATAACAAATCCATTAAACATAATCTATACTATAATAATATAAAGAAGAAATAATTGTATTTGTATTGCAATAACTCAAAAACTACTGAGCCAATTTTATTATCATTGAGTAACATAGGTTATATTTATTAGATACTTTTTTATTTTGCACAGATGAAGTCGGGAGAAAAAGCTAGTTATATAAAAAGAAGTAATTTACCTCTGTTGGGGTACAGGATGGAGGGGAAGTGCCAATGAGTCCAAGTCAGGTGGCTCCGGGACTCCATGTAATTTGCACAATTCCCTCAATAATATGCCCACCTAAAATCCATCAAATTACATAACTATAGTGTAGGACAATATTTTACTTTGGAATATAATAATATTGGGCTTTCAATCAATAATTTAGCTTCATTTGTCTATATTTCTATACTAATATTATAAAGAGGAAATATTTGTATTTTTGTATCTAAATAACACAAAAACTACTTGACCAATTTTAAAAATTCTTTCATTGTTAGAAAGCTACATGATCCCTGAGTAATAAGGGCCATATTTTATAATTTCCTGCCGATGAATTTGCAAACAACAGTTTGGGTTATAATAAAAAAGTTTTCATATACTTAGACTTCAATATGTTACCATTGCCTTGAGTTTTCATAGCTAAATAGCAGGTACAAAAACATTATTATACCTTTCATTCTATATAAGGATATTTTTTTTATATTTTAAGGTGGCAAACAAGCATGCAGCCAGATTTGTGATGTTTAACAGATGTTTGTAAGGCTGTAGTAATAAATACCTGATTTATAACATGATTGTCTCTGCCCTGTGTGTTGCTGAGTATCTGAACAGCATTTGTCACAATTGGGTCTTCACTGTCAGCAAACCATACAGGCGGTGTTGTCGGATATGTCTCCTGATAATATCACAATATATTTATAACAAAATTATTAACTAGACTTCATTTTTAATTTGTATCAAATTATTTTCTAGCAAGCATATTCTTTCAGCCACTTAATTTGTTGCACATTTATTGAATATACATGAACATGAATATTTTTACATATTTCTCCCGAATAATTCAAGGAAGTTATTTAAAACATGACAATGTATTTCAAACAATTTATACATTCTATTGTTAGGTAAATTCTTGAACATGTGATAAAAAAAACTAATGCAGTTTAACTTACGTACGACAAAAAACCACCAAAGAATGACTAAGTGCCTTTGTCCCAATATTCATCGAGAGTACCGTTATCCAAACAAAATAGATATTACCCTCAATAGAATGTAGCTGTACTAACACAGAAAAGAAAACTGAAACTTTATGATCGATACAGTGATTCGTCACGGACTCTGTGTGCATTGTAAAGCAACATACAATCAATAACACGTAACGCATGCTTACAATAACGTTTAAAAACAAACAATATACTGTTTAACAATTCTAACGTGTTAATTATCACATATGCATATGGGAAATGAATTGAATGCTTCCGTAAACTTTCTGTTGACAGCCCTGCCCTCATAAACAACGGCTCTTTGTCCAAACTAGAGTTAATCAATAAACGCATAGGTTTAAACTCGACTGTGAAAATCAAGTGCTACAGCTAATGCTATATTAGTAACATGCATACTTACGGTAATATTTGCATGTATTTCATATTTCTTTCCATTATTGCCAACGAATCTGCAGGTCAATTCGTCCACACTCGCTGACATTATCTGAAACCGCTCATGGTTTTTTGGAAACACATGTTCTAAGGTCTTGATTTCTAACTTAAGCGTATTTAAGCAAGCCATTAGTGTGTTGAGACACTATTTTTTTAAAAAATAACTAATTTCCGCGTTAGAATACATAGAAACAATATTTTACGTTCACTCCCAATCAAGCAAAATGGCTGAACATAATGGCGGATTGACAAACAACATTTATTGACGTTAGAGGGCGCCAGCAATAAAAATCTTTTTCCTGTATTATCGATTGTGAAAGTCTCTCTTTCATCTTCTATACTTTACTTCTGTACTGTTAATAAACATAAATTAATAAAGAAAGTAAGGGCTTTTAATTTTATGCTTACACACCTAGGCTAAACTAACAATAGAACCCAAAGAGCGATAAAAAATTGTCTTTCTCATATCTTCAAATTACCACACTACTCATGAAGTTATTGAAATTGAAACTTCTCATGAATCAAACTCGAAAAGGCAGCATTTTAAATTAAATAAATAAAAGTATTCAGTAAATATCAAAGTTATTCATAGGTAGGATTTGAAACAAAAAATACTTATGTGTAAGAAGTTAGATACCTATTTCATGGTAACATTGATAACAACTGATTGTCAAATGAGATGTCAAAGTAAAATCAAAAGTGAAAACAAAAATATTACGAATCTTTTATATTTGTTATAAATAAATGTTCACATTTATTATACTTCATAGGTGTGTTATTTACAATGAAGCGAATATCAGAATATTCACCACGAAGATCTAATAAAAGAAGACGATCGAATTCGGAGGACAGAGTATTTACAAAGCAAAACATAATTAAATCTGTTAATCGTGCAGAGTCCTCAGGGGAGTTTGATTTTTTAGATTATAAACGAGATATTAACAAAATATTTGCATATAGTAGAGATACAAATACAGTAACGAATAATTTGGATGATTTCTGGGTGTTTGTAAATAAGTACCAGGCTACACTAAAGAAAGCTGGAAAACCAATATTTTGTATTGAAAATGAAGATCGTACAACAAACGATTTAGGGATACCAATACATTTTTCAAAATTTGATTGCATTAATTTTAGTACCAATATAAAATTTATGGACAGTGTTTGTGATGAAAGAGGCAGAAAAAAACTAACCAAAAGTATATTTGATGCATTATTAAATGTTGTATCGATTTACTTAGATTTTAAGAATAAGGAAAAACTTGAGAAACTAAAGAAGTTAAGACAAACACAGAGAGATTTACCGGTTGCAAAATATAGGTATTATTTTATTTATTCATTATAATATTAAACAGGTAAAACATAAGAAGCAAATAGAGGTTTCTCTCTAATCAGAGTTTCTTGCTTATTAAAGTAGCTCATTAGACCGTAGAAGGACTCTCGCTTATCTAGGTTTAACTGTATTCCTAAAACCTAGTATTGCCATAATAAATATATGTTTCAGAGAAGAAATACAAGCTGCTGTGAAAAATGAAAGGGTTATTATAGTTGCTGGAGACACTGGTTGTGGAAAATCAACTCAAGTTCCTCAATATTTGCATGATGCTGGTTTTCAAAATATTGGTAACATTATATTGTAATTGTGTGAAACTTGCTAGATAGATAAAGTGTTTCAAATGTCCATGGGCGTCGAAGATCACCTTGGTGATCTAGCCGCTTGTTTGCCCCCTTCTCTTATAAAAGAAAAGATTAAATAAGTCAATCATAGGGAGCGTTTTACATGTTATCTATCTAATATAAAGACGAAAAAAATTTATTTTTGTATGTATTGAAATATCTCAAAAACTACTGGACTAAATTCAAAAATTCTTTCACCATTGTATAGGTACATTTTCCTAATATAGGCTATATTTTTTTATTCGAAATATTCGAACTTCGAGCATATTTTGCGTGACCTCACACATATCTATAAATTTCTTCGCCGATATATGCAGGTCGCATCACAATGTTTTCCTTCACCGTAAGAGGGTCAGTTAAATATGTACCCGGGCCTATTGAAACTTTGTAATTATTTTACAGCATGTACACAACCAAGAAGAATAGCATGTGTGTCATTATCGAAGCGAGTAGCTTACGAAACTCTCACTCAGTTTGAGAGCAAAGTTGGCTATCAAATAAGATTTGAAAAGAGCAAATCAGCGGATACTAAAATATGTTTTATTACGGAAGGACTACTGTTAAGACAGGTATAATATTTATTTTAATACATATGTGTATTTCTTAATAGTAATTGAAAAAAAAGACATTCGAACCTGCATATGCGACAGTCTAAGGATCGCAATATTTGTCTTGATTATAGACTTTTCGCTCTACACAGGTTTTTGGCTTATGAAGGTTGTCTCCTGGGACCAGAGAATGATTCTTGCTTACAGATATTTCTAGCTTATCCCGGTTTGACTGTAAAGAAAGGCTCTAAAGTCAGGGCAGGAAAAAAAAATAAAAAAATGACTCACTTTTTTTTCAAGAACTAATTTTTTTATATTTTTTTTTTATCTATTTTAGATGTCATCAGAAAATCTACCAAACTACGATGTTATAATACTAGATGAGATTCATGAGAGACATTTGATGGGTGACTTTCTTCTCGGTGTACTAAAGTGCCTTATACACACTCGTAATGATATAAAACTGGTACTAATGTCTGCTACTATTAATATAAAACTATTTGAAGATTATTTCGCTGCAGAATCTGCTGTTGTTATACAGGTAAGATTTTCGAATAAAAAAAAAAATTGTCACTATCGGCCTTTATCTGCCAGTGTTTTTACGAAAATAAATTACAATAGTAGAGAATTCTGTTTTTCTACCATAACACCAATTTATATAGTTAAGAGTAAAATCTTGTTGGTCTCGTAACTTTTAGTTATTTTATGTGGGAGGGGTGTTAACCCTCCGCACAAACTCCAAAATGCCGGAGGACCATGTCCTACTTTGGTCAGCGAGTTCTTCGGACCTAACTGACCTAGGCTAGGCTAGGCTGTACTACCGACCACTCCCTCATCCGCCACTCGGGCGACGCTACTCTACGCTGTGAGGCCCAGCGCAGGGAGATTTCTTGTTGGTAGCCAAGGCCTACTTCGGGTCAACGTGTCACACTAGTTAGTTAGAGTAAAATAGTATTTTTTTTGTCATAAAAATGTTCTTTTTTTATTACAGGTACCAGGAAGATTATATCCAATAGATTTGAACTACAAACCTATCTACGTAGAAGACAAACCAAGCAGAGATGACAGACTCGATCCGCAGCCATATGTTCAAATTATGCAACTAATTGACAGCAAATATCCAAGTTAGTATGGAGATTTATTTTTAAATTTGTTTTTTTTTATTTAAGTTCTGTTCTGTATGTATTTTAATAGTCATTTACTGTAGCACTCGGATTGAGAGGGGCAATTTTTTTTTAATTTTGTTTTTTTTTCATTCCACAGGCGATGAAAGAGGTGATCTATTAATATTTATGTCAGGCGTACAAGAAATAACTTCAATATGTGATGCAGCTCAACAGTATGCTGAAAAAACTAAGAAATGGATTGTACTACCTCTTCACAGCGGTCTGTCGCTTATTGAACAAGATAAAGTAAGTATCTTACTATAACTTTAATTTGAATCTTACTAATATTATAAATGCTAAAGTTACGGTGGATGTATGTTTTTTTGAAGTTACCTTCGAAATAGGTCTGCGGATCTCGATGAAATTTTGCACACATGTAGAACAAATATCTACTTACAACAACAAAATCAACAACACACCTCACGCCCGTAACCCAGAGGGGTAGGCAGAGACTACGGACCTCCATTTGGCTCGATCCTGACACACCTCTCTCGCTTCTTCTACATTTCGATTCCTGCCGCCGAGTTTCGTCATCGAACGACACGACAGACCACCGGCTTCCATCCACACCACCTGGATGGCTGGCAATCCACAACCGTACGGTTTTCGCGGAACTTTCTGCCTCGCACAGCCGCGTTGTGGAATGGTCTGTCCTCGGCGGCATTTCCAAACTGCTACGACTTAGGGTCCTTCAAGAAGCGAGTCTATCTATTCCTCAAAGTCCGGCAACGCATTTGCGGTTCCTCGAGTGTTGCAAATGTCCATGGGTGTTGAAGATCACCTCGGTGATCTAGCCGATCGTTTGCCCCCTTCTCGTATAAAAAGAAAATCATACAACTACGCATGCATATACGACGGTTACTCACTTATCTACTTACTACTTTTTTTTCGAGTTCCAGAGAGACGGAGTCGTAGGCGAGAGGTAGTATTGATATAAGAAAAACGGACTTAAAAAAACAACATTTTGTTTTTTTTAATTTGGAGTTTAGATATTTTTTTTTATTTCCATTATTTTCTGTTCATGTAAATTCGTATTTTTATGATTTATTTACAATGTCCTTTTATTTTTTTTTTAGGTTTTTGACTACCCACCTGAAGGTGTAAGGAAATGTATAGTTTCAACCAACATAGCGGAAACATCTGTGACTATTGACGGAATTAGATTTGTCGTGGACTCTGGAAAGGTATATTTCTCGCAAAAAAAACACATTTTTTTTACGCATACAAAGTTTATTAAAGTTCATAAACCCTAACCGTACGGCTTCATTAGTTCGATGTCACGCAAAAAACGGTCTTACGTCGAAGGAAAATCTACGTTTTTGTCGCGAACTTGGTCTAATGAAGCCTTAGGGATAGAGGCACTATTATATGTCATATATGTCACAGTATACGTACTTTAAGGACAAAAATAAAAAAAATAATTAAAAAAAAGTTTTTTTTCGTAACAGGTTAAAGAAATGAGTTACGATTCATCAACGAAAATGCAAAGATTAAAAGAGTTTTGGATATCAAAAGCCAGCGCTGACCAAAGGAAAGGCAGAGCCGGAAGGACTGGTATACTGTTTTATTCATCCTATTTTGATTGTAATGCCTAACAAATTGTACTAGCTGTCAAGATAAACAATAATTTATCTGTGGGCTTACCCAACATGCTTTTGGATCGGCGATGTCGCTGATGGAATCGACAAATTTGTATGAAACTGACATTGACGTTCGATATCTCACACATGACAATCACATGATTTTATCGAACGTCAATGTCAGTTTCATACATTTTTGTCCTTTTTTCAATTCCTCACAAATGAAGTAGCGAGCAAAACTTAATTAGTATATTTATAGCCTGAAATAATCGTAAGAAAACACGTAAAATATAGAACTATATTTTCGCGTACTTATAACTGCTTCAATAGACCGAGTTCGCGATCAAAAGAGACTTACGCCGAATCAAAATCTACATTTTTATCGCGAACTCGGTATAATGAAGCCATAGGGTCAAAGGGAACGATTAAAACTTCCCCTTCCCCAGGTTTTCCTAAGCTGTATTTACGGCTTCATTAGACCAAGTTCGCGCAAAAAATGCAAATTTTGCTTAGGCGTGACTTCAGTCTAATGAAGCCTATAGCCTTTTATGCACAAGGATAGTATTTTAGTCGAGTAGCAAGTAGCAAGTATCCGAACAAAGGATTTACTAATCTATTCTACTAAAATGTTGCTCTTCGGACTCGTTTAGTTCGTAAATTACTACCCTAGTGCGTAGGTTTAGGCTTAAACGAGTCCGAACAGTAGTATATCCTTTGTTCGAATAAATGCTACTTGCTACTCGTCTAAATACTATCCTGGTGCGAACAAAGCTTTACGGTTACTGCTCAAACGGAGAGATTAAGGCTCCCTTTATCTGTTTTCCTGAGTTATCCCTAACATAACCTGGGATCATATTCCCAGGTCCTGGTGTATGTTACCGTATATACTCAGAGCAGCAGTACACAGATATGGAGTCGTTCAGTACTCCAGAAGTCAGTCGTGTACCGCTCGCCTCCTTGTTACTGCTCATGAGTTCGTTAGGTGTTAATGATGTGCGCCGATTCCCATTCCTCGATACACCGCCGGAAGACGCCATTGAAAACGCATTATTGGAACTTAAACAACATGTAAGTGGATTTTATTTGATATTATTGATGATGATGATGATCTGACCGGGTAAGGGAGACCATAAATAATATATGGTAAGGAATAAAATAAAATAAACTTTACTTTAAGATGGGATTCCATGATGAAAATGACTCACTAGGACCTTTGTTTCTTCTATGTCCTTGTCTAAGGTTTTAAATACTTCCTGATAAACAATTGGCAAGGCTTTACGGTCATTTCTAATAAACCTTGATAAAGGCAAAGGTTGAAACCTTTCCAAGCAATTTTACACTCTTCAACTTCACTGTATTTAAATAAAAAAATATTTAGGCCCTCTCACAATATATTCATTGTAACCCCTTTTCTTAAGCAAGATATTGTAAGTCTCTTATTCACGTATCACTTGTCACTTGTAGAAAAAATACCCTTTTCTCACCTTCCAGGCAGCATTATCCTCAAATGAAAAACTGACTTCCCTCGGTAAAGCATTAGCTAATTTACCAGTAGAAGTAGCATTGGCTAAGGCGCTTGTGATCGGCAGCGCGACTCTGCCCCCTCACAAGAGGGACTCCGCCCTCGCGCTCACCGCGGCCCTAGGAATACGCTCCATATTTACTACGAGAGCGCACAGAGACTTTGAATGCGAGGTGAGTAAATTATAGCTACGAGTAATTTATTTCTAGGAACAATGCTGTTTAGTGTTGACATATTGAAATTATAGTGCATTAAGTAAGTCGTTTAAGTCTTTCAGATCCTTCATACCCAACTATTACAGCAGTTTGGAACGTGTTAAATATATTTTACTAAGTGTTCCCTACAAGCTTTGTTCGATTCGGTACGCATTTTAAAGTTATGTTCATTTTTGTCCAAGTTTAAATCTGTCGAATATGATTGCTTAAGAATTTAAACTTGTATTGAATTCCTAACTGTCTGTTATGTCTTCTTATAACTACAAAAAGAACTACTTTTTCATTTCACTAACACTTACCAGAACGCAAGAAAACCAGACGAATCAGATCACGGGGATCCGTTAACCCTTCTGTCGCTGTACTGCGCGTGGCTCAGTGTGAAAGCGGAGGGCCGCGGAGGCCGAGACTGGTGTCGACGGAGAGGTATTGAAGAACAACGCTTCTATGAACTAACAAAATTAGCTGCACAATTACGTGGGTTGTTACAGGTTTGTTACTGAGAAATTTCACTGCTGTATAGCTTTTTTGTCAAAGAGTATAAGGGATAGATAACTCTATCTTATTATTTTAATAATGTAATATTATAGGACAACAATTTAATGGAAACAGTAGAACCGGAGTCGATGTCGTCGGCAGAGCGCGCGATGCGACACGGACAGATGAAGCAGTTAAAAGATATGAGAAGGTTAATATTAAAAAATGACTTGTTAATAATAATTTTATATCGATATAAGAAATATTTCCGATCGTGGTACAGATAGTCGTCATCCATTAGGGTAGACTCCGAGCCTCTCGGTGGGGACATATAGTGAGCTGGTGATGATGATATATATATTTTTTTTATATTAATAAGTGGCAAACGAGCAAGCGGCCACCTTAATTCGCTGAAATAGCGAAGCGACCGCTGCCCAATAAAATATATATAAAATATAGATAAAATTGACCGGCAACGCCATCTACATTTATATTTGAAAGCATGTCTCAAGATTATTCCGACAAATTTATCATAGCCAATGCACAAAAGTCAAACTTATTTTTATGTGTAATTTTCTATGTTTTGAGATAATTTTCTGACAGAATTTACCGCGTCACTAGCGCCACTCTGGGGATAAACAAATACATACTAGGTATTAAATTCCAGGCAATACAAACAAAAAGCCGCTGAGGAATCTAAGCGTAAGAAACGTCTTAAAGTAGACTCATGGGAGATTATAGATGATAAGGTGGAAGATGACAATGTGTTGGACATACGCGACATTGAGTTCCGTATGACGAACGACGCGCAGCGCATCCGGGCTCTCATATCGGGATCCAGTGCGTCCAGCGGACGGGACCTTGTCATGTTAAAGGTTAACTTTTTTGACTAGCTGTTTCTCGCGACTTCGTCTGTGTGGAATTAAAAAATATAGCACATGTTACTCGGGGAATAATGTAGATTTCTGCTGAATTTTTCAAATCGTATATTTCGTACAAAAAAATATAAAGTTTTCCTCTTTATAATAGTAGTAAAGATACTCAATTATATACCCTTTTTATCCATATTTCATTAATTACATTAAAAATATGAGATCTTGCAGGTGAAACACAACGTTTAAAAGTGACTTATTTTGACAATTAGGTGTTTTTTTATTTTATTTTTTCTATTTTTTTTTTGTGTTTCAGATTGTGTTGTGTAGAGCTTTGTATCCGCAGGTGGCTATAGCAGATGAATTCAATCATTGCAAGGTTATTTTAGTTCATGTATTAATATTCCACATACTATTGGTAGCAATTTGACCATTTAATAACCAAAAAAATAAAACTTATATACTTCTTCATACTAATTGTGTCAAATTTCTAAATCATTTCCTCGCGCTATTTCCTTAAGAGTATAAATTTTTGGTTTACCTTTAAAGATATTTCTCTCTCTCGCCCTCGACTCCGTCTGCGCGGAACTAAAAAAAAAACCTATTAACAAGATCCGTTAATCAGTTTCGGAGATGCTTTCAAATATCCATGTATCGTAAAGGATGGCTCTCGGTACACCGCGTCCCGGTCGGAACGTGCTACGTCCGGGCCCTGTATGAGTCCGAGCTGACATTGTGTCAATACAAAATATACTAACGTGCCTGAGCCGAGTCACGGATGGAAGGAATCGTGTCAAAATATACTTTCTATAAACACAGACGGCGTGGGCCCGGACGCGTCACGATGTACTGCGAGTCATCCTTTTTCATATTAGTAAAATTATTTCGTATATTTCAGTCGGTCTCAGATCAACTATACCATACGTATAGTAAGCCGTTCGTATTCCTGCATCCTACGTCGTATTTAGGCAAGAACGGCAGGATACTGCAGCTCACTGAAGGAGATATACAAACAGATATACCGGGATATAAAAGTAAATTACCTTTGTCTGCGAAACATCAATTATTATGTTATCTGTGAGTATTTGCATGTCTATGTGTAGCGGTCGCTTCGCTATTTCAGCGAATCAGGGTGGTCGCTTGCTCGTTTGCCAATTTATAATATAAAAAAGTGTAAATATTTTAGTGTACTTATGCCCGTTTTCACTTAATGGTCTCCCTAAATCTAACGAATCCCTTACGGTCTAAAGTGACACTTAAACCTTACTTAAAATTTAGGGGTCGTTGGAAAACGGTCATTATTTTAGTTAATAAAAACATTAAAAAAATTGACAAAAGCAAAAGTTATTCCTTAAGGATTACATTACACCGATGTCACGTAAAAAACGGCCTTACGCTGTCGCAAAATCTTCGTTTTTATCGGGAACTCGGTTTGAAGCCGTAGATAACAGAAAAATGCTTGCCAAATTAGTACTATAATTAAAAAAAACTATTTTATCTTATTCCTTTGTGCTATTAAACGTAAAATGTTTATCAGAATTATAATTTATCATTGCCAAAAGACCTTTACACAACCTTATTGTTTTTTTGGCAATAGTGTAAGAATGATAAATATGTTTTTTATGAAGGTGATGGCTTCATTAGACCGAGTTCGCGGAAAAAACGGAGACTTTGCTTGGGCACGAGGCCGTCTTTCTCGTGACATCAGTCTAATAAAGCCCTTGGGTTAGAAAAAATCTAAACTTTATAATCTTCTATCGATACAAGGGATATTTGAATAGTCTTTCTTTCTTTAGTTCAACAGTGGTAGGGCTCGCTTTAACATCTTCGCACGAATTGTCCGGCTCTCCCGGTGGAATACCACGACCACACAGAAGACAGGCGTCAAATGGAAGCAATTCCGTGTTTCGTCTGACGAGTGTGGTGCCGGAGGCCTAATTTTAGTCCACTTTCCCTTCCTATCCTTTTCTTATAAGGAAATGATGGGAAGGGGAAGTGGATTGGCGGGGGAGGGGAGGCATAAGAAGAGGCATTATCCTCTTGCTGTGCGTATCCTCCTCCATAGTTTAAGGGTAGGCAACGCATCTGTAATTGCACGTGTTTATGGGCAGCGGTCGCTTCGCTTTTTCAGCGAATCCGGTTATCGCTTGCTCGTTTGCCACTTTGTAATATAAAAAAAGTCTTCTGTATTTTATAACCTCTATCATTTTTTTTTCAGTTCACTTCTAGAAACTACAAAACCTTACATAGTGAACTCGATGCGCATGCCGGCCGCGCAGACATTGTTACTGCTATCTCACTCTATCGACACTAATATTGGATTTACGAGGTAAATATCTTTCTTACTTATATTTAATCTGTACTAATATTATAAAAAAGAAAGATTTGTATGTATGGAACTCAAAAACTACTGGGCCGATTTAAAAAAATCTTTCACAGTTAGTCTAAATTAAGTTAATCTAAAACTAAGCGATTCTGACTGCCATTAGGCTATATTTTTTAATTCCATGCGGACGAAATCGTGAACAAAAGTTATTCTAATAAACGCAAAAAAAACTAAATTTTTCATCGAAAAAAAATATTATAGTCATTATTTTTTTTTACAACTATAGTGACCATGAAAATATATTTAGTTTAAAAAAGTGTATATTTGCTAAAAGTGGTAGTCTTTTAAATAAAACATTTAGTAGTTTTATTAATTAAATTCAAATAATATTCGTAATAAATTAAAAAAAATCACATCAAAATTATAATAAAAAAAATAGTGAAACTTCTATTAACGTTCATTAAAATTATAATTTAAAAAAATAATGACATTTCTATTAATGTTTTTTTGTTTTTTATACAGACTAGTATGTGACTCCTGGCTGTTATTGGAATTTCCCTACCCGGAGTCGGGGTTGAATCTTTTAGTAAAAGCTATAAAACTGCGACGTCGTTGGGATGCACTTATTAATAGGAGATTATTAGGTAAGAAATATAAAAATTATTAATAATTTTATACTAGTAATAATTGTAAAAATCAAATCAGTGCCCTTATCTTGGTCAATTTTGATATTTTTTTTATTTTTGAATTACCAATTACATTTCTTTCTAATTTTACATATTTTTTCATAATTACAAAAATGTTCTTAATTTTAATTTAAAAATGTTGTGTTTTATGTTTTAATTTTTAATGAAAAATGTAATGTTTTTTTTCATTAATAAAAAAAACATCCTCTATAGCAAGTGCTAAGAGAGACCACAGGGGTGTACAAAAAAGTTGTAATTTAAAAAAAAAACTATATATTCCAGATGCAAATCCAAATAAATCAGTCGAATCTGAATTAGAGAGAACGAAAATAAATGAAAAATCCTCGTACGGGGAACAACAACACGATTTATCTTGCGATATAAGTTCATATATGAATAGTGATATTTCTTATACAATAAAACGACTACTTCCGGGTGATTTAAAAGTGTTATATACCGGTGATGTTCACGCGAATGTCGACCCTAATCCATTTGAAGAAGGTTTCGAATGCCGCGCGCATGAGAAGAAAGGTGGCGTTTATGTTACTGATAATGTGGTTTATAATTGGTAAGTTTGTTTTTTAAGCTTTGAAAATACAAAATATATATAAGACAGTAACTCTACAGACGGCATAGAAATAAAAAAAATATATAAAACAAACCTTATCGGCTAACACTCGGCTTCATTAGACAGAGTTCGCGATAATAACGGAGACTTTGCTCGGCTTCAGTCCGTTTTTTATAAAAAAGTGAAACTGAATGTCTGCATAAAGGGTTTATTGTATTATATTATTTGTTTTTTTTTCTCTCTTTTTTAATTCTCACGCGGTCAAGAGTTACTCTATATTATTGTTTTTTTTGTATTTAGTCCGATTGTACTTATTATTGCAATTACACTACCTCCTCCTATTCCCCTACTTATTATAAAATATAAAAAAAAAACTCTTTGTTTCCAATGTATAGAAAAAACATTATAAAACTTATATTAAAAATGTTTTAGTTAACAAAATATTTTCAACTAGCAGTCAAAATATCATTCACTCTAAAAATCAACTGCGGAGTTGACAATATTATCTATCTCTTTCCATCTTGTGTATAATAACGTCTCTTTTTTAATCTATGTTTTTTTTTTTAAATTTCAGTGTCGTAGATTCAGATTGGAGTTACAATAGTTATCAAGAAATATACGGAATTCCTTGGACTTGTCCTGATTGCGATATATCTCTTTGCCTATCACCTTTAGAACGTTTACAGCATAAACACTTCATGTGTACTTCTAGAACAGAAGAGAAGAAAGAAGTTAAAACAACTACACGCAAAAATAAACCTAATGCTAAAGAATATAATTGCGAACGTTGTAATGAAGTTTTGTATATGACGCCTGTTGAAATATTAAAACATAGAAAAACGTGTAAGAGTAAAATATAAATATTTTTTTTCGAGTTTTATTTGTAGCTAGCTGTTCCCTGCGACTCCGTCCGTGCAGAATTAAAAAAAACACTTGGTAAGTAGCCTATGTGTTTACTAAACTTTTGTATTTATAATAATGTACATATATACCTAGTAAAATTCCTAATGTGCATTATCTGTATCTATACTAATATAAAAAGAGAAACTTTTATTTTTGAATTTTTGTATGGGCCGATTTCAAAAATTCTTTCACCGTTAGAAAGCTGTATTATCCCCGAGTAACATAGGCTATATTATTGAATCCCACGCGAACGAAGTCGCCCACAACGGCTAGTATTACATATTTCCAAATACTAAAAGGAAAAAAGATATACAATATATCGATTTAAATTTATTTTAAGTTGCAATTAAAAATAATACAAATATCGTATAATACAAAATCATTGGCAATTTATTTCCTAACGTAAAATTACGAAGAAATCGAATAACGCTTCCGAACGAGCGTCGAGTCACGAGTGTCCGTGCTTTTGTAATAAAATTAAAAAAAAACAAAGTAAAAAGCGCGCGAAAACATTACCAAGATGGCGTGAACGATACGTATGTAATGTTTCTCTGATTATCTCTTGCTTGTTAACTTTGTAATAATAAAATTCTTTAAAATATTTTAACGATCCTGGATATAAGTCCTTTTAGACTCTATAAAATAATATTAGTAGATGTTGCCAGATTACCAAGGAACGGAAAATATAAAAAATAGTGGATATTTTTTTAAAAATGACGGTTTGCATGGTCTAAGATTCCCTTACTTTGTCTATGATAGTTCGTGATGCAGTACTAGAGTTTAGTTAATTGATTCTATTTGCAATAGTAATTTAGTTTTTTAGTGAGTTAATGTTTACAGTCACAAATATGTGAAAATAACACTCTTGAAATCAACATTGGTAAGTATTAAACGGTTATTGTATCTATACTTCTATACTAATATTATAAAGAGAGAAACTTTGTATTTTTCTTTGTATTACTGAACTATATTAAGAACTACTGGACCGATTTCAAAAATTCTTTTACCATTAGAAAGCTATATTATCTCCGAATAACATAGGCTATATTATTTAATTCCACGCGGACGAAGTCGCGCACAACAGCTAGTTTAATATAGGCAAAAATGTTTGTTATTCGGGTCAAGACCACGTAATATAGGGTGTGTACACGCTAGCTACAACGTCATTAGAACACGCATACGCTATCTTTTCGTAGTACCTGCAGAAAACTAGTTGCAGTATAGGACACGCACACACTGCTAGCTTTATGCTTAGGGTGTCCGCACACTAGCTACAATGTAGTTAGTATTCGCACACACTGTCTGCGTCGTGACCCGCCCGCCGGCCGGTCGCTGATGGCCCCTGATGGCCGCCCGATTGCGATGCCCTTTTTAATTCGCACAATAACGCACCGTGCGTTGAAAGAGATCACACGGACGGTATTTTTCAGGAAAATTGGTTAGAAAATATTTTGAAATGTAAGCTTCAAAATATCAAACCAAAATCTATTTTAAAAAAGATTGTGTAAAGGCTGGAATTAGCCCAAGAAACAATTTAAGCCAGCTACACACGCTCGGTTTTAACTGTACAGTTCGACTGCGCAGTTAAAACTGAACGTTCGTAGTCGGCGTTATTTAGGTATAGAACTAGTTAAAAGACATACAGGGCGTATGGTCGCGTTGGCGACAAAGCACTCAAATAAAAGAAAATGAAACCTTGATAGCTACTTTGTATTAAAACAGAAATATTGCCAAGTTACTAGCACTAGACAACGGTAACCTCGGGATTCATTAGACCGAGTTTGCGGTAAATAGGGATAATTTGCTTCGGCGTAAGGCGGTTTTTTGCGTGACCTTGGTGTAATGAAGCCCTAGCAGAAGATGTATGCCCTTCAACAACAACAACAACAACACAACTCACGCCCGTAACCCAGAGGGGTAGGCAGAGACTACGGACCTCCATTTGGCACGATCCTGACACACCTCTCTCGCTTCATCTACATTCATACATCTACGCATGCATACACGACGATTACGCGTACTCTTAATACCGGCCTTCTTGAGCAACTCCCCAATTTGACCGGTATAAGTGCGCCTCGGGCGACCCCGTCCAACACGTCCACTCACTTTCGCATCATAAATCTTCTTTGTTAACCTGCATTCATTCATCCTCTCAACATGTCCAAACCATCTAAGCATACCTTTTTCAATTCTGCACACAACATCTTGTTTCAAACCACATTCTTCCCTTACAACGCTATTCCTAATTCTATCATTCACACTTACACCTATCATACTTCTCAAAGACCTCATTTCCACTGCATTAACCTTACTCGCATCCTTTTCCTGCCAAACCCAAGACTCACTTCCATACATCAAAGTGGGTATCAAAACTGTATTATGGATCGCGAGCCGAGCCTTTATTGACACATTCTTACTATTAACTAACGTTCCAATCGCTCCATTCATCATATTTCCTGCATTCACTCTTCGCTCTATATCCCTATCGTGCCTACCATCTCTACTAAACATACATCCCAAATACACAAATTCATCCACCTGTTGCACTTTTTTGCCATCTATCTCTATTTCACATATTGTCTTACTTTCCTCTCTTTCAAAAACCATAACTTTCGTCTTATCTATATTAATCTTCATGCCTTTACCTTCCAGAGAACCTTTTAAAAGCATTACCATTTCCTGTAACTCCTCCGCTGATGAAGCAAAAACTATCTGGTCATCAGCGTATAAAAGGCATTTAACCAGTACACCGTCCATTCTTAATCCCCTATCACTCTCTTTCAACGCTTTCAAACAATCATCCAAATACAGATTGAACAGCCACGGGGATGCCACACAGCCCTGTCTAACACCTTTATTAATCTTAAACCAGTCTGAGTAGGCCCCGTTAATTCTAACAGAGGCGGCAGAATCTTTATAGAGAGATTTTATCGCCTCTATTAGATCACTGTTCAATCCGAATTCATTCAAAGTCAACCATAAATCTTCTCTACGTACTTTATCATATGCTTTCTCCAAGTCTATAAAAGCACAAAAAACCTTTCGATTTTTGGCCAGACTTTTTTCTGCTATCATTCGCAAAGAAAACACCTGATCCGTGCAACCCATTCCCTTCCTAAACCCAGTTTGTGCATCCCATATTTTGTTTTCTGTTTCATTCATGACTCTTACAATCAAAACCTTGGCATACATTTTTCCCACAATGCTTAGAAGACTGATACCTCGGTAATTTCTACAATCTTGCTGTGACCCTTTTCCCTTATATAAAGGGACGATGACAGCCTTGCACCAATCACTTGGAACTCGGCCACGTCTCCAACATAAATTGAATAAGACCCACAGCAAGCTTGCAGCTAAACCGCCACCAGCCTTCACCATTTCCAAGGAAACCTTGTCATACCCTGGAGCTTTTCCAACTTTCATACTTATCATCGCTGTTACAATTTCACTTAAACTAATCTCGTTTTCTGAACCATTTCCTTCATGTTGTGATGGTGTAATTGTCCCTAACACTTCTTCACACTCAAAAACACTTTCGAAATAATCCTTCCATCTTTTTAAAATTTCACTCTCCTCATTTAAAAAATAACCATTTTCATCCCGTATTACATTCATTCTTGATTGTTCCGACTTACCTCTAGCATTTTTAACATATTTCCAGAACAATTTCTGATTTGCTCTGAAATTCTCGGACAACCTTAACTCATCCTTCTCCTTTCTTTCTACTTTTTTCTTTTTCACTATGTCTTTCACACTTTTCTTTAACTCGCGATAACGAGTGACTTTCTTCTCTATTTCTCCATCCGTACAGTGTGATCTCGTTGCTTTTGCTGCTAACAGATCACGCCACGCTTTCTTCTTTGCATTCACTTCATCTCTGACTTCCATATCCCACCATTCCGTATTTTCTTTCCTGGCATTCTTCCTCTTACTTACACCACATACTTTTTTGGCACTTTCCACTAACCCTTCCTTTATAACCTGCCAAAGGCGTTCCACATCCATTTCCTTCAACTTGCTTTCATTTAAATTGGAAAACTTTTCTTCTAAATTACTAATATATTTTTCTTTCACATCTTCATCTTGCAACCGTTCTATTTTTATTCGTTCTACTGGTGTAGTAGAAATAGTTTCTCGGTGACGCCAACAATTGAATACTCCCTTTACCCGGCATAACACCAAGTGATGGTCAGTCCCAACGTTAGTGCCCCGATAAACCCTCGTATCTACTACAGCACTTTTCAATCTTTCATCCACAATTACAAAATCTATCATGCTTCTGTCTTTTCCTCGTGCTTTATGCCCTTCATGATACAAAATTAAATACCACAAACAATTTGCCATGTTACCATGTGAAGGAATGTATCAGTGTGCTCTCGTCCGGCAGTAGTCGTGAGGCGCGCGCCACGCCCCCTGCCGGCCTGACATTACATCGGCTAGTGCCATTCCGCACCGACCTGAGCCCGTTCTTAACATACTAATAAACCTGTACCAACTTTAAGATCTCGCAATTTGATCTTTATTACTACTCGAGACAATCTGATGAATTCAAAAAGAGAAGTCAAATGTAATGTTCAATTATTGTACAAAATTATAATTTTTTAACACTGCTCATAATAATTAGTGGCGAAATACTGATGCTCTACATACAATTGAGCCTCCTTTCTTCAATTTTTCATGGTTCCTGCGTGCTTGTTCGTTGAGACGAACGAAGGGAGCGCGTGCAGTGAGGTAGCCGGCACTAGATCCGGCTCGAAGGACCAGGCCTACCCAAAGTGAAAAAAAAGAATAGTCCCTATAAACTTTTTTAAAAAATGTCACGCACCGGCAAAAAAACATCACAACATCAACGCGTCTTTTGGGTAGGCTACGGGCAACGCTCAGCATGAATAGTACCTTTTTTTGTTATCTAGGGGGAAATCTTCAAAGATATCCTGTCTTTTGGGGGAAAGACAGGGTTATGTAAGATTTCTACTCGCTAATACCCCTCGGTGGCTATCCTCTTGTGCGACTGCGAGGATCCGGGATCTCTTGTCGACCACCGTGACCAGCGTGAATAGTACCTGTAACGTTCCAGTCCTAGGGGTATATTATGGCTCAATCATCACTACACCACGTCTACAATCGTGCCCAACACTCGCACCGCCTCGCCGGCTTGACGTCTGACACACAACTGACAACATGGCGCGATGCTCGAGACACCCATAGACAACCAGACCATAGTCAATACACTACAGTACCTATGTTTGTCTTATGTAGGGCCTTGATTTTTCTCTATTATCTTTATTCTAACGAAGGTTTATATAGACAAACATAGGTAATGAGTTAATAAAAAATAGTAGGATTCGATCCCAGGTACCGTGCAAACTCATGTTAAACCAATTTTGCAATCTACTCGTATAAAAATTTGCACGGTATTGCACCGCATCGTGACCGTCTCTGGACTAATTTATTGGAATTTTAATTGTACTTTGATTTGAACAGAGATTGTGTCTTTTTTAGATTATATCGCGTATATTTGCACTTAAAAGTTGCACTAATAAGACTTTAATGCCTGTTCTCACCAACGAAACCCCAAAGTAGTTTTAGATAGGTGTCTTTTTGCTTAAAAGTCTCCCTAAATCTAACTCATACCTAAATTAATTTGATATCTAAAGTGACACTTAACTATTGGTGAAAACGAAAGTAGTGTTAGGTGACATTTAAAATGCATTAAGGGTAACCTAAAATTTGGGGATTGTTGGTGAAAACGGCCATAAGTCTGAGTAATTTTAAAAGTTATATTATGTTCGAATGAAAGTAATGGGTAAGAAGTTTTATAGTCAATTCCAGCTAATAAAGTTATCATAATTTAACATTTGAAACATATTTCTCGTTTAAATTAAACATTTAATTGTAGCTATCTTAAGCTCCTGTCATATACCTTACTTCCACGGAATAATTTCATTAAACCTCACAAACAGGTGCCCCGCGCTTCCTACATGACGGGTTGACAACTTACAATCTACGTTGCAGGGTTTCAAGGTAAACACAACTTTATTCCCTTGTGTTAAGGCTTGGTGTAACAGTAATAAAGTCTCTGTAAACCGTAGATAGGGGTCAGGAGTTAACTACGATCCTACGAGAAGCGAAATCACGATTTTGTTGATTTTGATAGCCCGTATTAGATGGTTTACCGTTTGAATCATTCCCTTCTGGTTATAGACTTGACAAGTTTGTTAAAGCTCTGAAAATATGATTTTCTCTCAAACTTAATATTAAGATTTGGCGTGGGAACGAGTTAATATAACGTATTCAAGCATATAAAAAGCTAATTAGCAATCTGGTATACGAGCTAAGACTTTTCACGTATAGAGGAGGAATAACTAAGGCGTGAGATGTGCCACGAACGAGTAAAACTATAGTCAATTTTAGTCTATACTGATATTATAAAGAGAGAAACTTTGTATTTTTGTTTGTATTGAAATAACTCAAGAACTACTGGCCCAATTTCAAAAATTCTTTCACCATTAGAAAGCTACATTATTCCCGAGTAACATAGGCTATTATTTAATACCACGCGACAAAGTCGCGCACAACAGCTAGTTTGTAAATAAATGGGTATTTAATTTCGTCTTTTGTGATTGAACAAGGACGCGGAGTTCCGGCGTCCGAACAGTGCGAGGTCAGCAAACATCTAATGGCGGATAATTGCACTAATTACGGCCCAGTGTTGCCACATGTGTTGCGAACGCCTGTCACTTGTTACTTACAGACTATATTTAAGTACAATGCTATTATTTTCGTAGTAACGTCGTACTAAATTACTTATTGCGTGACTATTAAAAACATTCATTTATTAATTTCTCATTTTGTGATGCAATTATTGTATTTTTGTTTGACTGACAGGAATAATTGTGCTTTACTTACGGCCGAATCTTCAAACGTCACTCAAATATAAGCGTCGCTTAAAATCTAACTAAGGTGAAAATTAAACGAGTGGACTTAACTTGTAGGACGGTATTAAATATTTGAGTGATGTTTGGAAGTTCAGTCATTAGTTTCTTATAATATAACCCACTCCCGCAACAAATAGGGGTAGGTAGGACCATGGACCGTGTGATGCCTAATTTCAGTCCACTTTCCCTTCTTATCTTTTCTTATAAGGAAATGATGGGCATGAGGAGTTGAATTAAAGATATCCAAGTGGTAAATTACGTCTTACATAATAGTAGTCTCCCTTGAATTAGTAGTCATTAATCGTAAAGCACGACTTATCTGTTCATTGTTCGGCTTCTCCCGGCGATAGGATCTGTATCCACGGCTCGGCGATAGCGCTCGACACAGGCACTGTTTATAGGACCGCGGCACGCAATGCGAGCTTCGCAGTATTGATAACACTTTATCTATTCCTAAAAAGATATCGATTAAGATGGGAAATCGAATTCAGAATAGACTCAAGGTCTAGAATTTAAGTCGATATGTCATCGTGTTCTAATTTCAAAATTATTTTTTTTAGAAATTAATTTTGATAAGTTGCCAGCACTAAAAATCCTTCGTTCCGAAACGTATTGTACTCCACGTTGCTGCGCCATAAAAGGCAAGTTATATATTTTTTTAAAGGAATAATCTAAAAGTAAAAATCTATTTGTATTCTTAACTAGCGGGCGCCCGCGACTTCGTCCGCGTAAAACCTTTATAAAATAAATTTGAAGAAGTAAGTAATACAAACCCATATGCAACATTTCCATACTCTAGGACTCGTATCTAAGCCGTGAAAATTATTTTATGATTCTCATTTTTCCCAAAGAAGAAATTTATAAAATTGAAAAGTTTTTTTATTTTCGCGTTGCTCTATACTCTTTGGATACTCATTTCGGACCCTTAGCGGTTGAATTTTGTA